>OY744461.1:5245470-5565722 GCA_963556145.1 Hygrocybe punicea | reverse complement strand
TGTCTAGCCACAATGCAAAGATCCAAATCCATTTTGGCTACAACACATTCTCCGCACCACCAACTACCAGGCACTTGTCTGGAACACAATGTACACCTTCCCTAGTACCCGTAGAATTAAATTTAGATTTTTCAGACCTGTAGTCGCAAAGTTAGGTGTTTAAGGGTCCATTTTTGGCAGAGGCATAGAATGCATTGTGAATATCTCCCCATATAAAATGAAATAAAATACAAAAACTCCCTGTGGGGTAGGTATAGCATACTTATATCTCTTCAGGGTCTTGCCCTGGCCATTTAGGTGCTGTAGTACATGTAATAATAATAAGAAAATCCAGCCACCCTTCCCTATATGGCAACTCGACCCCGTTTGGGACATCGGCAAATTCCGGTTGAAAGTCTCGTGCACGAGTTCAACAAGACTTGTCGCTTTCAACAACGACGCGACAATGGTGTGGATGCCAGAGCACCCCAGGTAAGTGGTCCATTTATGCTTTTCATTTATTCTACTAACTACTTAAATACTTTTAGGCTTTTTTTCACGCACCCTCGTGCCAAACGAACGCGAACAAAACAAGCAGACGCGGATGCGGGCGACAAGGAGGGAGGACACAGCCCAGAACGGGGACAACCCAGGCCGACCACGACAGCAAGAACGGGGACGACGAGAATGAGGACGAGGGGTAAACGAACGAACGCGACCACGGCGCGAAAGGGGAAGACGACGGCAACGACAACGGGAACCACGACACGGACGAGGAAATGAAGACGATCGGGACGGGGGAACGGGACGACGAGGACCGCGGAACCCGGGACAACAAGGATGACGACGACGACGACGACGACGGGGACGATGACGACGAGGACAGCGAGCACGAGAACGGGGACGGGAGCAACGGACGACGGAAACGAGGACGACCGGGATGATGACGAGGACAACGGAGACCGGGACAACGAGGACAACGGCAGCAGGGACGACGAGGACTGAAATGGCGAGGACGGGATGGCAAACGGGACGGCAACGACAACGCGAACGGGAACAGGGCCACGCGGTAACGACGAGGACGGGGACGGGGACGGGGACTACAAGGACAAGGACAAGGACAACGGGGACGGGGACGACGAGGACAAGGACAAGGCGGATGGGTACGGGGACGAGGACGAGGACGAGGACGACGGGGACCGGGACGACGAGGATGATGGGGACCAGGACGACGAGGACGATGGGGACCGGGACGACAAGGACGACGGGGACGATGAGGACGAGGACGAGGACGGGGACGGGGACAAGGCCGAGGATGCGGAGGGGCGTGGACACCAGGGGAACACCGGTATGTATTGTTGGTCCTTCCCTTTCCCTCCTTTCCCCTCCCCCTCCTCCCTCCTCCTTTCCATTCTCCCCCTGGCTGTCTCCTACCCCTTCTCCCCCTGCCTATGCTGTCCATCCACCATCCCCACCTCCCATCCACCTCCTGCCCCTTCTCCCCCTGCCCACCCCCTGCCATTCCTCCTGCCATTCCCCCTCTCCTCTCCTCTCCTCCACCTCCCTGTCTCTCCCCTTATAAATTAGAATACCATGTATTTAGTGAAAATAATTATTTAATTTGCTATGTCTATTTTGAGTGGTTGGTAAATTAAAATTATGTAACATGTGGCATTGCTATGATTATTATTGTGTGACTTGGCAGATGCTGAGCAAGCAGGCAGTCCCACCAGCCTGTAGATTGGAGCTTTTTTGAGTAAAGTAAATATCCCAAGGGATATTTTATATGTCCCATGGGCTGTTTCTTCGATAGCAAAGGTATCCCAAGGGATATTTTATATGTCCCATGGGCTTTTTTGTGGGTAAAGTAAATATCCCATGGGATATTTTATGTGTCCCATGGGCTTTTTCTTGGTTAACGTAAATATCCCAAGCAATATTTTTCATGTCCCATGGGCTGTTTCTGTAATAGTGAAAGTATCCCAAGGGATGTTCTATGTCCCATGGGCTGTTTTCTAAGACAAGATAAGTATCCCATGGGATATTCTACATGTCCCATGGGCTGTTTTCTAGACAAGATAAGTATCCCATGGGATATTCTATATGTCCCATGGGCTTTTCTCAGGTAAAATAAATATCCCAAGGGATAAAATCAATGTCCCAAGGGATAAAATAAATGTCCCAAGGGATAAAACAAATATCCCCAGAGATAAAGTAAATAGCCCAAGGGATGAAATAAATATCCCAAGGGACGGAATAAATATCCCCAGGGATAAAGTAAATAGCCCAAGGGATGAAATAAATATCCCAAGGGACGAAATAAATATCCCAAGGGATTAAATAAATATCCCAAGGGACGAAATAAATATCCCAAGGAATGAAATACATATCCCAAGGGATGAAATTACAGTCCCTAGGCCTTTTAATCTATGCACACAAATATTTTCATAATTTTACCTATTTTATTTACAATGTTATAGCCATTTTTCAAAAAACATCAGCTTGAGCTGAGGCAACACCTGGTTGAGAATATATCCCAGGAAAATATATATTCTCCCTGATGGTATTATAATATGTCCCATGGGATGATATTTCAGGCCATGATCCTTTCTCAAAATCATCCCTTGGGATAACTATTCAGCCTTTGGTCTTCTTTGGAAATTGTCCCTAGGGATAAAAATATAACCCTATGCTTGCCTACAGTCAGAATGTCCCTGGGGCAATAAATTGTCCTTGGGAGTACCATGGTTATATGAACACTTAGATGGAACACCTACAGAGTTGTGTTACATCTAGTTAGTTGGGGCTAGGTGGTTGACTGAAGTGCTTTTTGGACTTCTCTCACATAGTTTCTCCAATAAACAGGAATGAATTCATGACTGGTATAATGATCAGGGTTGCCAAGCAGATACATTGAAGCCATTGGTCCACCAATTTCAAGTTTTGCAGTTAAAGCATTAATGATCTGGGTGATGATTTTTCTAGCTTTGTCTTTTCTTTTCATGGATCCACCAAGCATTTCTGAGTTTCTGTCAAACACACTTCTAATGGTATTAAATATGCTATATGTTTTCAATCCAGGCTTTGTAATATAGTCAGAAATATATGCTACAATTGCTTTGATTGCGGGACCAGAAAGAAGACTTGTAACATCAGAATTGCAGCGAAGTAAAAATGTCACAAGCGGTGTCAATGTATTAATCCATGCTTCTCCCTTTTTCATGTTCAATGCACCAGTCTTTGGGTCTACTTGTGTTGATTCAAACAAAGGTCTGGGAAATCTAGCTTTGCATTTACCATGTTTGTTCATGCAACTGGGTCTATCTTTTCTCTGCACTTTTTCATTGTTTGAACCATTTCTGTCACAATTATGAACATTGGAGCATAAAATCAAATGATCAACAGTGTTTGCAAATCTGCCCCACCATGAATTGACCTGTTTACAATCATTACAATTGTTGTCAATGTTCACATCATGCTGAACTGTACACATAAGTGGGGGTGCTTCAGGCAGAGTCTGAGTGGGATCCTTATAGTCTTCTTGTTCAGACTTATGGTTGACTTTAGCTTTCACTTCATCCATTGTGCCAGTCATGAATTCACCAATGTGCACACTTTCTAGATACTCTACAAAGGCTTGCTGAAAGTTTGAGGTGGGATCCATTATTTTGTCTCTGATTTCCTGAGGTGACAGACATCCCTTGAGCCATAGTAGCATGTGCATGTGAAGTGTGAGACGTCCTTGTTGCTCTACTGTGCCATAGTATGCCTTGGTGTGACCATAAAAGCCAGAATGCTTTGAACCAATACCAAGAACATGTTTGATAAATAGTTCTACCATAAAGTGGAAGAATCTAGCACCAGCCACTGGATTTTCTGCAATAAGTCTGTACCGCTCATCATATCCTCTAAGCTCTGGTGTAAAGGTTTCTTTTGTATCAGCAAAATATAAGGAGAGTGGGTGCATGTTATCTGCAGGTGAAAATGTAATGAACCAGGAAGGTGCACCCACAAAGGACATCAGAGACCATACTTTATTTCTCATATATTTCTTGCTTGTGAGTGATCCTTTGACATGACTTCCTACCTGATCAATGTCTTTAATTAATTAGAAACATAACTTCTCTTCATCTGTTTCTGGAGTGACATGTTCACCATCTTCCATTTTTCTAGCAATGTTATTCAACACTCCAAGATCAACATCCATCAATCTTTGTGAAATGTGTTCAAATTTTGCCTTTTCAGCTAATAAATAGCCACCTGTTGTAGACTCTTTCATTTGCTCATGGTTGAATGCAATTAAAGGAAAGTGTGGATCTTTTTGAAACCTCTTGTCATAGTACATTAACAAGTGTCTCTTGTGTTTGATTTCAGAAATTTTGCCTTGAATCAGTGAGTTACCAATTTCACCAAGTACATAGGGAAACAACCATGGCATCATTTGAGAAAACAACTGAGGATTGTTATAGATGGATTGTGGATCACTCTCATGTCCAATTTCCAAAATATTCTTCTTATCCATCACATGTTTTAATGCAATAGCTTTTATGGCTTTGATACTTTTGGTAGAGTACTCTTCACCTGTTAGACCATGAACTACAAATGGACACATGCCAGTCTCAGTTCCTTCTTCTTCTTCCATGTCATTAACAGCAGTAGCTTCTGGGTTTTTGTTAATGAATGATTGTCTGTAATTTACCACAACTGGTATGTCATTCTCAGGATACTGCTTCAAGTTTTCTTCTGAAATCTCCAGGTCAAAATAGTCACAATGATTCAGTTTCAACCAATTCAAAGCAGTTGCAACTTTGTTTCTTCTAACAAGCAATGGTGTTCTCTCAAAATCAGACTTGGTAGGTTTGCATGGTCCAGTATAAATGAATGCAAGTACTTCATCCAACTCATCAACAGGTGGGGGTAAAATGTCAAAAATCTTTGGAGTTGGATTGGCAAATGTAATGGCATTTTGCTCTCATCTTGTGCATTCCTGAAGAAACCCTAACCATGCATCTATTGTGTCTCACTCTAGTAATTAACAGTTGTTCTGCATAAGACAAATTAGTTAATTCATTATGAATTTGTCCAAGCCATAAACCATTTGCCAGAGACATAGCTGGGCATTTTCCTCTGACCAAAGATTTGCAACACTTCTTGCAAATGCCATGGAGATCTTCAATTATTACAGGGCTATCTGAAGATTCAATTGGATCATTTATTGAGAAGCGCTCTTTTTGAGTTATACCAGCTTGTTTCAAACAACTAAAATTCAAGTCTGTGTAGCTTTGCAATTCCAGGATTGGTGTTAATCTTCCACAGACAGCACAACCAGATTCAATAAATTTGTTGGGAGAGGCATCACTACAAAATCCTGAAATTATAGAGTGTTGCAATTTTGCTGAAGGTGGTTCTGGAGGGAATTGAATATTATCTCTGTATGTTTGAACAGCAATCTGATTTGTTTGTGCATGCTGCTCAGGGTGGTTTATGGTATGTCTTCTAACTGCATCTAACGTGTGTTGCAGATGCTTGTCATGATGATCAACTTTGAATTTTGTAACAGCTGCAAGGTTTTGTATTGCATGCTTCTCAGGATGTTCCACATGAAATTTTTGTACAGCTGCCAGATTTTGCTTTGCATGTTTGTCAGGATTTTCACTCTGAAAATTTTGTACAGCTGCCAGATTTTGCTTTACATGTTTGTCAGGATTTTCACTCTGAAATTTCTGCACAGCTGCTAGATGTTGTTTGTCATGTTTCTCTGGATTTTCACTCTGCTATTTCTGCACAGCTACTAGATGTTGTTTGGCATGCTTATCAGGGTGTTTATTGTGAAATTTCTGCATGGCTGCTAGATTTCGTTGTGCATATTTGTCAGGATGTTGTACTTTAAATTTATTGACTACGCTGGTGTTTGAGGTTTTCTTGTGCATTGCAATTACTTCTTCATTAACAAATTCAAAGATTGATACAAATTCAGGACAGTTGGCGCACACATGATTCTGTATTGCAGTTTGAATTGATGCCTGATTCATTTTTGAGTGGACAAGAATGCTACGATGGGCTACAATTACTTTCAAGTTGGCAATGGTCAACTTTGGAATCAACAATTCAAATGGGTGATTTACAATTACAAGTGATTTTTCAGATGATGTTTTCAATGAGAGTGCTTCACTTTTTGGCATGTAAGAGTGGAATTTATATTTAGCTGCATCCATACTAGCATTGTCATTGGTTGAAGCAGGCATTAGTTTATGAAATGAGAATATATTTGCTTTGCCTCCACCAATGCATTCAATATCAAGGTTAGAATTACAGGATATATTTTCAGACTTGAAAATGTCATATAATTTCGAAGTTTTATTGCAAATATAGTGACCAGCCATTTGAAAAGCTAGAAAATGATGCAGAACTAGGACAAACAGCAGTATTGCTCCATTTGCTAATATAGGTAGTTTGTTTACATTTAAATAAGCTCTGAAGTCATGTTTTCTGAACAGATTCTGTTGAAGTTTCAACTTAATATACATGCACTTATTAGCAATGCTGGTTGTACAATGATACACAGAAAGCAAATCAAACATGTTCAAGAAGATTCTGGCATATAGTTCAAATACAAAAAATGGATGAGCAGATTTACAACTAGAAACAACAAATTCAGTGCTGTTGTGGATATTTGTGATTTTTTCAGGGTTTCGTGATGTGAAGGAAGAAGTGGACTGGAGACCAATATGATGAAATGGGATTAAACTTGGTAAATAAGTGGGATTTTCATACTTTGGCAAATTGTCTTTATAAAAATTCAAAGGAACAGGGCACAGAATGATATTTTGTATGACAGAGACATTTGGTGTGACAGGGACATTTTGTATGACATTTGAAGGAAGCACAAGGCCAATCCCAGTGACAGCACATTGTGCCCAAGACATTGCAATGATAAAAATCATAAGACATTGTGACAATGATGACATTTTTAACATTTTTGTGAACAGGTTTATAATTTTTTTGAAAACAAATGCTAGATCATAATATGGATATGTCAAATATATCTGGAGAAGATAAATAAATAACATACCAATACAAAGTCCAGCACACAGACTAGTAAAAATGGAAAGAATCCACAAAATTTTGTATTTTGAGGCTAAGTAAGGATATATTTTGTAAACATTTGATCATAGATAGTAAAAGATTCATACCTGAGCTAGAAAGGATCCACTGTAAACCTATAGGTTAACAAATGAGCTTATAGAATCTAAAAAGGTGAAAAAATGTGAAATTTCCACATACTTTGAATGTTGACAGGGAGATTGGCTATCAAATGATAGATTATGTCAACCAATGATAATTTACACCAATCAAAGACATTACCAGTGGTCCAAGATACAACACAGAGCCAGAGAAAAGAAAAGACATGAAAATCTGCAGAATTTTCGACTTTTTGTCTATAAAAGGAAATATTACATCAGCATTGGACCCTGAATGGTGCAGGGACATCACCTGATCCAAATCGCTTTTTTTCGGAGTCTGAATATGGAAAACTGAGCTTAAACGAGCCAAAAAGGTGAAAAAACATGGACTTAACACACCAAATGGGGAATGTGGTGATTCAGGTTTAAGAGGCAAAAGCACAATAAGGTTCAAAGTCTGGGTTCAAATGGTGATCATAATCATGATTATGTAAGAAACTTGACCAAAACCAAAATTGGAATACAAAGTAATCTAACCATATTGAGCTTATTTATTTGTATTTGTTTGTCCTATGACCAAGTTGTAACATCACTTATAAATGTCTAGTGATAATATTCATAAGAGAGCATATTATTTGTCTTTATTTACATCTATTTGTCTTTATTTACTAAAGCTCAAATGACAGTACAAGGACCAAAACATATGATAAACTATGTATTATTGTGTTATATAATTACATTTGTAATGTGCAATGAATGTTATGGTGATCAATATAAAATTTAGCAAACTTTGTGTAAAATTGCCTTATATGGTTAGACTGGTCACATGTGACTATCACCATTGTGATCAGCAAAAAATTTGGTATATAATATCAAAGATTACCTGATATGGTTAGATCGGTCACATGTGACTGTCACACCTTGCCCAAAATGGTTATCTTAGTCAGCAGTTCAATTTTCAGCTGATTCTGAGAAGAATTGAAGTCAGTATGAATATTTTGAATATAATTGGAAGGTAGTTTGTATTGTCTGAGACAACTCATAGTTGGATGCTTGTGTAAGCTTGTCCACACATGGCCCCAACTGCATCTTATTTTCCAGTATCAGAAGTAGAATCATATCTCTTGCCCAAAAAAATTCTGTCTATAGGCGATCAACTTTATTAATTAATTAATTAATTACAAACCCTCACTGAACCAGGTCTGATAAAGAACAAGTCTTTTAATAAATTAAAAGAACTCGTAACCAGGAAGTCCTGGTAAAGTCCCAGTCAATCCCTGGGAATTTCTGGTGGATTTTACCAGGATTCCTTGTAAATTTGAGTGGGGGACTCAGAATTTGGCTGGAAGCCATCCCTGGCTAGTCCTGGTAAATTCCTGATAAATTCCTGGTAAATACTCGGTATTCCTGGTTGACTCCAGGAGGATGTGTGGGGGAGTGTAAAGTCCTCAGTTGCTGGAACTGGATCCTGGTGCCTTCTAAATTGTTTTTGACCTTTTTGGTTACTTTGTCTACTATTGCATTGATGATCGGCTCCAGGGTATGTGTGAGGGAAGCAGTGGGCTGGAGACATTCAGAATTTAATTTGATTACAGGCATCTAGCACTCCTTGAGAAACGTGCAATCCTTGAGACAAAAAGTTTCAGAGGCTTTAATTTGACGCAGATTTGGACCAAATTCATTTCTCAGCATCTTGTCCATATAATCCAGGTGCTGACCAACTTTGGTGGGAATCCACTCAGCCGTTTCCCAAGTAGAAGACTGATTACATCAAAAATAGGCTGATTTTGAGTTGCAACAACTTTTATCTGGATTCTAGTGTCAGTTACAGTAATCTTAGGGCTAAAGTGAATACATATGGTAAAAGTACACTATATCAGCTATCAATCATGTCTATATCACGAAGGATTTTGGGTGAAATTGAAGGAGCCAAATGAGCACTGAATCTGATGGCCATTAGAGCAGGAGCACAACACTTCAAGATCTCTGACTAGTGGGGTGTGGGCCATTGCTTTGCATGGCATGTTACTCGTCCCTTCTTTTAGCAAGAGAACACATATTAAGATTGAGCATATATAAACAGTACAGCATTATTACCATTACATGACAATAAATTAATATTTGAAAAGTCATCTATATCACCTTCATTAATACAAATTGATCTGGTTGATATACCATCATGAAACCATACCATACTGTTGATGAATATGCGGGCAGTAAAATGTGCATCACCAAAGTACACAATTCCTCTCAATGTGTAAGCAGTGGATATGTCATCAATTGACAAGTTTATAACTTGACTAATTATTAAATTCTCAATAGAGTCAACTGTAAACATGATTAGAGGTGGAATTTTGTTAAATGCAATAAATTTAGTAATCTCTCCCCAACACAATTGACATTTGTGCCATTGTCTATTAACTATGATTTGAGCAAGACATGTTGAGATTGTTCCAGAAAATGAATATGAACAATGAAAGATGGCGTCACATCTATCATTTTCCAGAATGGTTATGTTTTCACAATTGATACATTTAAGACAAGTTGAAGTCATTGGTTCATTTGCTTTCATTATATAATGGGCCAAATCACTTATGGCAATGCCAACTTGACCATAAGGAAATATTTCGGGTTTATCTTGATGCAATAAATGTCTGATTGTATTTCTAACTGTTTCTAAATCTGTTGTGTGATTCTTGGATCGTTTGAATCCTAAGCTCAAAATCTTTAATATTTCATTGATGCTATTGAATCTTTTTTTCCAACTTGATGGATCTTCATTCCATATTGCTAGTAATATTGTAAAGAGTGAATCATAAGCACAGCTCCAATCTTCCGCATCCCATATAAACCCTTTTGGTTCATTTAATTCAATAGTACTTGTTTTTCGTCTTTTTTTCACCATGGAAGATGAACTTACAACTTGTTGTAATTTTCGTTTTTTATTTTGCAATACATTGGCCGTCGAATTTTTATGAGTGACAGTGATTGGAACAGTTCCTTTTGCAGGAACAAAGTTGAGGTTTCTGAAATCTGCCTTTTGATTTTTGTTCATATGTTTAATTAATTGCCATGGAGAGGGCTGTGTTGTGTATTGATTTAGTTGCTCCGTGGCTTTCCATGCGATAGCATGATGAATGTTTTTTGGAATATATGACTTTCCTTTCCATTTTCTAAATTGATCAATGATAGAATTTCGCTGATCTCCCTTGACATGGTCTGGTAAGAGTCCTTGATATTTCAGTTTGGTAATCTCATCAAGCAGTTCTAATTCTCTGAATTCCTGCCTGAGATATCCAGAAGCACCCCCAGTAATTACTTTAGGATCAAAGCCTTGCATGATGATAGTTCCTGCTGCAGAAGCACTTCTTGATAAGCAAGTATAATAGGATTGGTGGTTTCTACAACTACTGAGGTCAACTACATTGTTAGGACGAGTACGTCCTTGACATGCATAATCAGTCATTGCAAAATTAGGTAGTACCAACACTTGTTCTCTTGACAAAGATATCACATCATCATTGGGTAATGAGCACATGGTGGAAGTGACATGTTTTGTAATCGGCACAACATTTTCAGGAAGTCCTTCTATGTTAATTTTTTTTGGAGGATTCAATAATCTGACAAATAAAGTGTCCAGTACAGTTTGTTGCTCAGGACCTATTGCACTCTGCCAACCCACAACTATGCCCTCTGCTCCTTTGGTAATGCAGCACTCTGTTGCATCATTGTTCCTCAGCATCCATCACTGGCATGCCTACACATAAGTCCAATCTTCCTGGTATATGATCAGAGGATGATGCATGTGGTTGGCTCCAAAGTAGCTTTTGGAGTGAAGGTTCCAATATCTTTGTGTGTCGAATAGGATCCAAAATTGTTGACATGTGATGAGATTTTCTTTTGCTATTGGAACTAGTAGGATCATTCCACTGTCTATGGAATAGAATGATGTTAATGGTCTCCTATTTTCAGCAGCAAAACGTTGAATACCAAGTTCATTGATTTTGTCTTTTTGTGCATTCAATGCAGTTATAACTGACACATTCCTGAATTTCTTTTGGGCTAATTTTGGATCATTTGGACCTTTTCCTGCAACACGAGTACGAAGAAATGCAATATCTTTGGGAGTACATGCTTTGTATCTCATGTTTTCCAAAGCAAGCCTCAGTTGGACATCTTCTTCTGACTGATTGGTTTGTCTCATATTTTCACGTAATATAACAACTGTTGTTATTTGATGCCAAAGAGCTTTGCCTATAGCCGCTTCCTGATTTGCTATAGTTTGACTGGAATTGATTTGGACACCAACGGTTCCAGAGTATAAAGGAGCACCACTCATAGCTGGTGGAAGTTGGCCAAAATCTCCTGCAAATATCATATTAATGCCACCAAAGGGTTCATCATAAACACCACGTGCTTTTGCACACTGAGCACTGATTTTATACATATCTCTGCAAGATAACATTGACACCTCATCAATGAAAATGTAATCCACACCATCAAGATTGGCACGTACTTGTGCAAGGGAACGAGATGATCCTCCCTGATTAATTCCAAGAATGGAGTGATATGTGGATCCATTTACAAGGGCAGCAGCACCACCGGTTGGTGCAAGAACCACAAATTGATGATTTTCATTGTGTTTACCAAAAAAACTAGTCAATGCTTTGATGACTTGTGATTTCCCTGTGCCTGCCATCCCACCAAGATACATGCGTAGCTTATCAGAACCGTTAATCAAGGTAGAGTGATTCGCAATGATATGAAATGCTCTCTTTTGGTCAGTGTTCAACTTGTAATCATTGATAGTTACATCAATAAGATGACGATCAGCTCTGTTTGCAGGAATAAACATATGGTTGATGTATGCTGCATCCACTATCTTGACATCATTATATTGAAAATTTCCCAATTTATTTATAGTTGCTGTGTTTGTTGGTAAATTTTTATTTCTGTCATCGATGATTTCCTTTTTCTTTGCAAGGACTGCAGTTCTCCACAATTTTGCTGATTGTACTACAGGTGGTTCTATAGGTATCAACGGTCCTATATCTGGGGTACCATCAATACAATCATCGAGCCACCCTGACCTTTTCAAAGTTCTTTCAGCTATCAGCATTTGATCTTTCCTCTTTTGTCCTTTTTGACCAAGTTTCAGGAGTATTTCCGTGTCATTATTGTCTTCATCAATATTGTTGTTGAAATCGTCGCCATTAAATGCAAATTCAGCATTGTGCATGTCATCCAGTTCATCAAGACCATTTGAGGTCGCCCATGAATACCTTATATTTGCAGTATTATTCTTCTGACGTTTAGCAGAGAAATCATCTCTTGCATCCAAACATTCATACCGCAGACCAAAGTATTTCATGATCTCTAGTTCTCTTTTAGAAAACTCGTGGTCTATAAAAGCATTATCCCATGTTTGTAATTTACTTTTGAGTTCTTTGCCACTTCTCCATGGCTTGAAAAACGTTAACATTGTACAACAATAATATTCTCGATCACCACGGTCAGCCCTTGGCAAAGTGTTTGGAATAAAATTAGGAACTATGAAAGGATCATTCCCTTTCATTTTGGCATGGTGGGTAAGATATTGTGGATGATTGGGATGTAAAGTATAATCATTTTCAAATTTTGTCAATTTATTAAGATCAACTTCATTTGTTTTATCAGCTATTTCTGTGCCTGCATGTCTATTCAAACTATCAGGTTTTGGAATTTCATCTATCTCCATGAGTATATCATTATCAACTTGTCTGATGTCATCACTGGAATAGTCAACATTAGTAGGTTCAGTGCAAGAGTCAGACAAATCATCACAGCCTAGATTGTCAAAAATTTGGTTTTGCACTGGTTCTTTTCTGGCCCTTTTGGTCTTTGTTTTGGTGCGTCTTTTCTTTGGTTCCATAGTGGCAAGACGTATCCAGTCATACAGTGATACATTATCATACAAGGCGGGTCTGAACATATCATTATTTACTTTGGAAAGTCCAATGTATGCGCCATTATTCTTACCAATAACAACCTTTTGTGCATTATTTTGGTCTTCACATATATTAGGAATTTCTTCATCAGACCATGCACTGATAACCTCTTTAACATAAGATCTCCAAAAGAATGGCACGAATTTATGACTGGTGTAGTGATCAGGATTTCCAAGGACATATAATGAAGCCATTGGAGCACCAATTTCCATTTTGGAGGTGAGTGAATTGACTATTTGTGTAAACAGCTTTCTGACTTTGTCTTTTCTTTTCAGGTCGCCACCAATCATTTCGGAATTCTTATCAAAAATACTTTTTATCACTTCAAAAATGCTATAGGTCTTCAAGGAGAATTTTGTAATATAATCTGTTATGTATGCAACTATGGCCTTTATAGCAGTACCTGATAATAAGCTGGTCACATCAGAATTGCATCGTAGCATATATGTAACTTCAGGTGTCACCATGTTCATCCAAGGTTCACCATGCTTGAGGTTGAGAGCACCAGTGTTAGGTAGGTTCTACAAAAGTTTGTTGAAAGATATCACGGGGAAATCGTCGTTTACATTCACCTTTCGAATTAAGACAGTATGGCTTTTTTTTGCCATCATGCCTGTTATGTACATTTAATCGCAATAAAAGATCATCTACAACATCTTGAAACCTTTGCCACCATGTTGATCTTTTGTTGTGATATTGACAATTCATGGAACAATTATATGATGGTGGATCTGGCATGACACATGTTGGTAGTTGATATTCAGGTTTCGACATTGTCTGTTCCATTTTCTGTGATACCTCATCTTTAGAACCTGTCATGAATTGTCCTACACACAAACTTTCCAAATATTCCACTAATCTTTTCTGAAAGTCAGAATTTTCACCCATAATTTTGTCACGTATTTCCTGAGGTGTAAGGCATCCCTTTATCCACAACAGCATATGAAGATGCAAGGTAAGACGTCCTTATTCCTCTACCGTTGCATAATAACCTGATGTGTTTCCATACAGGCCAGGATGAGATTCATTTATTCCTAATATATGTTTGATGAACATTTCAGTAGTAAAGTGAAAAAAGCGGGCTCCAGCAACTGGATTGTTTGCAATTAGTTTGTAACAATCCTGGGGTAGACGTAGTTTAGGATAAAACTTTTCTTTGTTGTCAGCATAATATAAGCATAGTGGGTGATTGATGTCTGCAGGTGCAAAAGTGATAAACCAAGTCGGAGCACCAATATAGGATATCAGAGACCAAATCTCATTTCGCATGTATTTCTTGTTAGTAATTGAACCTTTGACCTGACCAGCTACGTGATCCAGATCAGAAATGAGTTTATAGCATGCTTTCTCTTCCGATGTATCTGGTTTGACTCTATCACCTCTAGATAATCTCTTAGAGAGGTCATCCAAAACAGCTGTATTGATATTCATCAGGCGATCTGCAATATCGTTGAAATTATGTTTATTAGTCAACAAATATCCTCCGGTTGTACTGTCCTTGATTTGTTCTTGATTGAATGCAATCAATGGAAAATAGGGATCGGTTTGAAATCTTTTGTCATGGTACATCAGGAGATGTCTTTTGTGCATCATATCACTGATGCTTAAAACATCATTGTCTATGCTGCTAATACCACCCAAGCCATATGGAAATAGGCAGGGAAACATCATAGGATATAACTGAGGATTATTAAAGAACGATTCTGGATTTCTAGCATGGCTTATGGCAAGAACACCACCATGGTCATCTATCAAGTGCTTGGTTGCTCTAGCTATTAATGCCTTTGGACTTGTAATATCTAGATTTTCACCAGTTACTCCACTAACAACAAAGGGACAAGGCCCATCTTCCACACCATCTTCCACTTCATTGTCAAATGCACTAGTGGCTTCTGGTTCCTTATTTGTGTCTGCTGGTCGATATGCAACCACAACAGGAATTCCATGATCTGGATATTGTGCTAGATTTTCATAGGAGATATCTAAATCATAGTAATCCATGTGATTCAATTTCAGCCATTCTAAAGCTGCAGAAACTCGCCTTCGGTGAACCTATAAAGGCGTTCGCTCCATGTCTTCTGGAGTTGGTCTGGCAGGACCAGTGAAAATAAACGCTAGCACTTCATCAAGTTCTTTAATTGTTGGAGGCAACCGTTGATATATCTTTGGTGTTGGGTTTTGAAACATGATGGCATTTGCTTTCATTTTATGCATCCCAGAGGAGACACGAACAATACATTTGTTGTGACAAACACGGGCAATCAAAAGTTGTTCAGCAAATGTTAGATTTTAAAGTTGTGCAGGAATTCTTCCCATCCAAAGTCCATTTGCCAAAGCATATTTGGGAGTTTGGCCTTTATTCAGACTGAGCACACATGGTTTGCATATCCATTTACATGTGTCATCTAGCACTGGACCTTTGATATCCTCTATTGGATCAGAACAATGATATCGTTCACATCTTGTGATTCCCATATTGTCTCTAGTTAATATTTTCAGATTAACCTTCGTCTTTGACAATAAAGACATGTTTTTCAATGCAACCAATTGACCACATACAGCACACCCACTTTCTTGGAAACATTCAGGTGATGTATCTCTGCACCAGTTGCTGATTATGGTTTCCTTCAATTCAATAGATGGAGGAGGAGGAGGAAATAATTGCTCATCTGACTTGTCCAATTCTTCTTTCATTTGAGCCTGAGTTTCTTCTTTGCCGCACTCATATGTTTCTGTCATTTTTTGTCTTCTGTACCACTGTTTACACAGGTCTTTATGTGATTTAATATCATGCACATGAAAAATAGAAACATGAGTATCACAAGCTGAACAATTATGCCTCATTAATGCCACAGATAGATCTTGTCCATGTAATCTTCGTAATGTCTTTGACAAATATATACCATGTATTGTTGTTATTTCACCAATATCCTTCACTGTCAAATTTGGCAGAAGTTCATGTAAAGGCATTTTAACACATGCATATGTTTTTCTATCTTCATATAAAGTGTTGGCTGTTTGTTCATCAATATGCCCCACATATTCGAATAATATGTCAGAATCATGGTTGATATTATTAGATGGTAGCATAAAAGATTGAAGAAAGCTAAACTTGAATGTTGGTATTCGTTTACCACCACCAATGTAGTCATATCTATGAACGAAATTTATATATAAAGATTTAAACAAGTGTCCGAATAAATTCAAATTGAACACAATTATGTTTGAACAGCTATGCCGTATTATGAAACATAGTGTGGTCCACAGCAACGTTGCATGTGATAGAGAACTAGTAATACAATGAAATAAATATGTTTTGAAATCATGTCGTCTCAATAGCGATCGCATGAGCAATGCTTTGATCATTTTACAACGACATTGGACAGTGATAGGTTTGAGAAGACAATACAAAGCAAAGAGATATTTAGGAGGTAAGAAATATGTTCTGGCATATTGAATAGAACGTATTCGCATTTTGAAGGCGCTATTTTTAAATGTAGTCCAAACGAATAATGGATCGACTGTCAAGTTATCTTTTGTTTCTTTTGTTATTCCAATGATCTTTACATATAGTGTTGCATTTATTTGCATCAATATTGTTACATCGCCCTGATCTGGGGCCAACTCATGTTCTATGAGTTTTCTTTGAAAAACACCCAATTCTTGGGTCAAGGTCGATATCACAGGACAGGAAATTGGTTCAGGAGAGATATACATAAGTTTGTCTTGGCATAGTTGTGGAAATAATGTTGCATTTGCAAGGAAATATAGATAAGTCAAACATGCAATGCAGACACGGATGATGTTGTGGGGATTCATGAGGATTTGTGACAGTAAGAGGAAACACCGCCCATTTAACTAGTCAAGTGGTTCAGATCATGAATAACAATTAACACAATGGGATTGATCATATGACATTATATTATTTGTAAGCTTTTCCCAAAACACCATAAGGCGTGCCTGAATCTTTAGAAATCTGTGTTTACTTTTTTTATTCCATTCTATGTTCCTGTGACATGCCTTGATACAGGCCAAAAATGCATCTGTATCATGAATAGCTGCCTTACGATCTTATTAGGGGTCTGGCTGACAAGACATTGATCCAACCAACTGAGACAAAACAGGTATTGAAGTTGAACAACCAGGCTGTTTGACAACTGTGCATATTTGACAATTACTTGGTAATTCGTGGAAATTATCATTGCTCTTCATCCTTGTCAGAAATACATTGTCATTTTTATGGAGCTGTACGTATCATTCCCACACACAAGTATACTGTATTATTCCGGTACCAAATAGTCATAGCTCCCCTTGGAGTGACAGCTATATCTTCCACTACAAGAGGGGGTTTTGTTACTCTTGTATCATTGTATCCTCATTTAATAGGTCCATAAAGTTCGCGATTCTGGTTTCTTACATATATTCAATTTTAATTTTCGTTAGCCCGAACCTAAGTCATCTCAGGTTGTCCTTCTCAGGTTGAGTGAGTCGGTAGTTGTACTATGAACTGAACTGAAAGTAATGCATTCACCAGGATATATTTTAGACAAACAGATTTTCAGTCAACAAGATTGATGCCTTACGTTGTATCTATGCTTACTATCATGCTCAATTCTTATGGTCATACAGTAACACAAGTCATTTTTAACAGAGCAAAAAGAAGTACATATATAGACACTGTAGCGATGTATGAGGAGGACATTTGAGGGCACACGTTTCCAGAAATCAACGACTGGGATAAAGTCTTTTTAGTCAAATATAATGAATACTCCACAAAAAGAAGGACTTACTCCTCCGAAATTAAGGCCCAGGATCCAGTTTGGATGTCGACGGCTTGGGAGATGAAGGCCTCGTTTGGCTCGGAGGAATTGAGAGTAGGATTTCGGGTGGAACGATGTTGCTCCAATCCACGTCCATCGATGAAGCGCTGGGCTCCGCAGGGGTCGATGATTGGTGGCGTGACGATGCACGCATATTGGGACGGAATCCTAGGACGTTAAGAAGATCAGAATTGGAATAGATACAGACATGTGATGTTGAAACACATACCCGGAGTCGGTGACTTCTTCGGTGGCTTCACCAGTTTGAGCTTCTCTGCAATAATGCCCGCTTGCTCCAAAGTGACATCTAGCTTCCTCCTCTTTGTTATCTCGCCGTCCTCATGATCACTGCTGAGAGACTCTTGTTTTGGTTCGGGAGGTCCATCGTCGTTGTGCATGATTGCATCGTGATCGACATCCAACAACCCGACCCACTCTGTTCCTACAGCGTCGAACTTCGGGGATTCCAGTGGAACATCAACCGGCTCGGAGGAGATGGGTGGTTTAACTTCCACTGTCAATTTTTTGGATTCCGATTTCTTGGATCCGTGCGACGGCCCAATTTCGACAGCGACAGCGATATGTCAGTGCATTAATCATAGCAACGTGAGCAACGTACGCATTTGAGCCTTGGACCACTTCTTCTTTACCGGGGCTAAGTTATCCTCCATCTTTACGTCGTCTATACATGAATAAATGTGTTGGATTATCGTTTTGATATTCGGAATTCAAT
Organism: Hygrocybe punicea; assembly: GCA_963556145.1. Taxonomy (NCBI): domain Eukaryota; kingdom Fungi; phylum Basidiomycota; class Agaricomycetes; order Agaricales; family Hygrophoraceae; genus Hygrocybe; species Hygrocybe punicea. The sequence continues at coordinate 5,547,019 of OY744461.1, read as the reverse complement.
AACTCACCGTCATCGTCGTCCTCGGCTTTGGACTTGATTGTGCGTTCTGTCATGAAGAAGGGTTTTCATGTATGACAATCACAGACAATGAAAGTACTTACTGGACTTGGGTTTGGGCTTGGGCTTCTTTTTGTCCTTCTCGGACGAATTGTCTGCGCCACCTGAATATTCAGTACATCTATACACCGGTATGGTAGAAAATTTGTACAAACCAGCGGAAGAAGTCTTCTGTTTTTTGACCGATTTTGACTTGGCTTTGCCCTTGCCCTTGCCCTCGGGAACCAGCTCCTCTGCAAATGTATTATATCATTAGCACAATCACATATGTAATTCTAGATCATACCTTCATCATCGTCCGCCACATCGGCATCGACGAGGACACTATGTCCTTTACACCAAGCAATAACCTGACCGATTATTTCGAGCTTTGTGGCGTCCGGAAGCCCACCGAACGACCAATTTGCAGAGGTTCCGCTGTGCCATGCTGGCACAGATTCATCGTATTTCGCCCAATCTATGATGCCAGACGTCATAATCCATTTGTCTGCCAATGCGTATATATACTCACCGAGGTCCTCTGGCATGGTCTTGGTGCTAACAGCGCCATGTTGAATTAATGCCGATGGAGAATGCTTGCCGACATAAAACTCTTTGAGGAGCCAATCGTCAAAGATCGTGCTTCGCCAGTCACGGGTAACTAGGGCAGGACAAGGGTAGGGGTAAACCCGGGGTTTTCGGCCCTTGGGTTGCTGGGGTACGGGTCCGGTGTCCCTTTTGGTAACCCGCTGTTGAACCGCCACCCTTACCCCCGGTTTGGCGGGTTACCGGGTTTGTGGTTTATGTAAGCACAGGACCACTCGCGAGTCCTCAACGTCAACCCACATCGCTCAGGGCTTGTGCACCACCCAATATCGGACACGTATAATCAACTTCCCAAGCCTGGTAAGTCCTGTCCCCTTTCATGCTGTGCTTTTTGGTAAAGCTTGTGTGATTTTTAGCTTCTTCATTTTGGCCGCGCACCTCGAATGCCAACCTGTGACTCGAATATTGCCCATTCAACATCGCTCAGGGCTTGTGCGCCACCCAATATCAGACACATATAATCAACTTCCCAAGCCTGGTAAGTTCTGTCCCCTTTCATGCTGCGCTTTTTGGTAAAGCTTGTGTGATTTTTTTTAGCTCCTTCATTTTGGCCACGCACCTCGAACACCAACCTGTGGCTCAGCGAGCCTCGAATATTGCCCATTCAACACTAGTTCCTGCCCAGACACTCGGTCGGGGGGTTTTTTTTTTTTTCATTCGTTTAAACTAATTTTTCTCGATGTTGCCTGAGTTGATAGGGTGCAGTCCATGCGGCCACCACCGATGCCGTCGCACAAGCACGGCAGCCAGCCAGAATTTATCTTAGCGCGATCAAAACGGGGTTTTATCAAGATCCGGCTCGAGTCTATAAAATCAGTAAGTTCTTTTCGTCCTCTTCGTTCAGTCCGCCATGACCAAACCCTCTGATACTCGTTCTGCAAAGTCTTCCGCGTCCATGTCTACCAAATCCACTTTCACTTCCAACGATGCTTCCTCGCGCGCCGCTGTCAAGCAGCCCGTTAAGAGACCCGCCGAGTCTCTGAAGGATTGTGCTGCTGCAGCCAAGCAACCGGCCAAAAAAATTAAGCATTCAAATTCCAGTCGTTCTGAACCCTCCACCGATGCTCTCCTTGACGAGAATGAAGCCGATGGGGACGATAACACTAGTTTGATCGAGATCGACTCGGATGATCCTGAGATGTCGGATGAGCAAGTGCTCGGTGAGTTCTCCTTCTGCGACGTAGCCACCCTCACTCACGTTCAACAGAGAAAGCTAAGAGCAGCTGGCGCTCTCCCATTTATTCCTTTTTCAAGTCCAATGTCAGCATCGAATACATTGACGGACGACTCTGTTACTTCTTCCCCTGCGCTGCCAGCCACTGCAAAACGACACTTGGTGGCGTTCGGCGATTCCAAGACAAGCAGGATCGCTCATCGACTGCCAATCTCAAACATCACGCCAATCGTTGCTTCGGCATTGAAGCTGTGCATACTGCCCTCAACACAAAGGAAGCCAAGGCGCGCAGTGGTTCAATTTTCCAGGCGTTCGCTCGTCAAGGCCAAAAACCCATCACGTACTCTCATCGCGCTCATTCGAATGTTGAAGTCCGGTATGTGCGTTTCACCAGTGCACTTACCACAAAATTGCTTAGCTGAATGTCTAGGGCCCACATTGTTAAATGGGTTACCGAGAGCAATCGTGCACTCGGTATCATGTCTGACCGTGAACTTATTGAGCTCTTGACTGCTGGCCGGCCCCACATCAGTATTCCTTCACCGAAGACCGTCGCTCGCGATGTCAAGACCTCATATGAGAAGTGTCTCGATCGTATTGGCAATTTACTTCGAGTACGTCTCCAACTCCTCATTGTTTCCACCATTGTGCTGACACTCGCATCAGGCGCATCCTGGTCGTCTCCATTTTGCGACTGATGCCTGGACGTCGCCTAATCACCATGCTTATATCGGTTGGACTGTTCATCTCGAGTACCAAGGCAAACCACTCTCATTCTTGTTGGACATTGCTGAAGTCGCTGAGTCGCACACCGGTGTCACTATGGCCAATACTTTTCAAGACATGCTCATTCGGTTTGGCCTTACGCAGAAGGTATGTTCCAGGTTTGCAGGTCTTTGTATCATGCTCACAATGATCAAAGATCCTTGTGATGAATGCCGATAATGCCAGTGCCAATGACAAGCAAACGGATGCTCTTGCCAAGCTTGACAACTCCTTCAATGCCGATGGACGGGTCCGGTGTTTTAATCACACTGTACAACTCTCCGCTAGGAGTCTTGTTCGCCCTTTCAACCCCGGCATGACCAAGGGCACTAATCTTGATGATGCTGATGGAGAGGTGGAGCAGAATAGCGCCAAGATCATTGCCGAGGATGACAACAGAGACCACGCAGATCTGGCATCAGTTCACGATGACGATGTCGACGACGACGATGACGACGATGGAATTGATGAGCTCGACAGGCTGAATGAGATTGATAAAGAGGATATATTGGCCGACACTGAAGTTGTCCGTGATGCTGTGTCTAGGCTCCGTCAGCTTTCCTTTGCTATCATCAACTCTACGACTATTGCGCTCCCCGCTTGGCGCCGTCACTGCAGGGATGCCAACCTGCTTCCCAACCTCATCCCTCGTGATGTAGTCACGCGTTGGAACTCCACATTTGATATGATGGAGTTTGCGCTCCGTTATCGCCAACCCATTGATGCGATCACTGTCGATAAGCAGGTCAAGTTTCGCAAACATGAACTGGATGAGGAGCATTGGAGGATAATCGAGGAGTTGGTTGGTCTACTCAGCGTACGTGTCAGTCGGTCATTCTCCAATCGAGGCGCTGATGAACTCACAGCTATATAAGACTGCCACGCTGTACTTCTCGCAAGATAATGCAAGCATCGCTGCAGTCATACCTGCCATGGATCGTCTCTCGAGCAGTCTAAACCTTACCACGAAGCATCGCTATCACCCCGCCATCGTTGCAGCAATGAAGCTTGCACAGAAAAAAATGGATCGCTATTATTCTCTCACAGATTCCTCCGCTATCTATCGCATTGCTATGGTACTCCACCCCGGCATAAAACTCGAATACTTCAAGCAGCATGAATGGGAAGAGGAGTGGGTGGAGCAGGCTGAGAACATGGTTCGTGAAGAGTTCATTTCAGTGTACGAGAAGGATAAGGATAAGAAGGGCAAGAGCGAGGATGTACCGGCGAACAAGGCCACGGACAATGTGACGGTACGCTGTCCTCGTCGATCTCTCTGGTTGTGTATCTAATGGTCTGCCAGAATAAGTGCGAGTTCACGATGTTTGGGAACCTCTCTGTAACCACGACAGCTCCTGTTAGTGAGATTGATGAATACCTTCGTCTCCCGGTTGAGAATGTGACCGACCCTTTGAAATGGTGGTCGGATAATCGGCACGCATATCCTTGCCTATCTCGGATGGCGTTGGACTTCTTAAGTGCACCTCGTAAGTCCTGCCTTCTGATCTATAATATATCTGATCTGTCGTTTGCAGCCACCTCCACAGCAGTTGAACGAGTCTTTTCACAGGGCTGGCATCTTCTTAGCCACACCCGGAATGCTCTCTCCTCTCAATCTCTTCGCTCATTCTTGTGTCTTGGTTCTTGGTCCCGACGTGATCTCATTGTCATGAAAGATTTGATTGACGCTGTGCGTGCTAACATGGGGAAAAAGAAGGCAGCGCATGCAGATGGTGCAGAAGATGTGGAAATTGTCGAGTAGTTTGATTTGTTGCCATAGATACCCCCCAAATATAACCCTGACCCTGGTGGTTTTTGTCTACCCTTACGGTATTGTGAGACACCGCATATGATGAAGGGTTGGGTTGAACCCCTACCCGAAAGGGGTACGGTTTGAAGGGTCAGGGGTCCGGGTACAGGAAAATTTACCCGAGGGTAACCCCTGTCCTGCCCTAGTCAATGTCAACAACGTTGCTGTTTGACAGTTCAGGCTAGTATTTTCAGTAAAGAATGAACTCCTACCAGGTAAGAGGGGCAGTTCCCAAAGTGATTTCATTGCTGGTTGCTCTAAGGACAAATGTCAATGATACCTCCTAAATTGACATTTTAGAATACCTACTCTTCAGGATCACTAAATTTCACAATTACTCTGTCAATAAATGTGTTTTGGGGCATAAGAAGCTGCTCACCTTTGGATCAGGCCATTTTTCAGTTGTTGCCTTTGAATTTGGGTGGGCTAAATTGACCTTAAGACCAATGAGTCATTGTTTGTTTGTTTGCTTGAACAAATACCAAAAATACCATAATAAGATTATAAATTCGGGTGGCAACACCAATTTTTTTTCAAAATGACAAACAGTATCCTGAACTCAATCACTGTCTCTGCAATTGCAATGTCCAGCAACTCCTACACACTGAATCTGTCTGCTGAAGACTTCCATAATTGGCTTTATGCAATCAATGCTCGACTTGCTATCACTTTACCATTGATGCCAGGCAAAAACAATCCCATTCAGCAGGACCACTTTATGTACAATATCACTCAGGATGTGGTAAGTTAGTTAGCTCATCAATTTCTTGCCTTTTAACGATATTATGCAAAGCATTTGGTGGTGGAGATTTATCAAGCATCGCAGCATGCTGGTTTCCATGTCCACATACCTAGGCTGTTAATAAGTGCAGCCAGGGAGTATTGGGAACACTATGCCCCACTGACTGAATTACCTAGGTTCAAAAACATTTGGAGGAACGATCTGAGCAATGTCAAGGATCCAGCCTATGAACCTGGATGGAGCATGTTGGAATTTACAGAGCATGGGCTTTGCCATTCGTGGTGGACATCCTGGTTCAGTGAGTATTGGAGGCCAAGGTCAAGGGTTGAAATTGATGATGGAGACATTATGCCTCAAGGTCACTGACGTGAATCAGAATTGGGCCCAATCCTGCTGGAAGCGAAACATCACCTGGTGGAGGAAGAACCCATTGCTGTTCCCATTTGGTCAGTGAGTTACTCGCAAGACCTGCCAGAAGACTGGCAGTGATCCTGGCCAGGCTCCAGCAAGGATCAGCACACTTCAGCCCCACAAGAAACTTTGGCCACAGGGGCGTCTATGTCATCTTTGAAGAGAGACTGGTTGACCATAATGCTGTTGGTGCCAATTGGGGATGTCATTAGGTCCCCATTTATCGTCTCCTTCAAAGTCACCAGGGAAGATCTGAGCATCCACCAAATTGTTGTCCTGAGCTTTATAATGTTTATATATATAATTCATGTACATAGTGATTTTCAGTTTAATATACCCAGCCATAACATTAGTCTGAAGATAAAATACGCTAATCTCAACACCAATGTCAATGTCACTGTCAAAGCCAAGGACAATGGTGAAGTCAGTGCTGAGGTAAACACTGAGGTCAACACTGAGGTCAATGCTAAGGTCAATGCCAAGAGTAATACTGAGATCAACGCTGAGGTCAATGTCGAGGTCTGCATTGATCTCAATGGGACATCTTTGCTCTTGCCTGATGTTCTGTCCCCAACCTTTCTTTTCTTCCTCTCTTTATCTCCAGCTTTACTAGGGGCCCTCTGTTTCAATGATGTCAGGCCAGAACTTAGCTCCAAGCATACCGATAGAAGCTGAGGTTGGACTTCCAGAAATTTGAGCTTTGTGTTAACAATGAAATCATCAACAACAAGATTCATGGTTGCGGGATCCGGTTCATTGCCTGAAATTTGCCAAAGCCCCATGTCCTGGCTGAGGAGGCCGATGCTGAGCAACACTCCCTCATTATAAAGTCGGCTCTGATATGTTCCATCAGTTTTGAGATATGGTCTTTGCTTCAACCATTGCAAGTATGTCATAGCCAATGTGACTGAGGAATGGATGTTTTTGGGAGTGGTCATCTTTTTATATTTCCAAGTTGCTCACATCAGAGATGTTTTTGGGAGAGGTGCCAGCCTATCATCGATCTATGTCAAATTTTACCTGGGTCAACTCAGAATGTACATGACAGAGAAAATAACTCACAGGAAGTTTATTGACAGCTTGCAGACAGGCTTGATATTCGGGGTCATCGGATAATGAACAGAGGTACCTGAACCTGTTATCAGGATTCTCAGTGTCTGGAAGAGTTAACAGCATCGACTTCAGAGGAGTCTCCTTTGGAGGAGACCCAAAAATATCCCCATCATCTTTGAGGGAGAGGCTATGGTCATCTTTATCGTATTCATCATCTGGTTGGACATCTTCGTTGGCCTTCCCCTGCCCTTTGTCCTTGTTCTGAAGTTTTCATCTCATTGGTGACTTGGGATCCGTATCAGAAGACAATGCTGATTCTGAGTCATTGTCTTCATCGACGACGTCACTTGAACTTTGTGTTGGTTTTGACTTTTTCCCTCATTGCTTTCGAGATGCACTGGAACTGGAGGGGCCAGATTTGTCCATTTGGCCATGTTTCCCTTTGAAACCCCAGAATCCAAAGGTCATTGTGATTTTCTTATCATCCTGTCCCTTATACCAAAAATCCAACAGAGTGGTGGCATTGTGTTTCACTAGTTTGGATGGATCTTGGAGTTGAAACCCAGCTGGCAGATACTCCCGCGACATGTATTTGTAGGCTAATATCACCCCAAGGCACTGATGCCAATTTATCTTCCGACCATATCTCTGTTACCTTGTGAATAATGATTTCCTTGTGCTAAAATGACTTATGGTAATGGCAGTTCACAAAATCCTGAATCAACATCTTCATTTCATCTAGGTTGGGTCAGCTCATACTGGAGAATAAGGGCAGCCTAGGAACACCCTTCTCATATAAGTGGACCTTAGGTTTCTTGACCGAAGCTGTATCTGGTTGGCCATCATTGTCACCGTTATCCATATTTCCTGCTCACATGCCAAGGCTGAGGCCGATGTCAATTCAGCTGGCACCAGTAGATAAATGTTGTACTCACCCAGTTCCTCGGAACCATATGCTTGCCATTCTGTCATCACCAATCCAGTCTACCAATTTGGTTTAGATTTGATGAATGATCTGTTTGCAAGCTCGTCATTGAAATCGTACCTGTTTAACCACACATCTCTAAGTAGCTGGTTATTGGGATAACAGCCATTACATATTGAAGACATGAGGACACACCCAGATGTATCCTGAAAGGCTGAGAGCACAAAGACTCTCATCCTGGGATTCCGGTGCATTTGTTCAGCAAAGTCGTGGATGTTTTTAATGGCGTGTTTTTCCACATTTCTGGGGACATCAGAAAGAAAAACATCAGGCTCAGTGTCCTAGGTACCCACTTTTGTTGTACTCTTGGTGGAGGTGATCTTGAGTTCCACTCCTCCACCAATCCCTCATATCTCTTGAGCTCCTCATCTAACAACTGCTCATAAATGGCTTGAAGCCCAGCCTGGTACTTTGCCATCCACTTCTTGGACCCTGCAGTTGAATTCGAAAGTTCAGTTACTTACTCATCTACTTCATCCTTTCTCTCCTGAGCTACAACTTTCTTCATGGTCAAATTCTCGATGTAGTTGTGAGTTGGCTTCCAAGTCTTTTGACATCAATTGTTGTAGAACCATTCCTTTATTTTCTACAGACTGCCATGAGCATATTTAAGATCATATAAAAGTTTTATTAGCCATATATTTCAAGGGGTACTCAGACCTCCCTTGTGCACCAACTGTTACATTTTACAACTCTGATTCCAACTCTGTTACCTGCCATAATGATTCTGCTTTACCACACTTCCTTTTTTATTTCCTTTTGCCTTTTGTCTTCTTTTGGACATTGTTGTTTATTCTTGTTCTTGTTTTCTTTTTTCCATTCTTCTAGAACAATCCAGACCAACCATGGACACATCCCCATGGGACCTCGCTGTACCTGAATAGTCCCCTTGCCAATGGATGTCACTCATTGTCCTTGCTGTACGACATACTGTCTTCTCAAACCAACTCACAATGGCTATCCTTACCAAACAGTTCATACCTGTGATGATCATTGGTGCCATAGCAATCACCTTCCTGATTGGTTTCTACCTTGTCATGATTTGCCTCTGGAAAAGGCAACCTTTCTTCATTGATGAAACTGACATCCGCCTTGACAGTATACCAACATGTAATTGACAATTTCCATTCCTGGATATATGGTTTCCACTTTCATATCCGGTGCCTGCCATTATCCTCCCTGACAATCCAACGACATTCCTCACCTGCTTGTACACTGTGAACAATCCTCAATCACAAGACATTTCACTGTTCCCTCCAATCCGACCATCGCCAAAGCACACACCTTCAGACTTCGACCACAGACCATACAATTTCCCAATACAGTGAACCAACCCCTATTGTGTATTGTTCACATGTCATCGCTTCAATGCAGTACCTGACAACTTGTTCCCACAGCTTGTCACCTGTGCCATGACTTGAAACCTGGACCCATATTCATTTATCCTTTTCTATCTGTATCCTTGATACCTCCCATACTTGTTTACAACAATACCCTTTCTTGGATGAATACCGACATCAGGTGGACCACATTGTTCCACACACAGGACAAGACATCACCCCTCGATATGTCATCAACACAGACATCGTCATCTAGCACAGCATACACTGTTCACATGTCTGACCTCGACTATCTCACCATCCTAGTTGGTTTTCCCCCAGCACATTCCTTTGTTTTCTTTCATACCAACCTTGCTGCTATATCTACACTACTTCAAGACACTCCCTTCACCAATCCCACACTGGACAATGCCTATCTCCAACCCGACCGTGCAATGCACTTGCCAGACTGCACACTTGCCCATTATAGCAAGTGTAGACCCCAAATAGGCAATTCTGCATATCACATGATCTGATGACAAATCATCTGAGTCATCCGGACCTCTTCTATCCCTCAATGACACTAGGTTTAGGACCCGTGCAGGGAGGTGATAATCCCATGAAGCACGGGATCTAAAGTGCTAGGAAGAAGGGATTGGAGAGTTTTTTTTTTGAATTTTTATGTGGAATAAGTGCTGAAGGGGGCTGAGACCTTGCTACGCTCGGCCCCACCCCCTCAACTATTAGGTGTCAGTAATTAATAGTAATAGGCAGTAAAGGAAGAATTGTGAATTTTTATTTGGTGTTAGGTGAACATATAATAATCAAGATAGGTGCAGAGAACATTTTTTGGGATTTGTATGTGGAATATGTTCTGAAGGGGGTGGGGCCAAGCATAGCAAGGTCTCAGCCCTCTTGGATATTTCATATTAAATGTTTTAGATGTGTGGAGAATATTTTTACAAATTTTCAGGTGGAATATATGATGAAGATGGTTGGGCCCCACCCTCTTCAATATTGAGTGTTAAATGTTTTAGATGGGCACATAATAATAACAATAGGTGTAGAGAATATTTGTTGCTATTTTTATGTGAAATATGTTCTGAAGGGGGCTGAGACCTCGCTTTGCTTGGCCCCGCCCCCTTGAGGTGTGTTGCATAAATTGTATCTGTACAGTGTGTCTTTCAGTATGTCTTCTTTTTAAATCTCTGTCATTGCTTTGACAATGTTGCATTGTTAGCTGACCACTAGATTTTTCTTGCACCCCCTTGCATTCTTTCTCCCATGATTTTTTGCTCTTTTTTCTAATGCTAATGTCTCACTGTCTTATCTGCCAAATACCCTTTCTTCCTTAGTTCTTGCCACTGATCCCAGGGTGTGGTGATATCATCCCACCACTCATTATGTGAGCTCACCAGGTCAGGTTTAGTGATTAAGTCCACTTGTAGGTGTACACATCAGTAGTAAATGCTGAGAGTGAGCAAAGATTTATGAATTCCTACCAAGGATGATTTTTATAATTTCATGTGTGTCTGGAATATATTATGTTTACTGCTGAGACCTCACCATGCTTGAGGTCACTGGTAAATATCAGGTAGACTCCCACCTGGACAGTGGATAATATTCTGGTTGCCTACTGAAGACAGGATTCACAGTAGTGAAGTCTTGACACTTGGTTAAGTAGTTATTAATTAATTAATTAATTAATAAGTTACATTAAATTAAATTGAATGTCAATATCATAGAAAATGAGCTACTACAGAGGGTACAGGCACAGAGTGGTGAGAGACATAGCAGGAGAGTGAAAGAGGAGTGAATTAGGACCAAAGAAAAGGGCTGGAGAGGGGGATTGAGCAAGGAGGTGGAGGGAGGGGCCAGAACAGGCCAGGGGGGAGAAGCAGAGGGGGGGTGGGGGATGGGTGGGGGGAGTGCAGGGGGGTTGAGGGGAGGTAGGAGTGAGCTGGATGGGGTGATGGGAGGGCAGAGAGTGGGGGGTGAAGCCTGGGTGATCACTCCCATGTCAGTCCACCTCCAATACAGTCAATTAAACTGAAAACTCACCTGGAACAGCAGGGGGTGGGTGCACCACAACCCCTGCTGCCCTCAGAACTCCCCCATGGTGCTCAAAAGCAGCCAGAATGTGCCCCTCTTGCTGAGGGCACTGGTGGCACTGTTGCTGTCCATTGGTCAACTTGGGGGGGCCAAAAAGTTACCTGGAGGGGGGTAGGAGACAGTAGAGGGGGATGGGAAAGTTGTGGGGTGGCAGGAGCAGCAGGAAGCTGGCAGGAGAGTCGGGAATGGAGGGAATAGGATGTTGATGAGCAGAAGGTTTTGAGTTTGGCTGAGTGTGAACGCTCTGGCTGTGGATTTCGAACTGAGTCCGAATTTCAGCCACAACTCCGGACACCTTCACTTTCCTGACATTCTGCAGGCTCACACACACCACATGGGGACTCCTTTTGGTGGGACAAAATGTTGCATATATAGTGTAGAATATGCATGTAATTTACCGAAAATTCGCGTGCCCTATTTCAGCCGCGGCACTACAAACAGTGCCCAATCTGCCATAAATCCCCCACCTGCCAGCTCAAATCCAATGGGACCCCCCAAAAAAATTCACAGGGCCCCCCCACAACCCCTACCATCCCTCACACCCAACTCTGCGGCCATCTGACCAATGTGTCACCCTCCCGACCCCCCCCACTCACTGCTGAAACCACACTATTTTGTGTGATGCAAAATGATTGCAAAATCTTTGGTAGCTTGTTAAAGTTTTGCATATGATTTTAAACCATGCAAAATCCATTTAAATTTTCACATATAATAACCCATCAAATACTATCTAAACCAAAAAAATTACAAGGATTTATGTATGACATGGAAAAATTTTTAAAATATGAATGCTTTGTTTTAGGTGAAAATGTAGACAAAAGTGAAACTATTCCCATACCTTGTTTGACTCTCCAAATAGTTGCAAAATGTATCAAATTCAATCAATTTTGCAATGCGTCTAAATATGATCAATTCAATGTCACCAAATGAAGAATTTTGCAGACAGATTTTGCATGTCACAATATTTCATTTTGTGGTCTGCAAAATGTTTTATTTCAGAAAGATTTTGCAAAGGTGCAATCTTATTGTGAAATATGAAATATTGTGACATGCAAAATCTGTCCACAAAATTCTTCATTTGGTGACATTGAATTGATCATATTTAGACGCATTGCAAAATTGATTGAATTTGATACATTTTGCAACTATTTGGAGAGTCAAACAAGGTATGGGAATAGTTTCACTTTTGTCTACATTTTCACCTAAAACAAAGCATTCATATTTTAAAAATTTTTCCATGTCATAAATCCTTGCAATTTTTTTGGTTTAGATAGTATTTGATGGGTTATTATATGTGAAAATTTAAATGGATTTTGCATGGTTTAAAATCATATGCAAAACTTTAACAAGCTACCAAAGATTTTGCAATCATTTTGCATCACATAAAATAGTGCGGTGTCAGCAGTGACTCTGCCTGGCAACAAAACTTGAACTCAGCTTATTGGTCAGCATTCGCCTAATTCATCAGGTCATGCATCCAAGCTCTGATTAACTACAGATCTGGGCCTCCAGTTGGATCGCGAGAACATCGACATGAGGATGCCTCATGTCTGCCTCATGGTGAACCCATAGTGTAGTTGGACTTGCGGTAGCTTCATGGTTGGACTTCTATTTACCTTCCCTCAAGACCAGTCACTATATCTACTGTTCTTGTAGTTGGTTTGGACTGTTTCTTCTTTTCCTTTCCTTACGTTTAGTCTGGTTCTTGGGGCAGACCCTCTTGTCTTGGGTAACCCCCATGGCTCGCAATGACATTAGACCTTGACCCCCCCCTCTTCACAGTGTTGTCTTAGTTATAAGCAACAATGAAAACTGCTGATCCCTCCTCTGGAAACTGCCTCCTAGTTAAGTTGATTGTTGCCGGAGCCTGCTGTAGAAGTGATCCATAACACCAACAATCCTCTGATGTACCTCTCTCATGATCTTCACTCTGTCTTTTTTGGTTGCCACCCAAAATCCCTCAAGTTGAGCTCTGAGCATGGACAGTTGCTGGGTGGTAAATGTGGTTTCAGGCATATTTGGAGCAGGAGATGAGTGATGTTCAGGATGAATTATATGTAACAAGCAGTCCACTTTCCCAAATTTCACTATAGCCTGTTTAAGTATCGAGACCTAACTTAAATGGAATTTGATGGTCCTATAATTAGTTTGCTGTTCACTTTCAGTTTCTACAACATATTTGTGGAATTGTCACCATCCTATTTTCTGTGCCTAACCCATTTTATTGACTTTTTGTCCATTCTCATTTTTCTCACTCATTGCCCATAATGGTGAAGTCATGCAAAAGGAAGCCAGCTCCTCATGTCAGCAGGGTGGCATTGAGAGATGTATTCACCAGCCATGGATTTTAGACCCAATGACAAGTTGTCCACACTCCTAGCTGCTCAAATTCATCTCCTAAAAAAACACAGAAGAGAATGACATGACCAGAGACTTTTCTGAGTTTGTCCCAAATATTCAGCCTTTAAGAATACCAACCAGTAATGTAAATATTATATTATATTCCAATACTCTAGACTGACAGTGACATTTTGGAGTCATTGAACAATTACATGAAAGAATGGTTGTCCCATCGAGCTGAGTATTTAGATTGTATTCTTGCCAGGAAAGCTCCTCCTAAAAATCAGGCCTGTCTCAGTTGTTCAATTGCTGAAGGTGAAAATGCATGACATGTTTTGGTAACCTACTCTATTGCCAAAAATGTTGTGCTGACATTCATCGAAGGCTACTGTTCCATCGGGTGGAAAGATGGACAGGGATAGTGTTTTAAGGTCCGGTCCAGTCCAGTTTTTTGCCATTTTTGGACATTAACCGGAACTGGACCAGTTAACTCATCACACAATTTGTCAAAAACCTGAACTGGACCTATGAGGACTGGTTCATTTTTTGATTTTGGGTGGACCCAACCGGTCTTAACCGGTTCCAACCGGGGAAAATCACACTTGAGTGTCTAAATAGTTAAACCTTTCTTAATAATTAATAACTAATGGTTTTGTGGGCACATTGGGCCATTGGCGACGCCATTGGTGACGTTGGTGAGTCTCTCTGCACACCCACACACACTCTTCAACCTCGCAAAACCGGACACGCGTCAATTGACACGTCACCGTGTGTATGCGAGGTGGACTGAGGTGTGGGCGTTGCAGCCCCGTTGATGCCGGTGTTGGCGAACCTGTTGCGTTGACGGCCCCCAGTGGTGGGGGTGTTGGCGTATTGGTGGGGGCATTGCGGCCCCGTTGATGCTGGCATTGGCGGAACTGTTGATTGTGGCAATGGTGGGTGTTGGCGTGTTGGTGGGGGCGTTGCAGCTCTGTTGATGGCAGCGAGGTGGACTGAGGTGTGGGCGTTGCAGCCCCATTGATGCCGGCATTGGCGAACCTGTTGCGTTGACGGCCCCCAGTGGTGGGGGTGTTGGCGTATTGGTGGGGGCATTGTGGCTCCATTGATGGCAGCGTTGGCGGTCCCGTTGATGGTGGCAGTGGTGGTTGCATTGGACGTGTGGGCAGTTGGTGACAGGCGTGTTGGTGGGTCATCGTGTTGGTCAGGAATTAGCATAGGAAAATAAATGAAAAATGAAAAAAAAACATACCTTTTCTGCAGCGGGGGTGGGCACACCACCCCCCCACTGCCTTTTCTCGCTTCCTTGTGGCCATCGCGGTCATTTTGCCGCCATCGTGGCAGGTGGGTGGGTTGGCGGGTTCAAATTGGTCGTGTTGATGATAAATAAAAATAAAAAATAAAAAACATACTTTCGCAGCAGGGAGGGACGCACCCATCCCTGCTGCCCCTGCTTGCTCATTACGTTCGCCTTCTTGCTTCTCGGTGTTGGTGCTGCTGTTGTGGGTGTTGTCCAGTTGTGACCGGTTGTGGCCAGTTGCAACTTGGTTGCATAAGCATCAGCCAAATTGGGCAACCACAACCGGCAACCTCCCAAATTGGGTGCAACTGCAACCAGTGGTCCAGTCTTTTTCAGTTCAGTCCGGTTGGGTCCCGGTTTTTTTCCGGTCCTATGGACTGGACCTTGAAACACTAGACAGGGACCTACTTTGCTCCAGCATGGTTGATTGAAATTGGGGTCAAGCTCCACCTGGGTCATGGAGGGTTGGAGTGCCCATCTGTGGATAGTGAACTGCAGGAGTACAGTGACCCTGCAAGTTTTTAGTCATGGGTTGCCATGGGTATGATGGGTAGCCAAATCCGGATCCAGCCCAAACCTGTACCTGTGGCACAGGTCACGTGGGTTTATTGCAAGTAGTGTCACGATCATGTGACATCCAGTTTGCTCTCAACCGGCAACAGCTATGGTGACAACCACAACAAGGATGGCAACAATGATGACGGACAGTGATGGGACATGGGGAGAAGGGCAGTGGGAGGGCGGTGCACCCACCCCATTGCAGTAGGTAAGTATTTCTTTTTGATTTTTTTCTTAACTACTCATTACAAAAACAACGACAACAGCAGTACCAACAACACAAACAACACACACCCGACAAGGATGACAGGCGGCGAGGATGAGGGTGACAATGGTGGCCACTACCACCACTATGACGATGACAACCTACGGCCCTCCAAATAGGACAACAACAACAACATCAACAATGACCACCATGACCACAACCACAACTATGACCATGACCATGATCACGATGAAGGCCATGGCCATCCCACCACCAACGTATCTCGTGGATGTGCACCATCACATCAATGAATGTTGGCACTGCAACCACAAGGTAACCAGGAGGATGGTGGTGTGCCCAACACCACATGGACACCACTGAAGACCCATGGATTAACCCCTGCAAACCCACCACCAATGTACCTCGTGGATGCACACCGTGACATCAATCGACATTGGCACTGTAACTGTGAGGTAACCAGGAGAATGGTAGTGTGCCGAGCACCACCCAGACACCACTGAAGACCCGCGGATTAACCCCCGCAAACCCGTACCCATGGCAACTAGTCATATGCATGGGTATTGAAACCCGCATGGGTCACAGGTACAGGTCCGTATGGGTATGGGTAGCCAAATCGAGACCCGTGATTTACCACTTCAGGCCACCCGATTTCCTAAACTTGTAGATGTAACTGAATGGGTCGTATGTCACTTCTACATGTTGAGAAACAACAGGTCTGGCCCAGGGCTAATATCCATTTCCCTGGGCTGTCCCTGGTCCAAAGCATTGGGACAATGGGATGTCCCTTGTGCCAGGGGGTCATTTGGGATGTCCCAAACTAATTTTTGGATATTTTTTTGAAATACTTTTTTTGCTGTGTCCACAATGATAGTGTGGTTATTAGTCAATAGAATGTTAGTAGCCATCATATACAACATATGATAGCTGTATAGCTACATGCATGTGACTTGTAGACTCTGGTTGACCACAGCCAATTCAGGTGGATGATGTTGGTTGTCAAGATTGCAATTATATAGCTACTCAGTCTTTATGACAGAGCATATTTAATTATGATGGACAAGGAAAAGGAATTGAACTAGAAGAGAACAATTAAATATTCTTTGACATAATATTGAGAAGCTGCTTAAAGAACATTCTGCTCATGGAACTGACTGTATGATCTACTATTCAAACTAAATATTAGATGTTAGCCAATCAAAATACAACATGTTTATTTGTCTCTAGAATGTTCTGAGATTCAAGAGAATGAACTGGGAGAGTTTAGAGATATCTTGTGAAAGGACAGTAGAATAGCCCATGTCTGACACTGAGTTATTATAAGCATGATAGTAGAAGATTCTTTGTATACATGTTTGCTGGCTCTGGTACCATGCAGGGATATCCTATGAACTGAAGTGGGACATCCCATAAACAGACCTGGGACATTCCAATACAGACTTTAGGCATCCCATGAATAGCAGTGGGATATCCCATCAGAGACCTGGGGCATCCCATTACAGTCCTGGGACATCCCATCAGAGTCCTGGAACATCCTAGTACAATCCTGGGATGTCCCACTTCAGTTCATAGGATATCTCTGCATGGTACCTAGGGCAGGACAAGGGTAGGGGTAAACCCGGGGTTTTCGGCCCTTGGGTTGCTGGGGTACGGGTCCGGTGTCCCTTTTGGTAACCCGCTGTTGAACCGCCACCCTTACCCCCGGTTTGGCGGGTTACCGGGTTTGTGGTTTATGTAAGCACAGGACCACTCGCGAGTCCTCAACGTCAACCCACATCGCTCAGGGCTTGTGCACCACCCAATATCGGACACGTATAATCAACTTCCCAAGCCTGGTAAGTCCTGTCCCCTTTCATGCTGTGCTTTTTGGTAAAGCTTGTGTGATTTTTAGCTTCTTCATTTTGGCCGCGCACCTCGAATGCCAACCTGTGACTCGAATATTGCCCATTCAACATCGCTCAGGGCTTGTGCGCCACCCAATATCAGACACATATAATCAACTTCCCAAGCCTGGTAAGTTCTGTCCCCTTTCATGCTGCGCTTTTTGGTAAAGCTTGTGTGATTTTTTTTAGCTCCTTCATTTTGGCCACGCACCTCGAACACCAACCTGTGGCTCAGCGAGCCTCGAATATTGCCCATTCAACACTAGTTCCTGCCCAGACACTCGGTCGGGGGGTTTTTTTTTTTTCATT
This sequence comes from Hygrocybe punicea, assembly GCA_963556145.1. Classification (NCBI taxonomy): domain Eukaryota; kingdom Fungi; phylum Basidiomycota; class Agaricomycetes; order Agaricales; family Hygrophoraceae; genus Hygrocybe; species Hygrocybe punicea. The sequence continues at coordinate 5,529,396 of OY744461.1, read as the reverse complement.
CGTTTAAACTAATTTTTCTCGATGTTGCCTGAGTTGATAGGGTGCAGTCCATGCGGCCACCACCGATGCCGTCGCACAAGCACGGCAGCCAGCCAGAATTTATCTTAGCGCGATCAAAACGGGGTTTTATCAAGATCCGGCTCGAGTCTATAAAATCAGTAAGTTCTTTTCGTCCTCTTCGTTCAGTCCGCCATGACCAAACCCTCTGATACTCGTTCTGCAAAGTCTTCCGCGTCCATGTCTACCAAATCCACTTTCACTTCCAACGATGCTTCCTCGCGCGCCGCTGTCAAGCAGCCCGTTAAGAGACCCGCCGAGTCTCTGAAGGATTGTGCTGCTGCAGCCAAGCAACCGGCCAAAAAATTAAGCATTCAAATTCCAGTCGTTCTGAACCCTCCACCGATGCTCTCCTTGACGAGAATGAAGCCGATGGGGACGATAACACTAGTTTGATCGAGATCGACTCGGATGATCCTGAGATGTCGGATGAGCAAGTGCTCGGTGAGTTCTCCTTCTGCGACGTAGCCACCCTCACTCACATTCAACAGAGAAAGCTAAGAGCAGCTGGCGCTCTCCCATTTATTCCTTTTTCAAGTCCAATGTCAGCATCGAATACATTGACGGACGACTCTGTTACTTCTTCCCCTGCGCTGCCAGCCACTGCAAAACGACACTTGGTGGCGTTCGGCGATTCCAAGCAGGATCGCTCATCGACTGCCAATCTCAAACATCACGCCAATCGTTGCTTCGGCATTGAAGCTGTGCATACTGCCCTCAACACAAAGGAAGCCGAGGCGCGCAGTGGTTCAATTTTCCAGGCGTTCGCTCGTCAAGGCCAAAAACCCATCACGTACTCTCATCGCGCTCATTCGAATGTTGAAGTCCGGTATGTGCGTTTCACCAGTGCACTTACCACAAAATTGCTTAGCTGAATGTCTAGGGCCCACATTGTTAAATGGGTTACCGAGAGCAATCGTGCACTCGGTATCATGTCTGACCGTGAACTTATTGAGCTCTTGACTGCTGGCCGGCCCCACATCAGTATTCCTTCACCGAAGACCGTCGCTCGCGATGTCAAGACCTCATATGAGAAGTGTCTCGATCGTATTGGCAATTTACTTCGAGTACGTCTCCAACTCCTCATTGTTTCCACCATTGTGCTGACACTCGCATCAGGCGCATCCTGGTCGTCTCCATTTTGCGACTGATGCCTGGACGTCGCCTAATCACCATGCTTATATCGGTTGGACTGTTCATCTCGAGTACCAAGGCAAACCACTCTCATTCTTGTTGGACATTGCTGAAGTCGCTGAGTCGCACACCGGTGTCACTATGGCCAATACTTTTCAAGACATGCTCATTCGGTTTGGCCTTACGCAGAAGGTATGTTCCAGGTTTGCAGGTCTTTGTATCATGCTCACAATGATCAAAGATCCTTGTGATGAATGCCGATAATGCCAGTGCCAATGACAAGCAAACGGATGCTCTTGCCAAGCTTGACAACTCCTTCAATGCCGATGGACGGGTCCGGTGTTTTAATCACACTGTACAACTCTCCGCTAGGAGTCTTGTTCGCCCTTTCAACCCCGGCATGACCAAGGGCACTAATCTTGATGATGCTGATGGAGAGGTGGAGCAGAATAGCGCCAAGATCATTGCCGAGGATGACAACAGAGACCACGCAGATCTGGCATCAGTTCACGATGACGATGTCGACGACGACGATGACGACGATGGAATTGATGAGCTCGACAGGCTGAATGAGATTGATAAAGAGGATATATTGGCCGACACTGAAGTTGTCCGTGATGCTGTGTCTAGGCTCCGTCAGCTTTCCTTTGCTATCATCAACTCTACGACTATTGCGCTCCCCGCTTGGCGCCGTCACTGCAGGGATGCCAACCTGCTTCCCAACCTCATCCCTCGTGATGTAGTCACGCGTTGGAACTCCACATTTGATATGATGGAGTTTGCGCTCCGTTATCGCCAACCCATTGATGCGATCACTGTCGATAAGCAGGTCAAGTTTCGCAAACATGAACTGGATGAGGAGCATTGGAGGATAATCGAGGAGTTGGTTGGTCTACTCAGCGTACGTGTCAGTCGGTCATTCTCCAATCGAGGCGCTGATGAACTCACAGCTATATAAGACTGCCACGCTGTACTTCTCGCAAGATAATGCAAGCATCGCTGCAGTCATACCTGCCATGGATCGTCTCTTGAGCAGTCTAAACCTTACCACGAAGCATCGCTATCACCCCGCCATCGTTGCAGCAATGAAGCTTGCACAGAAAAAAATGGATCGCTATTATTCTCTCACAGATTCCTCCGCTATCTATCGCATTGCTATGGTACTCCACCCCGGCATAAAACTCGAATACTTCAAGCAGCATGAATGGGAAGAGGAGTGGGTGGAGCAGGCTGAGAACATGGTTCGTGAAGAGTTCATTTCAGTGTACGAGAAGGATAAGGATAAGAAGGGCAAGAGCGAGGATGTACCGGCGAACAAGGCCACGGACAATGTGACGGTACGCTGTCCTCGTCGATCTCTCTGGTTGTGTATCTAATGGTCTGCCAGAATAAGTGCGAGTTCACGATGTTTGGGAACCTCTCTGTAACCACGACAGCTCCTGTTAGTGAGATTGATGAATACCTTCGTCTCCCGGTTGAGAATGTGACCGACCCTTTGAAATGGTGGTCGGATAATCGGCACGCATATCCTTGCCTATCTCGGATGGCGTTGGACTTCTTAAGTGCACCTCGTAAGTCCTGCCTTCTGATCTATAATATATCTGATCTGTCGTTTGCAGCCACCTCCACAGCAGTTGAACGAGTCTTTTCACAGGGCTGGCATCTTCTTAGCCACACCCGGAATGCTCTCTCCTCTCAATCTCTTCGCTCATTCTTGTGTCTTGGTTCTTGGTCCCGACGTGATCTCATTGTCATGAAAGATTTGATTGACGCTGTGCGTGCTAACATGGGGAAAAAGAAGGCAGCGCATGCAGATGGTGCAGAAGATGTGGAAATTGTCGAGTAGTTTGATTTGTTGCCATAGATACCCCCCAAATATAACCCTGACCCTGGTGGTTTTTGTCTACCCTTACGGTATTGTGAGACACCGCATATGATGAAGGGTTGGGTTGAACCCCTACCCGAAAGGGGTACGGTTTGAAGGGTCAGGGGTCCGGGTACAGGAAAATTTACCCGAGGGTAACCCCTGTCCTGCCCTACGGGTATCCTCGTTGGCCCGTTTTGCGACCAAAACCTCTGCCCAAATTTCGTCCATGACGGTGTCGGTATACTTGAGGTAATCCCAAAGTAAATCAGTCCCTTCCTTATCGTTTTTGACGTAGTCCGGCGAGTAGTTGGGTGCCTTGTTGTATGCGATGGCTGCTGTCGCGTAGATGTACATATCCATTTGATAAATCAAGCGACGGAGCGGTTCCTCGTATCGTTCAGGGATTTCGCGCCATAACTCACCTTGGGCGGTGGCATCGTGGGGGTGTGTCTTCAGTACATAGAGATTACGAGAAAATATGGGAATGGTGCCGGATTCCTTGTTGGGTGCCGGAATCTTGGGCGGGACCATGTACTGGATTTGGAAGATGCGATGTAGCTCCTGCAGCTTTTTGGGCAGCGCATCAGGCCAGTACTTGAAGGCGGCGGGATTGACAGCGGGAGTCGAGGTTTTGACGACTGGCAAGGACATGGTAGATGAAATAAAAGTTTTTTGGTCGACGTGTGAGGCGATTTGAGAGCAAAAGAAAAGGGCGGATTTATTACTCAACGCTCCAGACTATGAATACAGATGTCACGACCATGTGACCAGATCAATCGCCACATGTTCGACCTCATGTTTGGCTTCTTTGCATGCATAAACAACAGATCTATTTATTTATGTTTTTGATGTGGCTCGAGCTTAGAAGTTGTCCAAAGCTAGTAATTGCACGCAGAAAACCGACATGTGCAGTGTATGGAATATTTTTCAGTTGGTAAGGCGATAAATCGAGTTAATTCGTTCGATGAATATTCACGGACTGGTCCGTTGACGGAAAAGCACAACAAGTCTGACTTGTTGGATGGATGTAGAAGGACTAGATATACTACAACAAACATGTTGTTTGGTGTGTTCGGTCACCGGACATGTTTGGTGGATGTCAATGTACGACTAGATATACTACACCGAACACATCGAACATGTTTGGTGTGTTCGGTGGAGATGTTCGGTGGATGTCAACCAACGGTTGTGACTAGATATATCACACCGAACACACCGAACATGTTCGATGTGTTCGGTGTGGTATATCCGGTCACAACCGTTGGTTGACATCCACCGAACATCTCCACCGAACACACCGAACATGTTCGATGTGTTCGGTGTAGTATATCTCCTCATAATGGTTGGTTGACATCCACCGAACATCTCCACCGAACACACCGAACACGTCCGATCTGTTCGGTGGATATTGCTCTTTCAAGACATTTAAATGATTCCATTGCTAATCAACGTGTTTGGCACGTGTTCGTTGTTTTATCATTGCCACTCTTGTCAGGTGACATAATTCCGACGTCTTATAATTAGAAGGTTTGTGGAATCGTCACCACCCGCTATCAACCACCCTGAAAGTAATCAATCATTAAGGTATTGATGTATTAATGATATCTGTGTCTGTTCCTCATACCACCCATCCGAAATCCTGCCTAGGTCCACAAACATGCCATATAAGAAGGAACTTGGTTATGAACTTTGCATGCACATCTGCCCTGGTCGAAAATGCGACTCTCCAAAAACGAAATGTCTTTTGTGGAAGAAGGAAGGCAACTCCTGCCAAAGACATGTCGGATCCGCACACCAACATCCCAAATGCGTTTCGTCTGGAATTTGTCCGCAGTCGGTATGTCTTGGTCGCAACATACGTGAAAATTTGCAGGGTGTCCGCAATGCGACGGCCGCAGAACTCGATCTCCTTCCACGCAAAAGGCTATCATCCGACTCTGAGATGGAAACATCATCTGACTGTGAAACGGAACCGCCAACCACCGTAAGCAACAATGAACGCCGTATAACCACATTAAGCAACAATGACGGCCGTGTTTTCAAAATCCTTTTTATCCTTGACCCAACAACTCGTATCGCGAGCAAAGCCGCAGCCATTAACGATCTTGCATTCGTCACCACGACCATATCCGACATCGAACTCGATACCATTGCCCATCTTGATGGTTACGTCCATATCATCAAGTCATACAAGAGTCGCTATTCAGCATGTATTCAAGAATGGGTAATGTCTATTGTTTAATTTGTGGATTGTTGATACTGAAACGTATTTCACAACAAACAGGTTTATATCGGAATGCGACTACATCATGAGGATGGAGCCCGGCGCTTCAATGTCAAATACATATTTTGGCCCGAGTTCCTTCATGCAATACTTCGCCATCAAGACAAAGGCGATACGTGGCAAAAGTTCGCATCAGCAGATTGTGTATTTGGTGGTGTGGATATGGGAATGTCATACATGTAAGATTGACATCGCTTTAATTAATTCTGCTCCGTTTTCGCTGCATTATACTGATGTCTTGACAGCGGTAACCAATACGGATTGACACTGGAAAATGTCGATTTTCATGACTGGCATGGATGAACTCTGTCGAACGGCACACATCTGGCCGCCTCCGAAGCAGATGAACACGGTCCATTCAAAATGGATACAAAATCAAAACTTGCTTCATGTCGCTTTGAATGTAACGCATACGATACGCCCTCAAGCAAAATTATTAAACGATGGCGACCAATTCCCACCGAATATTGTCTTGAAACGGACACACAGCAACACCGGTCATCACGTCCTATTACCTGGCGACGCCAAGCGAAATTGGGAATACATGCGCAATAACTATGAGGTTCCAGGTTCACGTTGGTTTGGGCAAATGTACATCGAACCACTGAGTAAGATGGGCGAATGGCGTGTGTTTCTAGTTGGTGGAAAGGTCGTGTATACGGTGCACACCCTGTACAACAAGGAAAGCAAGTCCTGGAAGTGGGATATCGTCTCAAGTTTCTATACCCTGGATGAGTTAAGGTGAGTGCCCTTCATTTTCACTTGTCATATCATATGCATGATTGTCTTAACTTTGTCAGAATATTTCAAACGCAGGGGACTCTATTGAAGACGGTGGCGTGCAATCCGGACAGGGGCGCCATTTCTATTCGAGAGCAAGGCAGAAACGAGTTCTTCGACTTTGTCCAAAAGACCTACGAAGGGCTTTATGCGATAGAGTCCAATATGGTTGGTGGAAAACCATCGATGAGTGTTTTTTGCCGTATGGACATATCGCTCATTGTGGATTCCAAAACGGATACTGTGTCCTATTTCGTGAACGAGGTGGAACGTTATCACACATGCAGCCTCTGGTCGAACATGAAGTCAGGTCCGAAATCCGTTCGAGCACCCATTGGCTCATTAGCAGACACTTTTGCAGGGGTTTTCTATAAATGGTTGATTGACATCAAAGGTCCATACTCATATTTGTAATATTATCTGTACAGTCAATGGATCGGTTCGCGTTTATTTCACAAAACAGACATAAGATACAAATATAAATGATGCTAAGTGGAGCAATCATTTCGGCACTCCCAAGACCATCACCCATTGCACATTGAGTGAAATGCTCTTCATCATGTCATCTACACGCTTGAATGTATTGATGGTGTGTCCAACAACGACACAGGATCCTGCAGGGATATTGTGCGGGAAGATGGGTAGTTGCGGTATTTTATAAATGGCTTGTAGACATTACAAATGTATACTCATATTTTTGAACTTCACTTGTACATTAGTCAACTTTAAATGTCACAAATCGGATCTCATGTCTGAGAGGCATGAAATGCTTTGATTTCAATGGTAGGTACATTACAAATTCAAGGCAACATAAAGAGAATTGGCAATAGGCCACGCTGCATGGCACACTAGTTTCATGACGAGAAAGACGACAAGTTAATGAGAGACGCCCAATACCATCACCCACTGCACATTTAGGGAAATACTCTTCAACAAATCATCAGAGCGTTTGAAGGTATTGATCGTGTGGCCAACCACAACGCACGATTCTGCAGGAACATCGCCTGGAAAGTGGGGGAGTTTCTGAAGTATTTTGAGGGTGTCGGTAAAGTCCGTTTTAACTTTCCGGGCATCATAGATTGGGACTATGAATACAGGCATCAAAAACGAAACCAAGGACATTGTGTGAGAGAGAATAAAACTAACCAATGTCATGGAATGACAGCGCAGTCTTTTGGTAAGATGGAGCGGGACGTCGAGTAAAAGGACTAGACTGCACGAATTTCGAAGAGGAAGCTTCTATTGAATATGAGTAAGGATTGATAACAGAGCATTGAATGTATACTCACTGCTAGGAGATGCATCCATCCCACTTGCCGCTGTCGTCGAGAAGGACAGAAAGTCCTTATATAGTTGTGCACGAAATTCCGCCTCACCAGTGACCATTCCAATGGCGCCAACATACCGCTCCCATTCTCCTGAGAGTAAAGCCCCTTGGATGACTTTGATCGGTTTCGTGTTCCCACCAACTTTTGGCTCATCAAGGAAGCATGAATCGACTAGAATGACAGAAGTGAAGATCGTTGGGATGGCACCAGCAACGGAGTGGAAGAAACTATGCCCAAATGCTCCAGTAGAGATATTGGCGGGATCGTCACGAGAAAGATTCGAGTACTTGCCAGATCGAACAAAGGTCACTGCGGAAAACAGCAAACTGTTATGCAATGTGAATTGTCTTTAACCATAAAGTCCTAGCTGACAGCTTACTTTTGGTTGACCTTGCGAATGTTGCTGATAACATCGCTGTACTGAGGATTGCCATTCCCTATAGCACTAGACCAAGATACCATGGCCGCTGCCCTATTCAATATTAAGCATTGCTTAAGAAGATAAAACCGAATAGTTACTTAATGTTGACACAGTCCTTATATGTATCGACCAACTGAGGGTCTCTTGTACCAATGTCGGACTCATCCGTGTTTGGAGAGCGTATGCTAAAGCAAGGACATCAATTAAAAAAATAATAGACAGATGTAATGTACCTGGTGATTTGGTTTTGTGCATATGTCACAGCTCCATCATCGCTACTGGAAACATTGTCGTCACTGATATCATGAAGACAGGTAGTCTTTGTGACTTTGGAGGAAATCGCCTTCATGGTTTTGATGGATGTATCAGAGTTGCTGATCATTTATTAATATATGAAGGACAAGAATCATATGAAGTATCATACCGAAGACCATCATCTGCATTTGATTTCTTAGAACCGAATTCGAGTTTTGCGATAGGCCTACGACATGTCTAATATATGACCAATTATTCAATTTCCAACTCACATGAATGTTTCGTCGCTGTCATCATCCTCATCATGTAATTGATGCTGGTTTGACTTTGTCTTCTTCGATGGAGAAGAGAATTTACTATGTAAAGCGATTAAAGAATACACAAATATAAAAGACATTATTTAGAGCTACTGACCTGTCTTTGTCTTCCTCTGAAGCATGCCGCCTTTTACTGCTGAATATAAAGAATATTAGTTTGCATGAACAGTATAAATTGAACTTGCAAACCTTGCTCTATTGGTGGTCTTCCTGGACCGCCTATATTACTGAAGTAAATCACTAGTATCTGAAAATACAATTCATGAGACACACCTCATAGACGAGACGGGTTTGGCAATGCTAGCGACGCTATGAACACTAATAACGTCTTCGTCTTCGGAGTTGGCAATACTACTGGTGGCTTAGTCATGGTGGATGAATCAGAATATTGGAATAAACACGTACACTTCATCATCGACAAGCTTGGTGGTGGTGACCTTCTTACCCTTCCTAGAAACAACAGTATGACCTTTATTCAGAACAAGCAGCAATACATGAAAATAAATATACATACGAAACGGCGCTTGATCGAGCTTTGGACTGAGTCTTCACATTCACAGACTTCTTAGGGGCCATTGCAAAGATAAGAGCTTTAGGGCGAGGAATGAATCTGTGCGAGATATCGTAGATGAATGAAGGGTCGGATGTGGACGATACCATTGCGCTCTCATCGCTATTTAAGTACACTGAGACAGATCGAATACAATAAAGAACTCGTTTATGGAGATCACACCGGCAGGTATGAAAACTACATCTGTTGATGGTTTGAAGGAGAACTATTCGGATCATAGCGCCATAAAAATGAAAAGAATCAGGGACATTCCCCATGATGTAGAACCAATGATTGACCAGCTGTTACGCTCAGCATCATCCAACAACATGGATATGGATTACTGGTATGGAGAATAATCAAACACTAAATCTAATTAGGGTTTGGGAATGTAGAACAGCTGTCACCACATGGAACTGATCATAAGATCATAACACAGCCAAATCGGAAATAGAAGTTTATGTGACATATTTACTCATTTCCAAACAAATACAAACATCGGATCAACTATACTGACAGTTGCATCGGAAACAAATCATTCTGAATGGATAGGGGTTTCCTTTTAATGCTGTACAATAAGGAGGTCAAGCATTACGATAGCTGTCGATGTATATCCTGTCCTATAAAATGGAGAAAAACAATAAGAATCTATTGAGAAGATCTGCAACACAAGAATGCAAACACCATACAGACATCACAAGTTCATGGAGGATGAACATGATGCACTGCCATAATCTCAATGACGATCGAAAACGATTCATGATAAAACAGTCGAAAATTGCGTTTGAATTATAAATCCCACTTCCACTTTGCAAATGGACACCTATTACGATTTCAAAAGCGCATGTCAGTCCATATACCACTGAAGGCATTCATACATTCAACTCTACTTTACAGCTGAACATTTAAGTAATCTCATATCGACACGGATGGACAATGATGACAGTCAACTCGCCAATGCTACAAATGTATGTTCAAATTTTATGATGTATGCTGTGTTTCTTTACATTTGCAGATTTCGAATATCAATGTAGTTCATAATGACTCACCAAATTGCTGGAAACTTACACGGCCGAGTACTGATACCACCGAGCATGAAGAACTTGTCTTAAGCTTACAGGCGATATTGGTGGCCAAAGACCTACCACCAATCACCAGCAGGTATATTGTTCCATCACATAAATTGTAAACAATTGATATACATATATTTTCCAGACCACCCGAACGTCGAACACCATTTCTTCGTCAGAGCATCCTTATAGCAGGTCTCAACATACCACTGTTCGAATCGTACCTTGACAACCTCCGCATCTTACATCAGAAACTGGCCCGTACTTTCCCAGAACGTGCAATGCTGGACTTCACGTCATCCACCTATATCGAATACACTGCATTATCTATTGGCACCCGATACTTCACTGATCGCTGACATGACAATGTTTCATACCATATTCCATTCGAACACAACGTCGATCCCAAAGGTATCCTGTCATCCATTAGCAATACTCGATACTTCCATGGGACGGATAATGAGGTCCTTTATTTCAAGTTAACATCAGACGGAGGCCGGCATTGGTGAGTGCTCAGCACAACAATAGTTTGACCATTGATAATGATATAGATGACAGCTTTGTATCTGCCAGTCCAACTTGCTTCAGGATTGGTGACATTGTAGAAGTCCAGATGACGGTATCGGCGGTTTCAGTCAAGAACGACAAATTTAAGATGATACCCACTCTGCGCTCATTAGCGCTGGTCAACAGCGAGTTTACTGAGGTACCAGACATATCTAATAATTCAATGAATAATAACTAATGTACATCCAGAATGCAACGATAGGTCGAATGAAGGCATCTCATCCTGCTCTCAATACAATGACCAGGATTAATATCAAACGTAATGTGGGTTATGTCCAGTTGACAGATGATGGTGAAGATGTCATAGAAACCCGAAGATGTTTGACAAACCTCAGGATGAATGAAACCGATTGACATCCATTATCATTATGTCGTACACTCACATGTTTGCAATCACACATCATAATCCATGAATACCAATTTTATATGATATTATTTTCTGCAATACGTTCACAAGTGAAATAACAACACAAATGGTTTCAAGAAGTGACTAGATAACTGAGTATTATTTAATTATATAAAGTCCTCATCAGTTTCCTGTTTGCATTATTAATATATTCAAAGCACACGTTAAATTTTAATACATCGCAAAAATGTTTGATATGTTGTTTATACAATGGTTTGTGCAAGGGCAATGCTGCAGATTCATGCTGGGACATCTGTTGAATGCTTATCAAACGGTGTTAGAACCGGCCTGTTCACACAATTATTCACTGTTTGCATTATCAACAATTCCAATGCACATATTAAATCTTGCTACATCACAGATACATCCAGTATATTGTTCGTACAATTGTTTCAGCAAATGCAATGCTGCAGGGTAATCCTGAGACAGCTGCCAAACACTTGTCGAACAGTGTTCGGCCTGTTCGACAAGTATTCTCTATTTGCATTATTAATAATTCTAATGCACATAGTACATGTAGCTACATCACAGATACATCCAGTATGTTGCTTATACAATTGTTTCTGTGAGGACAATGCCCCGGATCAAAGCTGGGACACCTGCCGAACACTTGTCGAACAGTGTTCGACCTGTTCGACAAGTACCCACTGCTTGAATTGTTAGTAATTCTAATACTCATTGTACTTGTAGCTACATCACAGATACATTGAATACAATGTTCATACAATTGTTTGTGACAAGGCAATGCTGCAGATTGAAACTGGGACACTGGCCGAACACTGTCGAACACTGTTCAGCCTGTTCGACAAGTACCCACTGCTTGCATTATTAATAATTCTAATACACATTGTACTTGTAGCTATATCACAGATACACCGAATACATTGTTCTTATAATTGTTTTGGCAAAATCAATGCCTCAGATTCAAGGTGCACACACATAATTCCAATGCATCCAGCAAAATATATGTATCTGCAGACACACATTTCACATATGGTTCATCCTGTGTCTACCACACAGAAAATATACCCAGGAAACTCATTGAACACTGAACACTGTTCAGCCCATTCACCTCATCTATATTTCAAAAGGTGCACATTACACTACCAATGCAGTCCGTTATGTCAATAAAGCTGTCAAGCAAAGACATTGCAACACTACCTATTCCAAAATTGGCAACTGTGATCTGGGAACCTGTGATCAAGCCGCCTTATTGTTCTTGCTTATTGGGACACCAAATTCTCACAGTTACAAAGTCAGCAGTCACACGGTTTCAAAACTATTCCCAGGGCTTCAAAATTGTTCCCACAGTTTGCAAAGATTGTTCCCACGGCTTGGCAAATTAGAGTCTGACCCTGAGTTGAAAAATCCACCGTATAGAACGATTCCCTTATAGGGACTCGTAACATAGGTCGTTCTTGTTGGTGGTTCCACTCACATACCCAAGGTGTAGCAACTTCTTAAAGAGTTCTTTGGCAGAAAGGAACCTTCCAAGGGAATAAACCCTGACGAGGCGGGGGGTTTTGCATTTTTTTCATATACTGTTCATGTATATAGGTAGGCTATGTGGAGATATGCAAAAAGAAAAGGAAACACCTGAAAACCTTGTGAAATGTGGCTGTACATGTTCGTGAGATGTGGGAGACAGCATCCAAGTGAAGCCGAAGCCAGCAAACAGGCTGGAAACCTAAATTTCCTAATTTGGATATTTGGTAACGGCTAATAACAGCTAGCCATGGCTAAGCCAAGGTTTAACCATTAGCGCTCGGCTCAGCTAATTATCGGTCTGGCTCCAACGGCTAACAGTTCCGGACCGAGCCGTGGCAACACTAAGATAGCTGTAGCTCATACACATCCAATATCACGTGCTGTGACATCAGAGTGACCTTTGAAGTTAAGTCCTCAAAACAAGGCTCATTATTCTACTGCAACAATAGTTAATAATTTATGAGTGGTTAATTTATTTTTGCCCTTAAGAGGTCCTCCATAAGTGTTTCTGGCATCACTTGATGTCCTCAATATTTCTTTGAAGCCCAAGCAGCTTGCTTCCCATTCAGACCATGGTAATAAGCATCCATGAAACGGCGGGAACATGTTGCATACCTGTTTGATGAATTGTCAGATCAATCAATTGGATAAGGAATGAACAAACTGCCGCATTGTTTCTATTGTGAGGGATTCTAGAGCCAAAACAAGGTTTGCCTCAAGGTCAGCTTCTTTTGTTGATGGAGGATACTGCCAGTAAACTCTCTTTGCATGACCCCAACACTGCTCGATAAAGTTGAGTTCACATGGAATTTTGGTAAGAACAACACCTGAAACCCTCTCGCCTTCACCCTACTCTCAAGACAAGACTCCTGCTCAGCAAAGTCGGGCTGGCAATAGAGCACCCTCTTTTGGCAGCAATTAGTCACACCCTGCAGGCACTTGAATCCTTTATATTCGGCTTTGAGCTTGGCCGCTTCAGTGAGTCCTCTCTCTTGTAGAATCCTTGTCATTCCTTTGAAAACTCCATTTTCGTCATAAAATTGCTGTGGATCGCCATTGGCCAAACATCCAGGACCCATTTGGACGACTTTTTTCTGGGGTTTGCCATTTGGCAAATACTGCATCCTTCCATTGTCATCCACCACCATTATTTTGACACCAAATGTTTTTGAGGGCCCTTTGGTCATCTTCTGAGCAGAAATGGTGTTATTGCCTTGTTTCAGGTGCATTGTTGCATTGTCGAAAATGAAGACGTGGTCTTCATTTGGATAGTGTTTTTGTAGGATATCCATGGCATTTTTGGTCTGTCAGACAATGTTTTCATTGGTAAAATAACCATCTCTGTTTTCACCAGCTTTGAACAGCACCCTTGTGGATTCAGTTGCATCTGCTGACTGCAACCAGCCATGATCTGCAGAAACAAAGTCAGCCACCATCAAGGATGCCCCTTCACCTTTCACACGAGGAACAGCATTTTTGGACTCATGAACCCAACGTCGCTTCTGCCGATCATTCGCATAAAAGGTCGATTCATCGTGGAATCATGCGACCACTTTTCAATTTGGTGAGTTTGTGTCGCCAGCCAGTTCTGTGACATTGCTGACTGCTACAGCATCTTCTTTCCCCCACCCTTGTATCTGTTGCTCCAACTCTTTCCGACGAGGAAGGAAAATGGTCTGGTGGTAGTCGGTACCATCTTGTCATTCATGCCCATCTGTGTATTGCCCTGAAGGCTCAGATTTCCATCTGTAACCTAGCTTTTTCAGCCATGTCTGCGCTGTTTTCTCCGTGATGGTTTTCTTCATGCTGTAGCATTGTTTCACCTCTGGTTGATCAAGAAATCAGATGATATCCATGGCAGATATATATTTTCCAATTCACTGCAAGTGTAGCAGTATCTTGGCCTTCATATCTTCGTCATCAAGCCTCAATTTATTCCAAGTGTTATAAATATTGTATGGGAGGTTCTCCTGGTCACGAATGAAAGCATTTGACCATTCTCGAAGGCAGCGAGCAAACCATGGCCCTCGATGTGTTGCCATTGCTGTATCAAGTGAGGCTGCCATCCATTTGTTGTGAAAACGGGATGCTGGATTGATATAATTCCATAGAAACCTCATCATTGCTTCCAAGCAGCTTCGGAACAACAGGTCGATTGCAGGATCCTTGTAACCATGGCCTACATTTCTCCAAGGGCGAAGTATTGACCCTATGTCGTCATGTGCTTTTTGAGCACTTAGCACATCTGGAGGTAACCACCTCTGATCCTTTTCATCATCTTGTGTGTTGCCAATGCCATTGTGATCACTATCACCTGGTTGATCAGATTCATTTGCTGCAGACTCCTCCTCACTTTGCCCACCGCTATAACATGGTGTCTCAGAATTGGGGATATCTGAGACTGGTGTAACATGTGTGCCTGGATTGCAAGTGTCGGTTTCATGCTCTGTCGCAATGGGGTCTGGGCTTGGGGGCAATGGCTCTGTCAGGAAGTGTAACATATTCTCTCCTGGTTTCAAGGTGGTGGTATTCATTGCCAATGACGATTTCTTTGAGTGGGACTGAACACTGCATGGATTGTCCTGCTCCGAGTATTTTTTATTTGTAGATTTATAATGATGTGATGCATGTACATTTTCTTTATTTGAACTTGACTTCTTGACTTTTTTCTTCCCTGCCCAGTGGCCTAGGTTTAATACATATGAGAGCTTTCGCTTTGTTTGTCCTGCCATAAAACAGAGGTCGGTTTTTTCACTGGGATGTAGTTAATCTAGGTTATCATGCAAAATATTTTTTGGCCTTGAAATTAGATGCTGGCTTGCTCAAACATGGTATCAAAAATTGGTCCGCAACAATATTTTTGATTATTGCCATTTTCAGAAAGGTTGTCACATCACACGTAACACGCGAATTTTGTCACTCTGGCACACGAAACATCGGTGAGCCATTTCTCATCCAATTCTCAACATTTCCATCTAATTCTTTCTGTTCTGTCATCCCCTCATCCCTCTCCAGGTGCACAACCAACTTTCAGGCCCCATTTCTCAAGTATGGGCACGATCAAAATTTGGGCCTTGTCACCCTCTCGGAGAACATTTCTGGTGCATTGCGGGGAGATACCAAGCTGGAATTGGGCCGAAATAACCCAGGTATGTCCTGCCCAGATGCCCATGTAATTTTTGTGCTGAATCACTTGAATTTTCACCATAGGAAAACCCAGATGTCACCCAACGCCGCCCTGACGCTGTGAGCGTATCTGCATTACCTAGTGGAGAGATGTTGTCCAGGAACTATATGGAACCTTTCATGGTATGTCTACCCCAGGTGCATACGTCGCCATAACCTGACTACACTCAGTACTTGGCTTTACAGGCGGCTTGGAACCTCTGTACTACACTATCCACCTCCAGCCATTTTTCTTGACATCTATCTGTTCGGTTTGTGCACGGCTAGTCTATTATTTGTATACGACACCTGTATGATGTAGTCTTTACCTGAATAATGATCCCTTCGCCGTTGAACTTGACACTGCCATATTAGGTATCCAAAGCCAATGTTGATCTTCTAAAACGACTCCGAATCACTATGCCATGAGGCAAACGAATCTCTGAAGACCTATGCTGGGCAATTGTTCAGATGGCACCATGTGAAGATCTCGACAAAATCGCCGCTTACACTGGCATAAGCTGACAACAAGTCCTCAGGATTCTGGCTCAACATTGCTCAACTGGCCAAGTTTCTAAGCCATTGGTGGACCAGCGGCTGATCGGAAGGTGTCGTCATTTGACCTCTGAGGAGGTTTCAGTATGTCATCGCTTGAGATCATTGATGCATTGACCAAAATTCCCATCAGTTCCTCCAAGGTTGTATTGATGATAACTGTGACACGTACCTAGAAGAACTTCGTGACCAGCTCCAGCTGAGCACCCAGAAATCAGTATCCTTATCCACGATATGGAGAGCCTTGCACCATAGTGGGCATACTATGAAAAAGGTCGGTTTCCTTTGTTTTTAGCTATTCTAACTGACGATTTTGATAATTCTACACAGCTGACGAAGGTAGCTATTGAGAGGAGTGCTCTGCTGCGTGCTGAATATATACAAAGGGTTGGCCTTCAGTATCAAGCCGAGCAGCTAGTATTTGTAGACGAGAGTGCCTGTGATCGGCGCACAACATACCGGGGCCGCACTTGGGCGATTCGGGGCCAGCGTGCTGTCAGAAAAGCCTTTTTCATTCGGGGCAAACAGTATTTTGTTTCTTTATCTGTTCAAGATCAGTAACTGATACCAGTGATTCAAGATATTCCATACTTCCTGCCATATCCCTCGATGGGATATTGACCATGAAGATTGTTGAAGGGTCATTCAACACGTCTCACTTCATCGAATTCATCAAAGAGCTGCTTGAGTAGATGAATCCTTTTCCCGAAGTCAACCCCGTCATTGTAATGGATAACTGCCGCATCCACAAGTCCAATCTAATTGCCGAAATGATCGAGGAAAGGTATGTCATTGATCCTGCTTCCTTGCAGGTACTCATTGGATTATAGAGGTATGTGAATTGAATTTCTCCCCCCATACTCACCGGATTTCAACCCGATTGAACTGGCATTCTCGGCAATCAAGTCCGACATCAGGCGGAAGGGCAACATAGTGCGTGCAGTGATGGAAACACCTGACCAGCAGGCTGAGGTCTTTTGCCAACTGTGGGAATCGGTGCACACAGTGACAGCAGACAACGCGGAGGCTTTCTATCATCACTGTGGATATTTGTAGCTACATCTGGCAAGACTGATGTAGGAATATTTTGTTGTATTCTGTAATTGTGCAATTATCAATGTCTTTGCTTTGACATCTGTTGAGGGACTTCATTGCTTTGTAACCTTTGTGGAGGGGTTGAGACCTTCATCAACAAATCCTTGCTTTGTTTGCGTAAAATTGTACATTGATAAGGATTATTCAATATGGCTGCCTGTGGAGCTGGACCCTAGTTTGCTTGTTGAGGGGAGGAGCCAGGCACAAGTATCAAAGGGCATCACTGCCATTCGTTTTCAGGGAAAATGAGTTGGCACCAAGGCCTACCAGCAATACAACAACTGGCTCATCAATGGGAGTTAGTATTGCCTGCTTTGAGTGAAGTAATGGTCTACAATCGCAATACAGGATTGTCAAAGGGCATCACTGCTGTTGAGATAAAAGGGGTTGGCACTAAGGCCTACCAACAATACAACAACTGGCTCATCAATGGGAGTTAGTATTGCCTGCATTGAGTGAAGTAATGGTCTACGATTGCCATACAGGATTGTCAAAGGGCATCACTGCCCATCATAGGCAAGGAATTGGCACCAAGGCTTACCAACAATACAACAACCGGGTCATCAATGGGAGTTAGTATTGCCTGCTTGGAGTGAAGTAATGGTCTACGATCGCCATACAGGATAGTCAAAGGGCATCCAGCCTCCCTAGGAGTCTTGCTTAAGCAATGTACTTTATAATGCAAATCAAGTTTAAACAGAACTTTGTTTAAACAGACAGCTAATTTTACGTGTTTAAACAGGAGTAATTTAAGTAGTGGGTAATGAAACTTGGATTTAATGGAATCCGAAATTCAGAGCTCAGTGGATTAAACACACATGGTTGAAGTGATTTAAATTAAATACATTGAGCAGATTAAACATTGTTGAATCGGATGAAACACAATCCTAGCCACCTGCACAATTGGAAAGTTAGCAGGTTAATGCCACACAGGATTAAAGCATACAGTGTCTCGTCTTGCGTTTATTTTGTGTATTCGCACGTTTGCTGCTTGGCCTACCCCTAAACAACCCGTAGTTCAGTTTTTCTGCTGCTGCTGCAGGAAAAGGAGGAGATAGCATACTCTAGATTTTCCTAAATCCCTGCCGCTTTGCGCTTTGTCCCACGAGTCACATTCCCATCACTCGTACCATGAGCGCTCCGTGTCTTCTGTGAGTTCTCGGCGACAGAAGACCGTGTTTTCCGTGAGTTCTCGGCAACAGAAGATCGTGTCTTTCGTGAGTTCTCAGCAACGCAAGACCGTGTCCTTCGTGTACTGAAAAGAATGCCGCCAGTTGTCCTGCCTCTCTGTGTCTTCGACTTCTTGCTTTCGCATTCAATCTCCTCCGAATTATGTCCTACCTGTCCACCCTTGCCGTTGCTCAGTGTCTCCTTGGCAGTAGGGCTCTCACTTATTGCCACTTTCTCCCCTGCGTTTTTGCTGTTCCCTGCCTCACCAACACTTGTCCCCGCAGCCTCACTTGTGGCATTCTCATGCTGCAATTCTGCATCAGCACCCTCTCTGTAGTATTGTTCTCACTTACCACTTTCTCCTCTGCATTTTCACCATCCTCTGCCTCACTGACACTTGTCACCGGTGCCTCACTTGTCGTGTCCTTGCGCTGCAACTCATGCACAAGTGGGACGTGCACTCCAGCAGCAATGGCCCCAAGTTCTGTGTCATCATCGTCGCTGTCTTCTTCATCACCAGCTGTGTGCTGCGCTTCAATGTCAGCCTGACGGTCACCAATGCATCTAAGAATCTCAGCCTTCTGCAGGAACATAAATGGTTGTTCATCAGTGTCTCTGGAAGCTGTCGAAGCAAGATACTCCGAGAGAATGATAATGTGGGCAAGTGACATAAGCTCTGGCGCTTGCAGTTTGACTGGGACGATGAAACTTTGCACATCATAATAGTCGGAAGGGTTAACGGAAATATCAGCCCAAGGTATTGCAGCAAAATGCTGATCGGCTGGCCAGGTATGACCTAGGTGTAATCACTCGAAATAATCCAGCAGAAGGCTGTACTGGACTGACTTACACCACAATGTGCTGAAGTATTTTTCCAGAATGGCACGAATATCGCCCAAAATCATCTTGTTGAACTCGACAGCAGGGAACAAAGGTATTCCTGCAGAGTTACGAGGAATTTGAAGGTCTGTGGAGTCATCACTCTTGATGCTGGGTCCTGGTGAATTGATTAAGGCAACATAGCGTGTCCAAGTTCATGCAGCAACTCACGAGGGAGGACCCTTTCGGCATACTGAAACCATGGCGTTTCGAAATGCTCTGTGAAGTCTTTGAGCTGGGATCTCATATCAAGCTTGTTATGGACTGAATGGGCATTGACTCTGTCATTTTATTAGGTGTGGCACTACAGAGGGCCGGTTGGTGCACTTACACGCCACTATCGAGATCGCCATGTTCATCACGGAATGCGAAGAACAGCATCATCTCGGCAGGGCCAAGCTTACCATTCTGGCAGAGCGTCTTGAGGGCAAACCATGCTGCTTTCATAAACTCTTTCTGATTTCTAAGGTGACCCGGTCGTGTTAAATCATAGCCATAGGAAAGATCAAGAAATGCACACTGAGGAATATCACTTTCAACTTCCTCAGCCCTTTTCTCATATGCCTGCTGATCCTCCTCGTCCTCCCACATCTCCTTCAAAACGACTTGGTAAAACCCTGCATGCCCCCCATCAGTATCAGCATCCTTTCGACGTTTCGCAGCCTCAGTATTGATCTCGTTCTTTCGTTCTTGTTCATAGAGCTGGCGCCCAGTAACACTTGAGGAGAGATTGATAAAAAATTGATCTCCATGAGTGTTTGACGTGGACTGGCTTTTTCGTTTCATAGTGCTGAAGCGGTTTGTGAACTTGCGGATGATTCGCTGAAGAACCAATCAATCCCCTGAATCATGACGTGAATTGACATACCATGGTCCAGGTCATCAGAGTCACATCCCCTTCGCAAAGCAGTTGGTCTTGAAACAGAGATGACGACTTGATAGTTTCCGCAGTGTCCTGCTTCCACCTTGTTAAGGAAGCACCCTTCATTCCTTTCAAGTCAGGATCAAGCTCGTACACCTTGGCCTCGAATGCTTGCATGTAGCTGTTAATATATGCGTCCTGAGCAGGAGTAAACTGTGATCTGCGTCCGACCATAGTAACGAAAGGATGGTGTGGATTTGATGAAACAGGAACGATTCAGAACCTTTATATGAACTGACCTTGAAGTCAATGTGAAGGCCACTCATCGAAGAAAGCCACACCGCTTGTTTAAACCTCCTTCAGACATTGCATGCACTGTTGTAACTGTTATTGTTCCCTCTGTAATGTGACAGCAAATGTACCTTGAATCAGTAGATGATGTCACGAAGCAAATAATATTACTTACAGGCAGTTCTGCAGACGAAGATAGACATCAGTTCATTTCATCTTCGTTAGTTGCAAACCATTGTGGTGAAAGATGACCGTGAGCAGACAATTCACATGCCACACATGAGAAGTCATGAATAGTCACATTACGAGACGAGAACATTACACGAAGATGGGGAGAAACAATGGCATCAGCTAAAAGTTAAAACGGGAGTTTGTGAGGAATAGTGGCCGCACGTCCAAAGTAATCAAAAAAAGTCTGTGTGTAGAAAGTGGCAATCGCTTCTTCAAGCAATGAGACACTTGGCTCTGTGAAAGTATCAACGGCTCCAAACCCAAGCTCAAACCCATCTGGTGGTTGGCAATCCCAAGTTCTCATTACCTTGTGCATCGCCAAAAGATATTGGAGACGCTCACGCCAGTCGTCCGCAGCGAGACCACCGTTCTTCGAAGGGATCTGAGTTACGAGGAAACTGGGGTCACCAGAGTTGGATGCCATGAAGCATGCCATAAGTTCGTATTGGTGGGTGCTAAACTCTGGTTCTTGTTCGATCCCTGAGGGCATTCTGGGTTTATGGGCTCGGCCATCCAGGGCCAGGAATTCGAAACGAAAGTTAAGCTCATACAGCTCCCACAGCACCTCTTGGACAATCCTGCGATCAGGCAACATCCCGTCAGGCGCCATCAGTTGTTGCTCTTTCCAAAAGATTTGGGTACGGGGCATGTCTGCAACCAAACCGGACCCCTTGTACAAATGGCCGATCAGTGTGATGATGTCGGCACGGCGTTGGCTAGCCCAAGTCGAGGTCATTTGTTTGTTACGCTCTGAACATAGACCTGATAGACAGTCGCGCCACTCTTGATTTGACAAAGCTCGAGCAGCAGAGTCTGCACGAGATACGCGAGATATCCATAGTTGGCGCTGGTCCAACCAATTGACGAGGTACAAGGCTTGCCTTGCCTCGGTGTTCGGGCCACCAAGAGCCTGGGATCAGGGAAAACAAAGTGTCCATCGTGTGGATTACTCTTACACAGAGCCTTCAGTCGAGAAGGTTCGGTATTAACGTGGAGAAGGGCATTGGCCCATGTGAAGATTGACGGAGGGATGAGGTCACTGTCAGGGTCTCGAAACTTGGCTTGAACGGGCTTCCAGCTAGAATTAGATTTCTTGGTTCCCACTGCAGGAAGCGATAAGCATTGATACATGAAGAGACTTGATAATATACCTGAACTAATGGCACTGCACTGTTTCCGAGCTTTCTTGGTGACCTTAACGGTGCGAGGGTGTTCGGGCTCGGCCACTGATACTCTCTCAGTAACCATCGGTACACTCTCTCCATTAACCGTGCAAGGGCGTTCGAGCTCAGCCATTGGTACCGTCGCTGTAACTGTTGGTACACTCCCTCCTACAAGAAATGGATCGTCGATGACAGCGAAAGGGTCTGGGTACTGGAAGCGTGTGCAGGCGTAATTGTGGATTTGCCTGACCTTTTCAACGTTGTTTGACCCATTGTGAATGACAGGGAATGATGGGCTCTCGGTCCAATCGGTCATTGTGAGAAAATCTTCGGGAGATCGAAGGGTAGTAACAGACATAATGTTCACGCTCAAAGATAAAGTTTGAAGAGGTCGCATGAACCACACAGGAATACCAGCATCGAAGGCGGCCTGAACATATTGCGGGTTCTCGGTGAATGCGCCAACCACAAAAGCCACACGCTCGGCTTTCGGGAGACTGCCTTCCATTCGTGGCTTGAAAATCGTGATATAGTCCATGACAGCGACTAGTTCCAGGTACCAACGTTGAGTTTCAGTGACACCAAACACCATCTCCTTGTAAAACGTCGTGAGAGATTCCAAACGACATATTGAGTGGCACAAAGCAACTTGGAGATTCAGCACAACGGGATTATTTCCGCCTGATTTTTGGTAATCCATAATCCTTGCAAAAAGAGCCTCACACACAACCCGCAACTTCACCGCCTTTGAGATTTCAAGCTTACCAAGACCCTCTACAAATTGCCGACTTGTCGGGATAAAGTCAGCAGCAGTGGGATTCCACCACATGATCGAAAGTGGATCAGCAGGATCCTCGGGACAGCGAGGAATAACGGGCAACCAGCAATATTCCTCCATAAAAGGTTGCGGCCATAACATGTAATCGTCGTCTGCGTAGCGGCAATCATTTCTTAAACGAACCAGGCGTCTACCTAACGGAGGCTTATAGATGATGTCCATGTTGGGTGATGTGATTATCGTGTCATTTACTCCGGGCTGGAAACCATCTATGATTGCAGCAACATGAGCATCAAATGGGCCTATAGGTTCTGTAGGATGATATGAATAAGTATAAGCTCTTGTCATAGACACAACCTGTACCATTAGGTCGGCGTTGTTGAAGGAGTTCCAGCGGATCGATGGACATTGAGGACCAATGAACTTAACGGCAGAATCTGAGACAGCAGTCACTCTAATATTCAAGGAAGAGGGTTAGAGACGACGCAAAGTCTAATCTCTCGCGGTGAGTAAAGACTGACGCAAAGTCAAAGTCCCTACTTTGCTGGAACGACGCATAGTCGAATTCCGGGATTGCACAAAGTTGGATGAAATAAAAGGACTAACCGTTAAACTACCACCTCGAAACTTGTCTTGCACTGGATGCCGCGGGACGTGGCGTACTGGTGAACCACAAGGCAACCTAGAATAATGATTGTGAGTTATGTTGAACAGCTTTGCGAGGTACGTGCAAGAGATGACGCAGAGTCAAATCTCTCGCTGTGAGTCGAGACCGACGCAAAGTCAAAGTCTCAACTCCACCAGAATGACACAGAGTCTAGTTCTGGGTATGAAGACTGGGATAAGACGGGTATGACTTACTGTTACTTGAATGGAAACGTAGAAGTCGACGGGCTGATTTGTTGACGAAAAAAGGCTTATACAGAATTTGTAATCCGGATTCGGTCATGTAGCATTTGTAGTCACTCACTATGTCTTCGACTCAGAGGAGCCAACCGTCGCTGGTAAGTGTCAAACTCATTCTCGTGCACTGGCACATCCTGGATCTAGACTTTGCGTCAATCTGGATGGGCCACGGCAGCAACTTAGACTCTGCGTCAGTTGCTGGCTCTGCTGGAGATTAGACTTCGTGTCATCTCATTTCTATCTATATATCCATTCACTACTGACGAACACTTCATTCTAGAACTCGTCTTTGCGCGATCATCGGTATGCGTCGCTACAATACAACTCTACACGCTCCCTGTACCCTTAAGCCCTCTCCTTCGTCCACTCGCAACCCCATTGTAGTCGTCTGCGACTCTACTTGTTTCGAACCACCAACGCTATTTGTATTCTATTACATCAACCATTAAACATTCCACTCACTGACTCCGCAAAACAGCCTCTCGCGCATCGGGCAACTCTGGTTCGTCAACGTATGCGCTGTCATCGTCTCATCGCAAACGTGCGAGACTCTCCACTTCGACACCCTTGACCTCGCCTTCCGGGTCTTGCCCTGGATCATCAGAATCGGGAAGGAGCACCAGCAACCACAGGAACCGTATGACCTCCGTCGCGCGCCCTCCCGAACAACCGTAACAGGGAAAATGGCAAGTTTGGGTGTGCACTCATTACCTCGGGAGGGCCAGACCCACGTCAATGGACATGGCTGTCCACCCCTCGAGGTTGGGAGGGCAATACAAACCTCGCCAGGTGACGAAGCTGTGGACATTGTATTCCTTATGCACACTCAGGAAGTAGACTTCGCGTCATCCTGGTTGGCGGTGACTTAGACTTTGCGTCTGTTGCTCCCTCTCACAAGAGATTGGACTTTGCGTCATTTCTTCTGCACTGCCGTGGCCATGTTATCTAAGGATCGCCGTTTACCCACCTCAAGCCACATACTGTTGAGTCTATTGTTCCTCGTTTTGCATCGTACTCTCAACCCATTGATTTCAGTCACCTCACTTGATTGCCCATCCCTAGTGCGTATCCGTGATTGACTGGGGTGGTGTTTGTTCCATACTCATCATTCTCAATATTAGGCCCAGAGACATGAGCCGAAAACGGAGAGCTTCTGTGGAAGAAGAGGAACTGCAATTTTCCTGGCAGGCTGCAAGAATTAGAAACCCACACGTCCATAAAGCACACTTTCGGACTGTTGGAGATTCTGGTATGGAAGTACGCACCACGACACACAGATCCGATTCGAGTACCACGGGGATCACTACGCTCTCTCTCCTGATCACCGATGATGCCAGCCACCAGCCTGACCTGATGGATGACAAAGATGACCTGCCTAGAAAGCAGACACAGGTTTGTTCTGTATGTTAGCGCTTAAAAGTATAACTACAACTCTACTACTAGAATTCACGGCTCCTGGAGGACTTCGATGGGCACTTTGACAATTTTCTACGGCTTATCATCGAATTTGAGGCGGATCCCCAAGTTGGTTCGCTTTGCTCATGCAACAATGGCGTCCGAACAACACAATGCCACGATTGTACACAGTACTGTGCATCGTGCACAGATTGTTTTATTCAAGCGCACCAGAACTTGCCGTTCCATTGGGCTGAAGTTTGGGATGCTGAACGGGGCTTTTTCGTTCGCCATGATATCTCATCGTTGGGTTTCACCATATACCTTGGTCACAACGGAGCTCGTTGCCCCAACCCCAAGAGCAATATTCTCTTCACTGTTGTTGACACTAATGGCATTCACGCCACACGACTGGCTGTCTGTGGCTGCCTTGGGGCTAGTACGAAGGTTGAGCAGCTCATGCGGGCTCGGCTATTTCCTGCAACTACTCGCGACACGAAGACTGCCTTCACATTCAAGGTTCTCCAAGAGTTCCATCTTCACAATATAGAATCGAAAAAGGCAGCCTACGATTACTTTGGAGCTCTCAGGCGCCTGACGGACAACGCGTTTACAGCAGACGTACCAGTGCGTTTAAAGACATTATTATATTCGCGTCTCATGCTATTCTCCAGGATCCTTATGCGAATTTCCTCCGTGTTGTCCGAGTTTGGCGGTGGCTCACCCTTCACAAGCGTCTTGGACAAGCCCATGGCATCGATCGTGTGCTACCACATCGTAGACCAGGAAACCTTATCGTGCACTGCCCAGCATGCCCAGAGCCGGGTTTCAATACTGAGCAGGGATGGAAACCAACGCCATTTGAGCTTAGGTGGGACCCACTGCAGTGTTGACGAATATGTTTGCTGATAGGAGATGCCACAGGCATCTCAACCAATCACAGAAGACCCTTGACGGCAACTTCCAGTGCAACAAGATGAAGAAGAACAGTGATCTTGATGACATATCGCTTTTTCAGGGAAATGCGTATTTCCCAAAGGACGATCTCTACAAGGAATACTTAAGGAATGTCCCAAAGTCGGAGGAGGTTAGACCATTATACAATATGAACGTGCAACTCTTTATTGATTAGGTTACATGGCGTTAAGAAATCAACATGTACATATCTGAAAGCCGTCAACAAACAAGATAAGAAGAAATTCAAGAATATGGATATCACTGGGACAGTGAATTGTCAATGCAGTCACGTCTTCATCTGGTCGTCAGTTGACATGCAATTTGGTGAAAGGTATGTGGCAGTGTCTCACTACGATTCCTCCACTCGCTACCCTACATTATGAACAGATTTGCGAATACTGACTTTGCGCTTGCACATGGCGCTCGTCAACGGTCTTCACCGGAGGAAACAGACATCAACCTTCAGGATGAGGAGGCAGACGTTGACCATATCTGCTCCTACGACAGCAACTGCTCATACTCGGTCCACGTCATCAAACGATTTGAGAAGTTCTTTCCAGATATGGCACCTCTTGTGCGTAGGATGCGGTGGTCAGTTCCAGCCCTTCATGTCCAGGGGCACAAAGAGACGTGTCTCTACACCTTTGCAACCGCATATATGCCCTGTGTTGGCCATTTTCATGGGGAGACAGCTGAACACTACTGGCCTGAAGCAAATCAACTTGGTCCTCATGTCAGACAAATGAACAATGGCCATCGCCAAGACACATTGATCGACCACCACAGCGATTGGAACTGGCTCAAGACAATGAAAATGGGTGAGTGGCTCACGAACTTTAACATTACCTTCATTGACTGGTGGCAATAGCGTCCACTTTGTTACACGACCTCAACCTTGCTAAAGCATTATACATTCAAAAGCGTGATCATTTTCGAGGGCTATGTATTTTATATGCAGAACAGCGAGACGCATGGGATCAAATGGATCGTAAGCCCAGGCAAAAGGGGAAAAAGACGGAGAGTGTATACAGACATTGCAAGTCAAAGGGTGAGTCTTTCGTAACATTGATAGCACTTGGAACTCACAAACTCACGTATACTGTAGTGCCTTCTCAGGCAGCAATTTATCAGCATATGCTTGCACAGGAGTCCAAGTTCTCGGACACTGACATTCCCCAAGGTTCCATCGCTGCCTTTCTTAATGAGGGTCTTCGAATTCAGGATGCACAGTGAGTCTGAACGTTTCAGTGGTGTTTCGCTTGACTGCTGATAATTTGTATTTAGACGAAAACTGAGAGCAACAGTTGCGGAGGATCGTGAACACCACCTTGCGTCACTTGAAAAGGAGATTGGCACTCGGCGAGGGAAGTTGCGACTGCGCATCATGAAATGGCGTGATGATCAGAGACTTCTGATGCCCAAGGCTGGAGATGCAGTGGCTCGACAACGTTCATGTGAGGTTGAACACGAGAAGCTCTTCCTACCGTCAGATTTCGAGCATGAAGAGCAACAGACCGTCGAGGCCATAGCGCTTGGTATCGAAGAGGCAAAGTTGCGAGAAGGCGAAGCATATGATGCGCTACGTGCAATACAATCTGCAGTCAAGACCTTGACGGCAATCCAGGATCGGAAACGCAAGAATGCACGTGGACAGGCTGAAAACACCAAGTCAGGATCTTATATTAGAGATGCCCAGAGTCGACGAGATCATCATATGGAAACTTATGCATCTGCCCGCCTTGCTCTGATATTGCTTGGTGCTGTTGACAGCAATGATCCCGAGTCACCGTTTCCTCCTCTCACCATCGAGGACACTTTCATGAAGTCAAGACAGCGCGGCCGTGGTTTGGGTGATTCACGTCGGACAGATGGCAAGCTGTGGCAGATGCATGGACAAATGGCCAGTACGGGTGATCTAACCCTGCACGGGGTGCATGTGGATAGCCAAGTATCCAATCAAGGAGAGATGGAACTGTTGCCAAGTGAGTGTTGCCGATGTCATTGTTTCTTGTTGGGCATTGCTCACACATCTTATTTCAGTTAGTGGGACACAAATGAGTCGACGAAATAAAGGTAATGAATGACAATTTCATCAGTATAGCATTTGGTAATGCTCAACCATAATAGCAAAGACTACAGCTAGGAAACAAGATGGAAACCTTATCAGTGGTACCACCAGTATGGACGTATTTATTCTTTCAAAGTGTATGCTTAATATGACAGTAGTTCCGACAGCACAAGAGGGAAAGGAAGGATGGCTTTGGCACATGGGGGGTTGGGGTAAAATGTCAGCGAAAGAGATGGTGGAGTGGGAGGCTGAAGGTAAGGCTGTTACAAAACGTAAGATGGTTACTCATAAATTTGCTTCAACACACAGGTGACCGTGTGCAGTGGTTTCGTGCAGAAGCCGAAATGCAACGGTGGCAGGAACAGGTCGAGCAAAAACTTGCAGAGTTTCTAAGAGTTATAAGGAGCTTCAAGAGGATGACACAAGCTTGG
Source organism: Hygrocybe punicea (assembly GCA_963556145.1). Lineage (NCBI taxonomy): Eukaryota > Fungi > Basidiomycota > Agaricomycetes > Agaricales > Hygrophoraceae > Hygrocybe > Hygrocybe punicea. The sequence continues at coordinate 5,500,926 of OY744461.1, read as the reverse complement.
TCCCAGCTCTCAGTCTTGTGGACAGGTTCTTCGGATGGCCATGTTGCTTATGCAAGGCAAAAGGCGGACATGTATGGACGAATGGAGAATGACTGCAAGAAGAAACTTGACGAGGCTGGATATATGCATGTAAGATTGACTGAGGGCCATTTGTCTGATTATGTAGCTGCTATGCGCGCCGAGGACCTGATATCATTTACAAAGTCCTTGGAAGGTGATATTATCTAGAGTTGATGTTTTAACGGTTTAAACAGTACATTGGATAATGTCTGTTTAATCATCTGAATTTCTGCTGATGGTTTAAACCTGTATATTTAAACCTGTATGTTTAAACACATGGATTGGAGCACAGAGAATGTCTGTTTAAGCATTTAAATCTGTGTAAATGGTTTAAACCTGCATGTTTAAACATGCTGATTGGAGCAGAGAGAATAAATGGAATCTTCATGAATGTGTGTTTAAACAACATGTGTTCAAACGGATTTTGCATTGTGATGTACATTGTTTAATCACAAGTCATATGGATTTACGGGCATCACTGCCATTGAGATAAAAGGGGGTGGCACCAAGGCTTACCAACAATACAACAACCGGCTCATCAATGGGAGTTAGTATTGCCTGCTTTGAGTGAAGTAATGGTCTACGATCGCCATACAGGATCATCAAAGGGCATCACTGCCCGTCATAGGCAAGGAGTTGGCACCAATGCTTACCAACAATACAACAACCGGCTCATCAATGGGAGTTAGTATTGCCTGCTTGGAGTGAAGTAATGGTCTACGATTGCCATACAGGATCGTCAAAGGGCATCACTGCCCATCATAGGCAAGGAGTTGGCACCAAGGCTTACCAACAATACAACAACTGGCTCATCAATGGGAGTTAGTACTGCCTGCTATGAGTGAAGTAATGGTCTACACTCACAATACAGGATAGTCAAAGGGCATCACTGCCATTGAGATAAAAGGGGGTGGCACCAAGGCTTACCAACAATACAACAACTGGCTCATCAATGGGAGTTAGTATTGCCTGCTTCGAGTGAAGTAATGGTCTACAATTGCCATACAGGATCGTCAAAGGGCATCACTGCCCATCATAGGCAAGGAGTTGTCACCAAGGCTTACCAACAATACAACAACCAGCTCATCAATTGAAGTTAGTATTGCCTGCTTTGAGTCAAGTAATGGACCACAATGATATCTTTGCTCTCTTTCATTGGCCTGGCTACTTTTCCACCTTGCATCATTTTATGTTTTGCCTGGTCTTCCTCCCTTCACTTGGCAGTCAGCTAATTGCCTCTGCTTTCGACTTGTGACTTTACCAATTTCCATATTCAACCGACACACACTGTCCCATCTACATTGAAATTTCATTCACCCTGCTCATCTCAGTGCAACTCAGTCTCTCATCAGTCATGTTGCACCACCCCCTGCTACTGTAGTCACCAATCATGAAACCCCAGCCCCTTGGTCCATTTCTATGTGTCCTTCATTTATATCCTATTTTAATCCTGCTCTTAAATAAAGGAATTGAGACAAGGTGCTAGGCACAAAAATGACAGGGGAACACCCAATCCTGCTGCTGACCTTGATCGAGATGGTGGTTCACCCCTCCAAACCTGTTTACTTCCTGTATCACTCATTGCCAGGATGGCAAGATCTACACCACTAGCAATGCACCTGCAGTGGTGTGAATGTTCCTCAATTGGTTTTTGTTGTAATACCTGCTTTCCCTATACTCAGTCAGCCAGACTTGACTAAGATCACCATTCAGTTACAGTGAGGTTGTGGGTGATCATGGCCCATCATCTCACGCATGGACCCCTTGTCATGTCACAAACACAAATGGCCAACAGCTAATAACTTGAGGTAGCTGTAGCTGGTAGCTGGTCATCAGCCTTAGCTTAGCCAGACCTGGGCTAAGCTAAAACAGGCTAGGCTACTGGCTACTAGCCTTAGCTGTGGTAATACTAGAGCTGGATGTATTATTCCAGGTACTTTGTAATTCAAGGGACCCATCATTGATGCCAACTTGTAAGGCTCCAGGTAAGAATTCCCCACCCAGGTCAGTGACATCAACACAGTAGTTGTGTTCAAATTGTTTGTCCAATAATCCATAGGTCTTAACATATTGATGCTCTATGAACACTCCATCCATTCCATCCTCACCATACATAAGGCAAGCTGCCCCATATATTTAATTTTCAATGATCCCAACTTTCTGCATTCTGAGCAACCAAACAGCAACACTATATTGATAACTACAAGTCTGTTGAAGACATTGTAGGACTATCTACACACAAGAAAATGTTTCACTACTGCCCATTATTTCCTGTTGGCCCTCTCAGCCTTCTTGATACGATCCGTGTCCTTCTGCGCAAACTTGAGAATTCGTTTCGCGATTCCAATTGGGATATTGCAAACGGTCGAGAAATGGGTAATAGTCTCATTAGCAAGGCCTTCACCGGCAAGCTCATGGATGCGCCTGAACCCATTCGCCCGGATGGCATCAGTATACTGGGAAAGATTATCTCCATCGATGCCCTGAGCACTGGAGTCGAGTGCAGCAAGCCAAGTGGGGATGGCTGGGAAGACATTGGGGATGTCATCGAAATCTATGCTGTCTGAGCCGGGGGTGTGCAGCCCATCACATCGGGAGTGAGATGATTTTTTGGGTACGGCTGATGGAGGGGTGTACAGGGAATAGTGGTGCCTTGATCCACCATATGGAGGTGGCATCTGAATGATGATCGGTTGAGCCGCACCGCTTGTAGCAGCAACTTGAGCGGGTTTCGCATTTACGTGCCAGTGAGAGGAAGCATCACCAAGCTTCAACTGGACAGGTGGCGAGATGGTTGAATCATATGAGCCGTTTGCCTGACATGGACTACAATGAGTCTCGTTAAGCAATAAATAAACGAGACTCACGAGAAGCATGCCCCAGAGACTTAGATCAGTTATTTGTAAGGTGTAGTGATGGCCCTCCGGATATTTGACACAGGGTTTGCCGTCGTGAAGAGGACATTTGAGGTTCTCCATAATCTCGGCAATGTAATCGGCGGATGTCTTCGGCACTTTCTTCCCCGATTCGGTGTCGTTCCCACTCTCCTCATCTGTGTCCGCTCGTTTCTTCCTCTTGGCCTTCACCTTGTCCAAGCATGTAGTCAGTCCAGTACATAGTATTATCAATTGAAATATTACCTTGTCCTTCTTATCATCTGCCCATCTCTTTCCACCCTTGCGAGACGTTTCACGTTGATCAACGAGAATAACCTGAAATGCCTTCTTTTTACCTTTAGCCTTAGCCATCTGATTCAACTCTGTCCGTGCGGCATCGAACAATGCAGCAAGGTGAGTCGCTTTGGTGAGTAGGAGAGGTTGCGCCTTGGCAGTCCATGTGCTGAACTTATAGGCCACCTCGAGTTCGGAACGCCGAATATCCATCACATCGGCAACCTCGCTACAAAACGTACTCCAAGTGGTGCCGGATGAAAATTTTTGTACGTCGGATGCGGTGCTGATAGGGATATTGAATTCGAGGCAGAGAGCTTCTGTAAATTAGCGTAAGCATAGGAAATATGTTAATAAAAAACCAGAAAACCTTCAGGTTCAGAATCAGCATCAGAATCCGAGCTGACGACATCAAATTCTTCATTGCATTTTGTGTCCGCAGCCCCAGCTGGCCCAAGAAGCTCCTTGACAAGGATGTTGACATCGTTGGCGTCTCGCTCATTGTCGGAGCCAGGAGGTGGATTGTATACCTCATCGCGATCTAGCACTTCGACATCCGACTCCGAGTTGTCTAGTCCATCGCGCACTTTGTAGGCTGGCATTGGTTTGGGACGTGTTCGAGGATGAGGGGGCGTAGGGCTTTTGCCAGCCTCAACTGGCAGGTCCTTAGGGACAGGAGCTGCCCGGTGTGCTTTGGGACCTCGGCTTTGTTTTTGTTGAGCGTTCCCCATGCAAGTCGCAATGAAGGAGGAAGGATGATCTTTGGCCGTTTCCGCGGTAACACATGATTTGATTTGGCTCTCAAGCAACAAATATATTTATATAAGTACAGTACATGTCTCATATATGAAGGATAGACCAGCCGTGCACAAACAGAATGGATAGATGTCGAGAAAAATGGCTGGAGGTAGATAGTATAGTACAGAGGTTCCAAGCCGCCTGTAAAGCCGAGTACTGAGTGTGGTCAGCTTATGGCGACGTATGCACCTGGGGTAGACATACCATGAAAGGTTCCATATAGTTCCTGGACAACATCTCTCCACTAGGTAATGCAGATATGCTCACAGCGTCAGGGTGGCATTGGGTGACATTTGGGTTTTCCTACGGTGAAAATTCAAGTGATTCAGCACAAAAACTACATGGGCATCTGGGCAGGACATACCTGGGTTATTTCGGCCCAATTCCAGCTTGGTATCTCCCCGCAATGCACCAGAAATGTTCTCCGAGAGGGTGACAAGGCCCAAATTTTGATCGTGCCCATACTTGAGAAATGGGGCCTGAAAGTTGGTTGTGCACCTGGAGAGGGATGAGGGGATGACAGAACAGAAAGAATTAGATGGAAATGTTGAGAATTGGATGAGAAACGGCTCACCGATGTTTCGTGTGCCAGAGTGACAAAATTCGCGTGTTACGTGTGATGTGACAACCTTTCTGAAAACGGCAATAAAATAATCTAAAATACTCTCGCAAACACAATTTGGGCATAATGCCTCAATTCGTCGGCATTTTGATTTCTCTAGTTTTGTTGCGCTTTATCACGCTTGGTCATGTGACATTAGATGTGCATGAGCTACGGCTACCTTACTTTCAGGTTCTTTCGAGCTTTTTCAAGCTTAGAAAAGCTCCAGCCAGCTTAAATTGGCGGATCGACCCCGCTAATTTAAGCACGGCGTGCTTATTGCTTATTGATTTTTTGAGCTTAAAAAAGCACGGAAAGACCTCAAAAGCGGATGTGTAGATCTACCGGCGATGCATTGAATCAAACGTAACTATTACCTAACCTGGTTAAGGGCCTCAGTTTCCTAACTCTCATCGAGTACTACTTGAAAAGCAATATCAAATGTCGGGCATCGTCAGCTTCATCTCCAACGGCATAGTCAACATCGGGTTACTCAGCTGGGATGCAGCCCTCACGGTATACAATGTGGTCACCCCTCGGCTAACCCGAGGGAAAGTTGTGCCGAAGGGATGTCCAGGTGAAGGCGGGAAGTGGCCCGACTATGTTCCACCCAAGGAGGGGGACAGTCGAAGTGCGTGTCCGGCCTTGAACGCGATGGCCAATCACGGTATGTAGTGACAGTAGTGTGTCGACCCATCATCTTTGTAAACTGATTTACTACTATACCACCACCACTGCTACTGCCACTCACCACTACCAAGGCATCCTTCCACACAATGGCCGCAACATCAGCTTCAAAGACCTCAATGACAAGATCCGGTCAACATTCAACTTTGCACCGACTTTTTGCTTCTTCGTACCGAACTTCAGCGCAGGGATGCTGCACAAGAGTTATTCCAAGGACACGTTCGACCTCGAAGACCTGAATCTGCACAATGGCATCGAACATGATGGGTCTCTCACTCGTGAGTTTCGTTTGTCAACCCCCATGATTAATGTGGTTTTCAAACCGCACTTGGTTACCTACCCTCCAGGCGACGACGTCGCACTGCAACCAGACCAAGGCAAACCCGCTCTACATCTCGTCAAGGGCCTCCTCGCGTTTGCTACTGGAAAAGATGCAGACGGGAACCCCGGGCTCACCACCGCCGACCTCTCGCGCTACTCCGGGGCGCGCCGGACACAAGCAAAGGAATCCAATGAACAGTTTTCACTTAGTTTGTTCCACAAGATATTTGGGAGCTCAAAGTGCGTTTGGGACCCTGATCCGCCACCGTCCTTCCCCGTCTCCTTTTTCTTTGTGTTATTTATCATCCTCACTTCTCTAGCTCGTCCACCTTGCTCAAATTCTTCGGCGGCAAGATCGCAGACCTCGAAGCCCTTCTTATTGAAGAACGCTTTCGCGATGGCTGGGAGCCCACGGAGCGCTCGCGTATGGGACTGACGATGACTGCGTTCAATGGGACGGTGTTCGCGGTTGAGTTTGGGATACCGAGCGATCCGGTGGTGTTGGGGAAGTTGGTTTGTGATGCGGAGGCGGTGCAGGCTGCTGGGACGGGCCCGACGGGTGATCGTGATTGTGTTGCTAGTGGGGTTAGTACGGCTGTCGAGGCTGTTGGGAAGTGATGGGTGATAGGTCGTATCAATCGAAATGAATCTATGCGTTTTAAAACTTGTATATATTTAAGCTCTGTGGAATACGGACAAGTATCACCATCTGACGGCGGATATATGCAACGGCGGATATGGCGTTTTCCTTCAGAAGGTAACCGGGAGGTTGCGATATGGATTATAATAAATAAACGTAGCGCATTATTGTCAAGCCCAAGTTACAGACATGTAAAGGCCAGACCCTTGCTAAGCCACACACTCAGCTTCACAGCTTCACGAGAACGTTCTCACAAGTCCCGTTGTACTGGTCCCTGGAATCGTGACATCGGGGCCGACTTTGGCGACATAGTAGTTGAAAAACAAGATTTTGAAAGTGAGGGCGAGGCCAGCGTGGAGGAGGGCGATGAGGACGACAAGGAGCCGGGTGGCTTTTGCCTCTGCCTGTGGGGATATGTGTCAGGGGAAGACAAGGAGGACGGGAGAAGTAAAGAGGTACAGAAGCAAGGATGGGGTATATGTTGGCGACGAGGAAGTATCCGGACAGTAGAAATGCGAACCCGACCAGAACCCATCGTACGATCGGGACAGGGATTACACAAAGGATCTGTAAACTCTTGTGTGTAAAGATAATGGATGGATGGATGGCCACTCACTGAGACGGGTATCCAGACGAACTGGCCGTATCCCCAAATGGCCACCGCCTCGAAGACGCTCCAGTCGCCGACGCCCAGATACCGTAGTGCAAGCCAGAGCAACACGGGCAAAGCGAGTCCGTACGCGTAGACGAGGGATACGGCGATGGACAGCAGCTGAAAGTCGTAATCGTACTCTGCCGTCCCTGGCGCGGAGAGGTAAACGGAGATGGAGGCAGCGAGGGAGGAGGATAGGAAGAGGGTGAATATGAGGGTGGTGAGTGTCCAGAAGGGGCCGTAGAGGTCGGGAGCAGGAGTCAGGTGTGTTGAGAGGTACGATGAGGATGTGGGGAGGAGAGTGGAGTAGCAGCGAGTGAGGACCTGTTTTGTGTCTACGTCGAAGTAGGGTTGATAATATTCAATTGTCCAGAACCCGGATGGCGGTGGATTGGCTGATAATAATAATAATATTATTATTATTGATAAGTCGAAGTCGCACGTCGTAAAAACGTACCGTCGTCAATACGCTGGGTTCAGACGCGACGCGTACGTGAGTCGAACCAGGTTTTATAGATAATTTGAAAGAACACACCTGGCCATGGTCGACGTCGACGTATGCCATTAAATTTGATGTCGGACCCCGGCCACCACCGTCTCATCTTCGCCCAGCTTCACAACATGCTCTGGCACGTGCTTTCGTACTCATAGTCGTTGCAATGGACGGTCGTACCCCAACTTCCTCTTGGATTGCAATCGAGCCCCCTCGAATCGACCCCGCCGGCCATGGTCTGTCACTTCCCTTTTACCCGTGCTCCAACTCCTCATCCACCCTCCAGCTGTTTCTAATTCTACCAATTTGCAGAGTGGTGACAGACACCGCAGTCTCCTCGACGCCCCTCCCTCCTTCAGAGAGTCTCAATTCGATATCATACTCCGTCGACAGCGGTTGCGTCCACAACATGGCGGGGGCCTCAAAGTCACACATCTACCCTCGCGTTTCCTCAACCTCCCAAACCATTTCGAATTTGCTGGGTGGGGCTCCGTCACTCACATCAAACTCGAGCCGGAGGAACGCAATAGAGCCGAAGTGACACTCCAAGGCATTAAACGCGAAAAGGCAATGGGTCAGTTTGTCGCTGGCGCCTTGGCAGGAAACGATATCCTCGGCGGCGTGTTTTACACCCTACCTGCAGTCCTCGCCGTTTCAAACGCGTAGTAAGTGTTGGCACGTGACCTTTCTCCTCACATAGCTTCTTTTCGCACATAGTTCCCCAATATCATTATGCATCGCCGCATTGACTTTATTCCTCTGGCGCCCCGTTATGGAGGAGCTGGCGTCTGCGTTGCCGATTAGTGGGGCACCATATACTTATCTGTACGTTGCCTACAACCCACACCAGTGCTTTCTTTCTCCAACGACTTCCTTTATTAGGCTTAACGTATCAAGCAAAAAGCTGGCCCTCATCAGTGCAGTCCTCCTTTTGTTAGATTTCGCCTCAACATCAGTTGTATCGGCCGCAACCGCAGCATCCTACATCGCCAGTGAAGTTTCTCTACCATTCCCTGTATTCGTCTGCACCATTCTTGTTCTCCTCCTCTTTGCAGCTGTGAGTTTGACCGGCGTCAAAGAAAGCACCCATTTTGCTTTCGCTGTGCTCCTATTCCACGTGAGTTTTTTTTTTTTTTTTGACTGTATCATTTGCCGAACCTTGAATAAATAATAATTGTAAACCGAAAAATAACCCACAGATTTCGACCATGGTGGCGCTGGTTATCGCGTCAGCGGTAGCATGGGCCCGAGTTGGGAATACCCAGCTCAAATTGAATTGGAATGCCGGTAAACAAACATCGTCCGCTGGCGTTATTACCCTTCAAATATTCAATGGTTTTTGCATTGGAATGTTGGGCCTCACAGGCTTCGAATGTGCGTTTTTTTTATTTTTTTATTTTTTATTATTACTATTGTTATTATTTTTTTTGGGGCGTTCGATAAACTCAGGTGCACCAGCACTGGCCGCTAGAATAAAACCTGGCCGCTTTCCCCTCGTTCTGAGAAATTTGCACATGTCCATCTTCATCTTCAACTGTTCAGCGGCATTGTCGGTGCTGGTGTTAGTTCCGCTGGAGAGAATCTCGACGGAATCTAATGTCTTGAGCATCCTTGCAGATGTGGTGAGCCCTTTTTGGTTTTTCTTCCGGGTGAAAAAACAACGTAAAAACGCAGGCATCAGGAAGGTGGTTGCGTATCTGGATTGTAGTCGATGCCATCATCGTACTCTGTGCTGGCGTCCTGACAGGTAAATACATCAATAAATCAAACCATGTGCTTTCCTACTAAACGAACCATTGTCAAATAAACCAACATTTCTCTGCAGGTGTCCTTAGCGCAAGCGAACTCTTCCAACAACTAGCGCGTGGCAGAATCCTTCCACAAGTGTTCCTGAAGACGATGCCTATCACGGGTTCACCATACATCTCGATGCTGTCCTTTGTCGGGTTCAACGGCGTGCTCTACGCGAGCGCCGGAGGGAATTTGTCCGTCTTGTCCGAAATGTATGTATTGAATTTCTTTTGTTTCGGTCTCAGACAGACAGATCTCTAGAGACTGACAGGCAGTCTTTGCATCGTTTTTGTGTTTGTATTTATTGCCGCAATTGATGCGGGTTTTGGAAACAGGTTCTCGCTTGTGTGGCTCACGGTTATGGCATTGTTCCCCGTTTCACTGCTTTTGCTCAAATTCAATCGGGGGCGTTTACCACGCCAGCCACACACGTCACTATATATTATATTCGCCGCGCTGGCGGTCGCGGTCGCGGTGTTCGCAGGGACCGTAGCTATCAACCTCCCTACACTTGGGTGAGTCTGTAGCTTGTCTTGCTAAAACAAAAATTCCTATTTGTATGAATGTCTACAATCTGATTCACCTATTTTTAATGTATAACATTCATACAGGTATTTTTCAGCCTACGTCCTTGGATTATTATTGCTCTTCTCCGCTACGCAGAATAAAATACACCTATTACGCTGGGTGTATTGGACGTATGACCAGAATCCCGCCATGCATACCTGGCGGTTCTCGAAGAAATGGGGAGAGCGGCTGATTGGGATGATGACGACGTTGAAATGTCAACCTGTATGTATTCTAGCCAAGACTGACGAGGTGCGCGGTGAATTGTTGTTGTTCTCATTTGTTCTTATTGTTGATTTATGTTGCTGATACTAAAAATATTGGTTCCAAAAAAATAACTTTAGATTAATCACCTTTTCAAAATGATACTATATGTCCGCCAGAATGAAGAAACCTCCTGCTTGAAGATCGTGCACTTCCACGACGGCGAAGAGGGCATCCCTTCCGAAATGGAAGCCAATGCTAAAAGTGTGTAAAACATCTGCTTTCACCTAGATATAAATCTCTTTCTTTCTTGTTGGTATGTCGGGCATTTTACACAATACTGACTGGACTTTTATGTTTTTCTACAGTACTGGATGAACAGTTTCCTGAGATCACCATAGACCTTGTTTGTACCTCCAATAATCCCCGCCGCCGCCCCTCCCCGGCTGACTTTTGTCTCGGCGTGGGCACCATTAATAGATCCTAGTCCATGGCGAGTTCATACCACCCAACATAGCTGCACTTTCCCACCGATTGCAAATCCCTAGCACTCTCATCTTCATGAGCTGTCCCAGCATTCACTTCCCGCATTCTGTGGCAGATTTTGGGATACGGATTATAACATTGTGAAATGTGGAGTTATAATTCTCTTGCATCTGTAATCAAGCACCTCTCAGTTTTTTGGTCAGAAAGGAATATGTGTATGCGACCTTGCCCTGAAACGGTGGCAAGGCCCAGATTTTGGTATGTATGTAGTAATGAAAAGAAATAAAACTGGTGCAGTGAAGAGGTCTGCATTGTGGGTTGTAAATGATGTAAATTCTAATTCTAATCTATTGAAATGGAGGTGTTAGGAGTGTGGTGTCAAGAGGGGTCTGGTAAGTAAAAAAAGGGGGGGTGAAGGCTCAAACACAAACAAAAAAATATCAGAGAGAGCAGAGAAAGATGTCCAAGGGAAGTCAGCATGAGGCAAACAAAATGTGGCTTGAAGCATAGGATGCTTGTGGACATAGATTTGCCACAAGTTGGAGGCCCATTGGCCAATGCACTGAGATAAGGGGGAACCCCAGCAGAAGTGAAGTCGGTGGCACTGCCAGAGTGGAGAGAGTGGCCACCCATGGAAGGATCTGGGAAATGAGGTGGATGAGAGAGCTGTCAGCCTTGAGGAAGAGTTCAGCATGGAAGGGGAAGGTGCAGTCATGAGAATGGAGATAGCAGGTGAACAGGTGGTGCAGCTCATCTGGGGCCATGGTGCAATGGAGCAGTATGCAAGAGCCCTTGAAAAAGTTGTCAGCCATGTGGCCAGGAAGGAAGAAATTGAAGGACCAGTTGTGGAGGGAGATGGAACTCCACATGATAACCTTCCGGTAGTCCTGGAGTGGGATTGAGTCAGGCCAGACAAGCTCACCAAGGTGCAGGAGGCCATGAGGGTCAAGGAAGAGGGCATCATTATAGCTGGGGGGAGTGACTCGGAGATAAGATGTGCAGAGCACAGAAAGTTCCATTGACAACAAGGCTTGTCTCTGGGAGAAAGCTTCTTGCAACTGGCAAGGGTCTTAGCAATGATACACTATATGTAGCTATAAGAAGGGAATCCTACAACTACTAAAGGTGAAAAGGTGCAAGGAAGCTTTGGAAAGCCTACACTAGTATAGGAAAGGAAAGAGAAGGAATAGAAGTGTATGAGAAACTCAATAGAAGTCCTGCGATCAAAATTGAAGTGGTTACGAGTTCTTTTAATTTATTAAAAGACTCATTCTTTATGAGACCTGGTTTAGTGAGGGTTCATAATTAATTAATTGATTGATTAATTAATTACAGCCGTTTGCATGTATCTTGACAGTTTTGGAAAATTGTTGAATTGATTGAACAATATGGACTTAGACAAAATTACTGTACTCAATCTTGTATCTCATGAAATACTGCATGGATTGAGATGGTTGTAGAGGGAAAGTTGTACTATTTCCTAATGGCTATCAGCTCCTGTAATTACATTTGAACAATATTTAGTGTATGATGAGTTGTGGATGAAGTAAGAGGTGACCCAGTGTTTTTTAACACCCAGAATGATATTGTTAAATTATGGCATCAAATGAGCTCCTATGAACAAGATTGTAGAGAGAAGGTTGTTCATGTTTTCAAGGGCTAGAAGTACATATACCGTGTTTTTCTTTATTTTTGTTCTTTGAGCCAACATTACAGCTGGACTACATTTGTTTGCATTGGGATCAAAATATCACAAGAATCATATATGTTGGCTCAAAGAACAAAAATAAAGAAAAACACGGTATATGTACTTCTAGCCCTTGAAAACATGAACAACCTTCTCTCTACAATCTTGTTCATAGGAGCTCATTTGATGCCATAATTTAACAATATCATTCTGGGTGTTAAAAAACACTGGGTCACCTCTTACTTCATCCACAACTCATCATACACTAAATATTGTTCAAATGTAATTACAGGAGCTGATAGCCATTAGGAAATAGTACAACTTTCCCTCTACAACCATCTCAATCCATGCAGTATTTCATGAGATACAAGATTGAGTACAGTAATTTTGTCTAAGTCCATATTGTTCAATCAATTCAAAAATTTCCCAAAACTGTCAAGATACATGCAAACAGCTGTAATAAAGTTGATCGCCTATAGAGAAATTTTTTTTGGGCAAGAGATATGATTCTACTTCTGATACTGGAAAATCAGATACAGTTGGGGCCATGTGTGGACAAGCTTACATAAGCATCCAAATGTGGGTTGTTGCAAAAAAGACAAATTACCTTCCAATTATATTCAAAATATTCGTACTGGTCTCAATTCTTATCAGAATCAGCTGAAAATTGAACTGCTGACTAATATTATCATTTTGGGCAAGGTGTGACAGTCACATGTGACCAATCTAACCATATAAGGCAATTTTTAATATTATATACCAAATTTTTTACTGATCATGACAGTCACATGTGACCAGTCTAATCATATAAGGCAATTTTACACCATATATGCTAAATTTTGAGGTGATCACAGGAGTCATAGTCACATGTGACCACTATTATTATATATGGAAATATCAGCCATATAAGCAGAAATTAGTGTAACTCAGATGATATAATGATATTTTTACTTAAAACATATAATTCAATGTGATATCACTGTATATATTATATGCTAATTATATATTTCAAGCAAAATTACTTATCGATGTTCATAATAATCATACAAATAAAATTCCAATGACAGAAACAAGACTTTGTTCATGCCATATGCAACGTTGGCTCACTCAAGCAAAGCTGTCTTCATGTTATCATCTGTTGTGCAGCAAGGTTATGGAGAAGTAGGGTTGAGCAAATGTAAGTCAATTGTTATCATACTGTTTAAAGGCAGTTGTATTTGACAGTTGACATGTTGCTCTCCTTTTTGGCTGAGAATATTGCATAATGATGGAGCAAAGAAGACATGACAGTGGGAGAGAAGGTCGAGACATGCTATGTAGTTTTATTTTTTCTACTTTTTATGTTGCTACGGTGAGAGGTTGCTATGATGAAAGTGAGGAGGGAAAAAAAAGAACTTGTTCATGCCATGCGCAGCACTGGCCTACTAAACAAGTGCAATCAAAATCAAAGAGTTGCGATAAAATCAAAAGTTGCAGTGAGATCGAAGGGTCGGACAATGAGAGAACATGATAGGATATGAAGAGAATGGAACTAGGATGAAGGGGAAGCTCTGAGATGAAGGGGGAATGACGGTCTGTCTTGATTCTCTGGGGGTTTTCTGTCTAGTGACTCATACAGGCAGGTATGTAAGCTGTAAGGACAAAGGAAGAGAGATGAAAGGATGATACCAAAAGGAGATATGTGAGATAAAAGGCATATAGAAGAAAGGATAGGTAAAGAGAATGATAAATGAATATAGAGAGCAAAGAGAACAAAGGAAATACTTTGAAGTGCGATAACTCAAAATCTCCAAAGTTGCAGAAGATCACAATAGTCGCGATGTGATCGGAAGGTCAAAGAGTGGTAAGTCGCATTAAGTCGCAAGGAATCACAAAATATATAAAATCAGAGCTCAGAATGGCTGAGTGTGTATCAGCAATGAGGAGGTGGTTATGGAGAGCATGCATGTTGAGGTAGAAGGGTTTGAGTTGGTTGCAAATGCTGGAAAGGTAGTTGTTGACAGACTGAGGTTTGATGTGGAGCACATGTCCACTATATAAAAGCTGAAGGTGTCGGCAGTAGGTGGCAGGGAAAAGTTGTGGGTGGAGCAGAAGCTGAGATAAGATTTGTTGAGTGGAAGAGTAAGTGATGGCAGTGCTTGGCTCAATTGCATAGCTCATCATAATGGCACATTCATGTTGCAGCTCCACTTGTTTAGTGCTGTACATGGCATGAATGAGTGCTTTTTTTCCTCTCCCACTTCTTTGATGAATTAAGTAATAAGATAAAATTGCATAAAGCATGAGGTATATAACATATGGTGCATATTGAATTATTGTGATAAGCCCACCTCTGCAACATGTGAGAAAAGTAAAATAAAACTACATCAAGATCCAACAAAAGAAACAGTGCCATGTGAAAGAACAACTGAAGAATTCTTGATGTTCATATATATATAAGGAAAACTTATATCAGTATTGGACCTTAAATGGTATGGGCATATCACATGATCCAGAAGGTATTTGTTTAGAGTCTATATGTTACAAACTGAGCTTAAATCAGCTACAAGGGTGAAAAAATATGAAATTCATGCACTAAATCAGAAAGATGGTGGTTCAGGTGTGAGATGCAAAGTGCAATAAGGTCCAAAGTCTGGGTTCAAATAGTGATCTGACTAATGATTATATACTTATGATTACATAAATAAAATTGACCAAACCCAAAATTGAAATATAAAGTAATCTAACTATATTGGGTTTATTTGTTCAAATTGTTTATTATGTGACCAAGTTGTAACATCACTCACAAATGTTTATTGGCAGACAAGTACTTGGTTGGTCTTTATTTATATTTATTTGTATATATTTACTTTAGCTTAAATAACATTATATAGACTAAAAAAATATGATGAAATATTATTAGGTTATATAAGTAGATTTCTCAAATACAAAAAAAAATCTTATAATTAGTATGAAATTTAGCATACATTATACAAAATTACCTTATATATTTATATATGACTATTACCATTGCGATGAGCAGAAGATGACATATATAATACTAGAAATTACTTGATATCATTAGACTGGTCACATAGAACTGTTACTATTGTGATCAACAGAAAATTTGGTATATATTACCAGAAATTACCTTATATGGTTAGACTGGTTACATGTGACTATCAGCATTGTGATCAGTACAACATTGAGTATATAATACCAGAAATTACCTTATATGCTTAGAGTATTCACATGTGACTGTTACATCTTACTTAAAAAGGCTGTCAGCAGTTTGATTCTCAGGTGATTCTGATACGAATTGAGGTTAGTATAAATATTTTGAATATAATGAACACTATGAAGATCAGTATAAAATTTAGCATACATTATGTAAAATTACCCTATATAGTTAGACTGGTCATATGTGACTGTCACACCTTACCCAAAATGGTTATATTAGTCAACAGTTCGATATCAGCTGATTCTGATGAGAATTGAAGCCAGTATGAATATATTGAATATAATTAGGAGGTAATGTGTCTTTTCTGAGACAACCCATATTTGGATGCTTATGTAAGCTGGTCCAAAAATGGCTAGGATCACATTTTATTTTCCAGAATGTCGAGTAGAATCTCTTGCCTAAAAAACAGTTTCCTATATGTGATGAACTTCATTAATTAATTAATTATGAACCCCCACTGATACCAGGTCTGATAAAGAATGAGTCTTTTAATAAATTAAAAAAACTTGTAACAACAAGTGGGCTGGCAATAAAGGTACTGCCTCTAGTGGCAGTCGAGAGGGTTTAAAGGAAATGATGCACTTTAGGCACAGTGTAGAGGCATCTGCCTCTGTGCATGAAATCACCCATATCTCCTTTTAACTAGTATGATTTACATATAGTAGTATTTTGTAAATGGATCAAAAGATGTTGAGTTTTGGGTTTTCACCCCAATGACACTGGACTTATACACCCTGAATCTGCACCTACCAAGGCCATGTTCACTATGGCAGTGTAGTGGACAAGATCATTCCGTCTGTGGGAGAGAGTATCCATGATAAAGTTATCAGAACCTGGGATGTAAAAAACATGGAACTGCATGTTAAAATGAAGAGGTCAATGGTGGCCATCAAAATAGGGTTGTGGGAGGGCAGGACACAGAGGGTGTTTAAGATGTTGACAGTGTTGGAGTTGTCCATAAAAAGGGCCACACAGGAGGGAATCTGTCAAATGTTTAGGAGGGTGTAATGCAAAGCAGAGATGACTGCAAGGGCCTCCAAGTAAACAATACAGGAATCCAGGGTGCTAAAAAGGCACCGGTGGCTGCAAATGAGTTGTGGGGACCAAAAACCCATTCCAGTTGGACAAGCATCCAAAGTTGGCATTGGAAGAAGACCAGGCAATGGAGGACAGTAGATAGGTGTTGTTGGAGACTTGATGTGCTTAGTGATCCAAGAAAGTTCCAGAACGATGGTGAAATTCACCTAGAGGTGTTTGTGAGGGATGGACTTGCCAGACATCTTGTGGTATAATAAAGAGAGGCCAGGGTGTAGTAGGGGGTAAACATTCAGTACCCAGTTCATCCATCCAGCCATCCATTTCAAATCGTGGAGTGGATGCCATTGTCTGGGCATCATGACAGTGTTGAGAGCATTGAGGAGCTCCACCCAGCACTCATTAGGGTTGACCTAGAATCTGATGATCATCAGGCTGTCATCCCATTCTTGTTTTTTCTCTTCATGGAGAATCCCAAGGTCATCCAAAAGGCCAACTTAGTAAGCAGACCTGTTTTGTCAGCATATACTTGCCATAGGGATGGTACCAGGCTAGTTTATCCATGAAATCCATATCTAATGCTGATGGTGCCACTCACCAGGTGATGACCTTTGACTTCAAGCATTTCGTGAACTGCTGTAACCACTTTGGCAACAGTGCAGGTGGCCACATTTTTGGATCATTTGCTTTTCCTCATAACCTGGATCACTGTCTACATCCTTCTCCTCATTGTCCTCTTGACCTACGTTGATGACAACTTCTCTTGGTGTGAGAAATGTCAGATTTGAAAACAACAAGATAGCAGCACATGCAATTAGCCTGGACATAATGCAAAGCAGAGCTGAGCTGGTGTAATTTGTCCATGTGGACAAAGCAGTCATCCTTGGGTATCAAGGAGTTCTTGGAGTAAAGTTCCATGCTCTGGTCAACCACCATATGGAGCTTGGAGGAGTGTGGTTTCAGTATCATGCCAAAGAACATTCTATACATGTTGGGAAGCAGGTCCAGACCAAAGGAAGGGGAAGGCTGCCCAAGGGCAACTTCCGTGTTGTGCTGTTCCAAATAGTGTTGGGGAAGTTCAGTCTCAGACTGACCCAAACCCAGTTTAGATCAAACCAAAATCAGAGGTTTTGGTTTGGTAAATATTGGCTGAGAACAAACCATTCAGTCTCCAGTTTGAAGATTTGGCTATGGGCCAAAACAGTTTCAAACTGAGTTTGAACCACAAACCAATACTCCCAGTTGGCCACTTGGCTGACTTCCAAAGTTACCAAAGTCACCTCTGCAACCACCAACAATACCACAATGTATGCCAAACAAGGATGATGGAGCACACCTGAGGTCAACAAAATGGGTGGCTGAGAGTATCCTGCTGCCCATGTATGTTTCATTCAATTCAATTTAATTTAATTTAACACTAACACTTCAGTTACTGGTCAATGGCCACACCACCACCACTACCACTACAATGATGATGACAACAACAATGATTGCCACCACAACAGCCACAACCACCGGGATGGCCACATCAGACACCAACAAAAGCAACATCAAAGACATGCTGTCATGATCTAAAAAGGATTCAGATCAAAACATAGCAGTATGCTGTTACTAGCCACAATTCCCACAGTACACATAAGCACTACAAGGACCAGTGATACCAGAATACCCCCATCTGCATATGGAGTACACAGGAAACTCTTATCTATACAAGAGAACCCTTATCTACATAAGGGACATGCAAGAAAACCCTTATCTATGCAGGAGACATGCAGGAATATCCTTACCTTAACTGATAAGACCCCCAAACATCTTATCAGAGGTTAAGGAAGCACAAGAAGCACAGCCACACCCTTATATCCAATTACAGGGATAACACATGCCACCCATCATTCCCTGATCAAGAAGCACAGCATCTCATCACATTTTATATCAACTGATCAAATACAGCTCAGCCCTAGTCTTATTTTTTTCTTAACTGATAAGGATAAACACATGGCATGGCATCAATTGATCAAGAAGCACAGGAAGATGATCCCAGGAGCACAGCCTGGCACAGCCCTTGCCTTTGATTCACACACTCAAGATTAGATTAGCAAAATGACTACTCTCATCATATGTGACTCATTGATCTATCTATGACAAATTCATGACCCTGATGACATATTCATGACTCAGTATGACCACTTATGACTTGTTTAGTAGGCCAGTGCTGCGCATGGCATGAGTGAGTTCTTTTTTCCCCCTCCTTACTTCCTTGGTGATTCAAGTAATAACAGTAAATTGCATAAAGCACATTACACATGGCATTGGATACATTACATAACAGATGACCAGCCCATGACATGACTTATCCTGTGTCAGACTGGCCAACCGAGGTTGACAATGTTACATTTGAGATGGGCCAGCTGACCTATGCCAAGAAAATATTATTGCTAGGTACTTGATGGGGCAACTCAGGAATGTCATAGTTATGGTGTTAGATGGGTGGGCCGAGGTGTGAGCCAGAATATTGTTACCTGTGTCAGACCATTGGGCTGAAGTTCTGCTGGGGTATTGTTACCCGTCTCAGACCATTGGGCTGAAGTTTTGCTGGGGTATTGTTACCCATCTCAGACTGTTGTGCCGAAGCTTTGATGGGTACTGGTTACTTGTGTGAATAATATCTCTTGGCTGACAATTGGACAAACACCTGGCATTTGCATTGGCATACTAGTCTAAATATCTTTTTCATCAATCTAAAAACAAACCTGCATATGGAATGACAAAGTTGGGAAGCTACAGAGAAATCTTCATAGCCATTGCACCAAACTGGTTATTGGTATATAAATCGGTATCGACATTGGCATCGGCCTCGATTTTGGTCTGAATATGTGCTCAATCCACTCAGGAGTTGGTACTTTATCGAAAACATGGTGCAAATCAGACTTGGAACTTGTGTACAAAGTGCCAACACAGGCATTGCTGATTTGTTTCGGTGATAGCATTGGCATGGGTGTTGGTGTTGGTGTTGGCATCAGCCTCAGCCTCAGCTTCTGTTTGAGCATGTTCTGAACCCACAGGTGGGTGGTCTTGCCTTGAGCATAAAACCCACATTTCACGTACAACTCATTGTAGCAGTAGCCAATTTTGGGTACATCAGAATATTGGCATCAGCATAACACTGTTTTGAACTTGGAATGGATAACTTGATGTCAACAATACTTTGTACAATACCATATTTTGATCTAGTATACACTGTCTAAATCAGTGATTAACTTGTCAAGGCTCAACATTGTGTTCAAGTTCTTCTCCAGCACCAGCTTAAGCCTTGATGTCTCCCATGCACATATCTTTAATTCCTGATGGAGACCTTCCTTTTCCTGTTGAACCCAGAATGCATCCTTTGATGGATGCAGTCTTTTGAAATGTTTGTACTTCTTGCTCCATTTTGGTAGCCAATTTTGGTGACTCTGGTTTCGTCGTTGATCATTGGCCTTCTGCCAGTTTTTCCATTTTGGCTCCTCGTATGATGGTGAAGCTGTATTTAATGCCAAATAAACATGGATAAGGATCACTGAGGGTCCACATACTGACTGAGCTTCTGACATCATCTGTGATGTCATCTTGCATATTATTGTCTTTACGTTTGGAAGGGTTGTTGGGTTGAAAAACAAAATGATCTGATGTTGTTTCAGTTATAACTCAATATCATGACGGTTGTAAATAAATAAGACATACCCTGCAACAATGTTGGTAATGACTGTCTCATTCAACCCCTTTCATCAACATCGGCATTGGACTGGTCAATGGGAATGAAACCAAATCTGGAATGTTTTAGCCCTTGTGGTGGTTCCCAAATCATTACTGATGATGAAGTGGAATCTGTTTATCCCATAATGAATCCATTTGAATTTCAATAGTTATGCAAAGTGGGACCTGCTACTACTGGGCCCAGCAATGGGCAATCCCACCCAAAGATTGAAGGGCCCCACCATGGGCTAATGTTGCCGTAGTCCAGTTCGGAACCGATTCGAACCCAGTTCAAACCCCGAACTGAACCCTAAGTTCAGTCTAAGTTCAGCACTTTGGCTGAACTGAACCGTGGGTCCGGTGCAGGGTTCCGGGCCCTTCAGAAATTTCTGAACAGCTTGGAACCAGGTTCAAACCGTGAACTTATTGTATGTAGATACTGCAATATTCAATTTTTGTGTTAATTTTTGTGTATGTACTCGTGAGAACTTGGGTCATGTGACCTTAAACATACATGCGAATCCACGTGGATTCGACTCAACAACAACATCAATGAACAATAACGGTAAGTAAATAATTTATTTCATACTTTACTAACATTTTCTTACACAAAGAAGCCCCCCACGGCCCACACCCATGCCCATGCCCTGCCCGCGCCCATGCCAAAACCACACCCACGCCAACACCATGCCCACGCCCACACCATGCCCATGATGGGAACTAGGGACCATAGCAAGAACAGCGGGGAGTGGTGCGCCCACCCCCGCTGCTAAGATACGTCTTATCTTTTATTTGTCACTTATTTATCTATACTTGCCCCTCACAACTCCATGATGCCTGCGAGTGTGGACATGGCAGCAGCCCCATGGCAACCCCAGCAGCAGTGGCAGCAGCCATGGCTGCAATGAAAACGGCAGCGGCAACAACGGCAGCAGCAACGGCAGCAGCTACGGCAACAGCAGCAGCAGCAGCAGCAGCAGCAGCAGCAGCGCAGCTACGGCAGCAGCAGCGTCGACAGCAGCAGCAGCAGCGATGGTGACAGCAGCAGCAGTGACGGCAGCAAGGGCAGCAGTTGCAACAACGGCGCCAGCAGCGACGCAGCACCCATGGCAGCGGACAGTCCCCCCCTTCCTCCCCACCCCCCCAACTCCTCGCAACCCCAGGCCCACGTCAATTGACGCGGTGCTGCGGCTTGCGAGGAAATTTGAGGGTGGAGGGAGGTGGTTTGCAGTTCAAACTGCATTGGAACGCAGACCGGATTGCATGGAACAGTCCCATGCGGTTCCAGTTCCGGTTCAGCGAGGGGGCCGAACCGAACCAAGGGTCCGGTTTTTGGTTCAGCCAAAAAGGCCGAAAACCGGACCAAACCGGACTTCGGCAACACTACCATGGGCTGGCTCAGTGATTCGGTTGGGGAGGGAAGCAGTGGAGTGGTCCGGAGTCTCGGGCGTCTAACGAGGAACTGAATCTCGAGTCTCGAAGGTCGTGGATTGGTTGGGTCGTCTCTAGCTACTTTGGGAACCAACAAACAACTCGAACCGTGAGAACTGAGTCACGTGACCCAGCCCTCGCTACTACTCCAGCGGCTCTGCAAAAATCAGCGGTGTGGGTGTCAATGCCAAGATATTGTCAGTGTTTGTGATTGGGACTTCTGGGAGTATGACGGCTAGTTGTGGTGTTGTCAATGTTAGGGCAGGACAAGGGTAGGGGTAAACCCGGGGTTTTCGGCCCTTGGGTTGCTGGGGTACGGGTCCGGTGTCCCTTTTGGTAACCCGCTGTTGAACCGCCACCCTTACCCCCGGTTTGGCGGGTTACCGGGTTTGTGGTTTATGTAAGCACAGGACCACTCGCGAGTCCTCAACGTCAACCCACATCGCTCAGGGCTTGTGCACCACCCAATATCGGACACGTATAATCAACTTCCCAAGCCTGGTAAGTCCTGTCCCCTTTCATGCTGTGCTTTTTGGTAAAGCTTGTGTGATTTTTAGCTTCTTCATTTTGGCCGCGCACCTCGAATGCCAACCTGTGACTCGAATATTGCCCATTCAACATCGCTCAGGGCTTGTGCGCCACCCAATATCAGACACATATAATCAACTTCCCAAGCCTGGTAAGTTCTGTCCCCTTTCATGCTGCGCTTTTTGGTAAAGCTTGCGTGATTTTTTTTAGCTCCTTCATTTTGGCCACGCACCTCGAACGCCAACCTGTGGCTCAGCGAGCCTCGAATATTGCCCATTCAACACTAGTTCCTGCCCAGACACTCGGTCGGGGGGTTTTTTTTTTTTTTTATTCGTTTAAACTAATTTTTCTCGATGTTGCCTGAGTTGATAGGGTGCAGTCCATGCGGCCACCACCGATGCCGTCGCACAAGCACGGCAGCCAGCCAGAATTTATCTTAGCGCGATCGAAACGGGGTTTTATCAAGATCCGGCTCGAGTCTATAAAATCAGTAAGTTCTTTTCGTCCTCTTCGTTCAGTCCGCCATGACCAAACCCTCTGATACTCGTTCTGCAAAGTCTTCCGCGTCCATGTCTACCAAATCCACTTTCACTTCCAACGATGCTTCCTCACGTGCCGCTGTCAAGCAGCCCGTTAAGAGACCCGCCGAGTCTCTGAAGGATTGTGCTGCTGCAGCCAAGCAACCGGCCAAAAAAATTAAGCGTTCAAATTCCAGTCGTTCTGAACCCTCCACCGATGCTCTCCTTGACGAGAATGAAGCCGATGGGGACGATAACACTAGTTTGATCGAGATCGACTCGGATGATCCTGAGATGTCGGATGAGCAAGTGCTCGGTGAGTTCTCCTTCTGCGACGTAGCCACCCTCACTCACGTTCAACAGAGAAAGCTAAGAGCAGCTGGCGCTCTCCCATTTATTCCTTTTTCAAGTCCAATGTCAGCATCGAATACATTGACGGACGACTCTGTTACTTCTTCCCCTGCGCTGCCAGCCACTGCAAAATGACACTTGGTGGTGTTCGGCGATTCCAAGACAAGCAGGATCGCTCATCGACTGCCAATCTCAAACATCACGCCAATCGTTGCTTCGGCGTTGAAGCTGTGCATACTGCCCTCAACACAAAGGAAGCCGAGGCGCGCAGTGGTTCAATTTTCCAGGCGTTCGCTCGTCAAGGCCAAAAACCCATCACGTACTCTCATCGCGCTCATTCGAATGTTGAAGTCCGGTATGTGCGTTTCACCAGTGCACTTACCACAAAATTGCTTAGCTGAATGTCTAGGGCCCACATTGTTAAATGGGTTACTGAGAGCAATCGTGCACTCGGTATCATGTCTGACCGCGAACTTATCGAGCTCTTGACTGCTGGCCGGCCCCACATCAGTATTCCTTCACCGAAGACCGTCGCTCGCGATGTCAAGACCTCATATGAGAAGTGTCTCGATCGTATTGGCAATTTACTTCGAGTACGTCTCCAACTCCTCATTGTTTCCACCATTGTGCTGACACTCGCATCAGGCGCATCCTGGTCGTCTCCATTTTGCGACTGATGCCTGGACGTCGCCTAATCACCATGCTTATATCGGTTGGACTGTTCATCTCGAGTACCAAGGCAAACCACTCTCATTCTTGTTGGACATTGCTGAAGTCGCTGAGTCGCACACCGGTGTCACTATGGCCAATACTTTTCAAGACATGCTCATTCGGTTTGGCCTTACGCAGAAGGTATGTTCCGGGTTTGCAGGTCTTTGTATCATGCTCACAATGATCAAAGATCCTTGTGATGAATGCCGATAATGCCAGTGCCAATGACAAGCAAACGGATGCTCTTGCCAAGCTTGACAACTCCTTCAATGCCGATGGACGGGTCCGGTGTTTTAATCACACTGTACAACTCTCCGCTAGGAGTCTTGTTCGCCCTTTCAACCCTGGCATGACCAAGGGCACTAATCTTGATGATGCTGATGGAGAGGTGGAGCAGAATAGCGCCAAGATCATTGCCGAGGATGACAACAGAGACCACGCAGATCTGGCATCAGTTCACGATGACGATGACGACGACGACGATGACGACGATGGAATTGATGAGCTCGACAGGCTGAATGAGATTGATAAAGAGGATATATTGGCCGACACTGAAGTTGTCCGTGATGCTGTGTCTAGGCTCCGTCAGCTTTCCTTTGCTATCATCAACTCTACGACTATTGCGCTCCCCGCTTGGCGCCGTCACTGCAGGGATGCCAACCTGCTTCCCAACCTCATCCCTCGTGATGTAGTCACGCGTTGGAACTCCACATTTGATATGATGGAGTTTGCGCTCCGTTATCGCCAACCCATTGATGCGATCACTGTCGATAAGCAGGTCAAGTTTCGCAAACATGAACTGGATGAGGAGCATTGGAGGATAATCGAGGAGTTGGTTGGTCTACTCAGCGTACGTTTCAGTCGGTCATTCTCCAATCGAGGCGCTGATGAACTCACAGCTATATAAGACCGCCACGCTGTACTTCTCGCAAGATAATGCAAGCATCGCTGCAGTCATACCTGCCATGGATCGTCTCTCGAGCAGTCTAAACCTTACCACGAAGCATCGCTATCACCCCGCCATCGTTGCAGCAATGAAGCTTGCACAGAAAAAAATGGATCGCTATTATTCTCTCACAGATTCCTCCGCTATCTATCGCATTGCTATGGTACTCCACCCCGGCATGAAACTCGAATACTTCAAGCAGCATGAATGGGAAGAGGAGTGAGTGGAGCAGGCTGAGAACATGGTTCGTGAAGAGTTCATTTCAGTGTACGAGAAGGATAAGGATAAGAAGGGCAAGAGCGAGGATGTACCGGCGAACAAGGCCACGGACAATGTGACGGTACGCTGTCCTCGTCGATCTCTCTGGTTGTGTATCTAATGGTCTGCCAGAATAAGTGCGAGTTCACGATGTTTGGGAACCTCTCTGTAACCACGACAGCTCCTGTTAGTGAGATTGATGAATACCTTCGTCTCCCGGTTGAGAATGTGACCGACCCTTTGAAATGGTGGTCGGATAATCGGCACGCATATCCTTGCCTATCTCGGATGGCGTTGGACTTCTTAAGTGCACCTCGTAAGTCCTGCCTTCTGATCTATAATATATCTGATCTGTCGTTTGCAGCCACCTCCACAGCAGTTGAACGAGTCTTTTCACAGGGCTGGCATCTTCTTAGCCACACCCGGAATGCTCTCTCCTCTCAATCTCTTCGCTCATTCTTGTGTCTTGGTTCTTGGTCCCGACGTGATCTCGTTGTCATGAAAGATTTGATTGACGCTGTGCGTGCTAACATGGGGAAAAAGAAGGCAGCGCATGCAGATGGTGCAGAAGATGTGGAAATTGTCGAGTAGTTTGATTTGTTGCCATAGATACCCCCCAAATATAACCCTGACCCTGGTGGTTTTTGTCTACCCTTACGGTATTGTGAGACACCGCATATGATGAAGGGTTGGGTTGAACCCCTACCCGAAAGGGGTACGGTTTGAAGGGTCAGGGGTCCGGGTACAGGAAAATTTACCCGAGGGTAACCCCTGTCCTGCCCTAGTCAATGTCAACAACGTTGCTGTTTGACAGTTCAGGCTAGTATTTTCAGTAAAGAATGAACTCCTACCAGGTAAGAGGGGCAGTTCCCAAAGTGATTTCATTGCTGGTTGCTCTAAGGACAAATGTCAATGATACCTCCTAAATTGACATTTTAGAATACCTACTCTTCAGGATCACTAAATTTCACAATTACTCTGTCAATAAATGTGTTTTGGGGCATAAGAAGCTGCTCACCTTTGGATCAGGCCATTTTTCAGTTGTTGCCTTTGAATTTGGGTGGGCTAAATTGACCTTAAGACCAATGAGTCATTGTTTGTTTGTTTGCTTGAACAAATACCAAAAATACCATAATAAGATTATAAATTCGGGTGGCAACACCAATTTTTTTTCAAAATGACAAACAGTATCCTGAACTCAATCACTGTCTCTGCAATTGCAATGTCCAGCAACTCCTACACACTGAATCTGTCTGCTGAAGACTTCCATAATTGGCTTTATGCAATCAATGCTCGACTTGCTATCACTTTACCATTGATGCCAGGCAAAAACAATCCCATTCAGCAGGACCACTTTATGTACAATATCACTCAGGATGTGGTAAGTTAGTTAGCTCATCAATTTCTTGCCTTTTAACGATATTATGCAAAGCATTTGGTGGTGGAGATTTATCAAGCATCGCAGCATGCTGGTTTCCATGTCCACATACCTAGGCTGTTAATAAGTGCAGCCAGGGAGTATTGGGAACACTATGCCCCACTGACTGAATTACCTAGGTTCAAAAACATTTGGAGGAACGATCTGAGCAATGTCAAGGATCCAGCCTATGAACCTAAATGGAGCATGTCGGAATTTACAGAGCATGGGCTTTGCCATGGTACCATTGGTACCAGAGCCAGCAAACATGTATAAAAAGAATCTTCTACTATCATGCTTATAATAACTCAGTGTCAGACATGGGCTATTCTACTGTCCTTTCACAAGATATCTCTAAACTCTCCCAGTTCATTCTCTTGAATCTCAGAACATTCTGGAGACAAATAAACATGTTGTATTTTGATTGGCTAACATCTAATATTTAGTTTGAATAGTAGGTCATACAGTCAGGTCCATGAGCAGAATGCAGCTTCTCAATATTATGTCAAAGAATATTTAATTGTTCTCTTCTAGTTCAATTCCTTTTCCTTGTCCATCATAATTAAATATGCTCTGTCATAAAGACTGAGTAGCTATATAATTGCAATCTTGACAACCAACATCATCCACCTGAATTGGCTGTGGTCAACCAGAGTCTACAAGTCACATGCATGTAGCTATACAGCTATCATATGTTGTATATGATGGCTACTAACATTCTATTGACTAATAACCACACTATCATTGTGGACACAGCAAAAAAAATATTTCAAAAAAATATCCAAAAATTAGTTTGGGACATCAAAAATAACCCCCTGGCACCAGGGATGTCCCATGTCCCTGGGACATCCCATTGTCCCGACAAGCCCACATCATTGTCTCATTGTCTCAATGCTTTGGACCAGAGACAGCCCAGGGACAGCCCAGGGACATCCCAGGATAGCCTAGGGACATGGATATTAGCCCTGGGCTAGACCTGTTATTTCTCAACATGTAGAAGTAACATACAACCCATTCAGTTACATCTACAAGTTTAGGAAATTGGGTGGCCTGAAGTGGTGAAGTGGTGAACCACTGTTGCCAATGCCAATAGCAACACCTTCATGCCAATGCTAATGCCAATGCCAATGCTAACATAATATTTCATCCAGACAGATGAACATGAACTATGCAGTCTCAGAAGTCTTGAAGTACACATCTGGATGTAACACAATCTTGCTCATGTATGATGTCATGTGCCAATATGGCAAATACTTGACCAAGAGATTGACCAAAGGGTCCTATCTGGAGATGCCTGATGGTTTACATATCAAGAAGGTGATCAGCTTGTTTCACATAATGAGACATCAGGACTCTTGCTATGCTCGATATAGCCCCCAGTTTATAGAGAGGGTAGGTCAGGTTGATAAGGAAATTTTGGAAACATTATGATCTCCATTTGACAATATTGCCAGGAGCACCAGGACTATGACAGCAGCATCCCATCAGGAAATGATCAACAGACATATGAATGACTCAAATTTCAAGAAACTGATCAGAATTGGTCTGTAAAATGTTATCATTGTTGGTGATTACTGCTAACAAAAACCTCAGTGTTAACTTGTTTAGTGGGCCAGTGCTGCGCAT
Organism: Hygrocybe punicea; assembly: GCA_963556145.1. Taxonomy (NCBI): domain Eukaryota; kingdom Fungi; phylum Basidiomycota; class Agaricomycetes; order Agaricales; family Hygrophoraceae; genus Hygrocybe; species Hygrocybe punicea. The sequence continues at coordinate 5,472,996 of OY744461.1, read as the reverse complement.
GGCATGAATGAGTTCTTTTTTTCCCCTCCTCACTTTCATCATAGCAACCTCTCACCATAGCAACATAAAAATAGAAGAAAAAACCTGCATAGCATGTCTCAACTTCCTCTCCCACTGTCATGTCTTCTTTACTTCATCATTATGCAATACTCTCAGCCAAAAAAAAGAGCAACACAATACATCAACTGTCAAATACAACTGTCTTTAAACAGTATGATAACAATTGACTTACATTTGCTAAACTCTACTTCTCCATAACTTTGCTGCACAACAGATGATAACATGAAGACAGCTGTACTTGAGTGGACCAATGTTGCATATGGCATGAACAAAGTCTTGTTTCTATTATTGAATATTTATTTGTATGATTATTACAAACATCAATAAGTGATTTTGCTTGAAATATATAATTAGTATATAATATATACAGCGATATCACATTGAATTATATGTTTTAAGTAAAAATATCATTATATCATCTGAGTTACACTAATTTCTGCTTATATGGCTGATATTTTTATATATAGTAACAGTGGTCACATGTGACTATGACTCCTGTGATCACCCTGAAATTTAGGATATATGGTGTAAAATTGCCTTATATGGTTAGACTGGTCACATGTGACTATCACCATTGCGATCGGCAAAAAATTTGCTATACAATATCAGAAATTGCCTTATATGGTTAGAGTGGTCACATGTGACTATCACATCTTGCCCGAAATGGTTATATTAGTCAGCAGTTCAATTTTCAGCTGATTCTGATAAGAATTGAGGCTAGTATAAATATTTTGAATATAATTGCATTTGTATAATAAGGTTAGTATGCGATTTAGCATATATTATACAAACTTACCATATTTGGTTAGACTGGTCACATGTGACTATCACCAATGCGATCAGTAACAAATTTATTGTACAATATCAAAAATTACCTTATATGGTTAGATTGGTCACATGTGACTGTCACACCTTGCCCGAAATGGTTATCTTAGTGAGCAGTTCAAATTTCAGCTGATTCTGAGAAGAAATGAAGTCAGTATGAATATTTTGAATATAATTAGAAGGTAGTTTGTATTTTCTGAGACAACCCATATTTGGATGCTTATGTAAGCTTGTCCACACATGGCCCCATCTGCATCTTATTTTCCAGTATTAGAAGTAGAATCATATCTCTTGCACAAAAAAATTCTGTCTATAGGCGATCAACTTTATTAATTAATCAATTAATTAATTAATTAATCAATTAATTAATTACGAACCCTCACTGAACCAGGTCTGATAAAGAACGAGTCTTTTAATAAATTAAAAGAACTCGTAATTAAAAGAACTCGTAACATCAATCATCCACTATGCTTATATTATGCTGACAACAAAGAAAGGTTTTATCCTAAACAACGTCTACCCCAGGATTGTTACAAACTAATTGCAAATAATCCAGTTGCTGGGGCCCGCTTCTTTCACTTTACTACTGAAATGTTCATCAAACATATATTAGGAATAAATGAATCTCATCCTGCCCTTTATGGAAACACATCAGGTTATTATGCAATGGTAGAGGAACAAGGACATCTTACCTTGCATCTTCATATGCTGTTGTGGATAAAGGGATGCCTTACACCTCAGGAAATACGTGACAAAATGATGGGTGAAAATTCTGACTTTCAGAAAAGATTGGTGGAATACTTGGAAAGTTTGTGTGTAGGACAATTCATGACAGGTTCTAAAGATCACAGAAAATGGAACAAACAATGTCAAAACCTGAATATCAACCACCGACATGTGTCCTGCCAGATCCACCATCATATAATTGTTCCATGAATTGTCAATATCATGACAAAAGATCAACATAGTGGCAAAGGTTTCAAGATGTTGTAGATGATCTTTTATTGTGATTAAATGTACATAACAGGCATGATGGCAAAAAAAACCATATTGTCTTAATTCGAAAGGTGAATGTAAATGATGATTTCCCCGTGATATCTTTCAACAAACTTTTGTAGAACCTAACACTGGTGCTCTCAACCTCAAGCATGATGAACCTTGGATGAACACAGTGACACCTGAAGTTACATATATGCTATGATGCAATTCTGATGTGACCAGCTTATTATCAGGTACTGCTATAAAGGCCATAGTTGCATACATAACAGATTATATTACAAAATTCTCCTTGAAGACCTATAGCATTTTTGAAGTGATAAAAAGTATTTTTGATAAGAATTCTGAAATGATTGGTGGCGACCTAAAAAGAAAAGACAAAGTCAGAAAACTGTTTACACAAATAGTCAATTCACTCACCTCCACAATGGAGATTGGTGCTCCAATGGCTTCATTATATGTGCTTGGAAATCCTGATCACTACACCAGTCATAAATTTGTGCCATTCTTTTGGAGGTCTTATGTTAAAGAGGTTATCAGTGCATGGTCTGATGAAGAAATTGCTAATATATGTGAAGATCAAAATAATGCACAAAAGGTTGTTCTTGGTAAGAATAATGGTGCATACATTGGACTTTCCAAAGTAAATAATTATATGTTCAGACCATCCTTGTATGATAATGTATCACTGTATGACTGGATACATCTTGCCACTATGGAACCAAATAAAACACCCACCAAAACAAAAACCAAAAGAGCTAGAAAAGAACCAGTGCAAAACCATCATTTTGACAATCTAGGCTGTGATGATTTATCTGATTTTTTCACTGAACCTACTGATGATTCTAGTGATGCCAACTTGTCTGATGTTGTTGATGATGATATGCTCATAAAAAGAGATGAGATTCCAAAACCTAATAGTTTGAATAGAAATGCAAGCACAGGAATAGCAGATGAAACAAATGGAGTTCATCGTAATAAATTGATGAAAAATGAAAAAGATTATACTTTACATCCCAATCATCCACAGTATCTTACACACCATGCCAAAATGAAAGAGAATGATCCTTTTATAGTTCCTAATTTTATTCCAAACACTTTGCCAAGGGCCGACCGTGGTGATCGACAATATTATTGTTGTACAATGTTAACATTTTTCAAGCCATGGAGAAGCAGCAAAGAACTCAAATTACAAACATGGAATAATGCTTTCATAGACCATGAGTTTTCTAAAAGAGAGGTGGAGATCATGAAATACTTTGGTCTGTGGTATGAGTGTTTGGATGCAAGAGATGATTTCTCTGCTAAACGTCAGAAGAATAATACTGCAGATATAAGGTATTCTTGATGAACTGGATGACATGCACAATGCTGAATTAGCATTTAACAGCAATGACTTCAACAACAATATTGATGAAGACAATAATGACACAGAAATACTTCTGAAACTTGGCCATAAGGGACAAAAGAGGAAGGATCAAATGCTAATAGTTGAAAGAACTTTGAAAAGGTCAGGGTGGCTGGATGATTGTATTGATGGTACCCCAGATATAGGACCATTGATACCTATAGAACCACTTGTAGTACAATCAGCAAAATTATGGAGAGCTGCAGTCCTTGCAAAGAAAAAAGAAATCATCGATGACAGAAATAAAAATTTACCAACAAAGACAGCAACCATAGATAAATTGGCAAATTTTCAATATAATGATGTTAAGATAGTGGACGCAGCATACATCAACCATATATTTATTCCTGCAAACAGAACTGATCGTCATCTTATTGATGTAACTATCAATAATTACAAGTTGAACACTGACCAAAAGAGAGCATTTCATATCATTGCCAATCACTCTACCTTGACAGTTCTGATAAGCTATGCATGTATCTTGGTGGGATGGCAGGCATAGGAAAATCACAAGTCATCAAAGCATTGACTAGTTTCATTGGTAAACACAATGAAAATCATTGGTTTGTGGTTCTTGCACCAACTGGTGGTGCTGCTGCCCTTGTAAATGGATCTACATATCACTCCATTCTTGGAATTAATCAGGGAGGATCATCTTGTTCCCTTGCACAAGTCCGTGCCAATCTTGATGGTATGGATTACATTTTCATTGATGAGGTGTCAATGTTATCTTGCAGAGATATGTATAAAATCAGTGCTCAGTGTGCAAAAGCATGTGGTGTTTATGATGAACCTTTTGGTGGCATTAATATGATATTTGCAGGAGATTTTGGCCAACTTCCACCAGCTATGAGTGGTGCTCCTTTGTACTCTGGAACCATTGGTGTCCAAATCAATTCCAGTCAAACTATAGCAAATCAGGAAGCTGCTATAGGCAAAGCTCTTTGGCATCAAATTATAACAGTTGTTATATTACATGAAAATATGAGACAAACCAATCAGTCAGAAGAAGATGTCCAACTGAGACTGGCTTTGGGAAACATGAGATACAAAGCATGTACTTCCAAAGATATTGCATTTCTTCGTACTATTATTGCAGGAAAAGGTTCAAATGATCCAAAATTAGCCCAAAAGAAGTTCAGGAATGTATCAGTTGTTACTGCATTAAATGCACAAAAAGACAAAATCAATGAACTTGGTATTCAACATTTTCCTGCTGAAAATAGAAGACCATTAACATCATTCTATTCTATAGACAGATGGAATGAAACTACTAGTTCCAATAGCAAAAGAAAATCTCATCACATGTCAACAATTTTGGATCCCATTCGACACACAAAGATATTGGAACCTTTACTCCAAAAACTACTTTGGAGCCAACCACATGCATCATCCTCTGATCATATACCAGGAAGATTGGACTTATGTGTAGGCATGCCAGTGATGCTGAGAAACAATGATGCGACGGAGTGCTGCATTACTGTTACATTTTTCAACTCCACAACTCCGATTCCGACTCCACTACCCACGATGACGATTCCACTTTACCATACCTTCCTTTTTCGTTCCCCTTTACCTTTTGTCTTCTTTTGGACATTGTTGTTTATTCTTGTCCTTGTTCTCTTTTCTTCCTTTCTTCTTCTAGAACAATCCAGACCGACCATGGACACATCCCCACGTTACCTTGCTGTACCCGAATAGTCTCCTTGCCGACGGACATCATCGCTATTGTCTTTTCCCTCGCCCTGACATATTGTTGACTTCATCCCACGACAAACCGATTCACAATGGCTGTACTCCCGACACAGCTCATTACCGTAATTGTTATTGGCAGCATTGCCATCACCTTCCTGATCGGTTTCTACTTTGTTATGATCTATCTTTGGCATCGGCATCGAAACCCTTCCACCATTGATACTTCTGACTTCCACCTCAACAATATCTCGACACGTAATTGACAATTGCCATTCTCGGATATATGGTTTCCACTTTCGTATTCTGTGCCTACCATTATCCTCCCTGACGATCCGACGACATTCCTCACCTGCACGCATGCCCTGGACAATCCTCGATCACGGGACATTTCACTGTTCTCTCTAATCCGACCATTGCCGAAGCACATTCTTTTGGACTTCGACCACAGACCATACGACTTCCCAAACAGTGAACCAACCCCTATCGCATATTGTTCGCACGACACTGCTTCAATGCAGTACCCGATGACTTGTTCCCACAGCTTGTCACTCGTGCCATGACTCGAAACCTGGACCCACATTCATTTAACCTTTTCCATCTATAGCCTTGATATCTCCCACACTCGTTTACAATGATACCCTTTCTTGGACGAATACCGACATCAAGTGGACCTTCTTGTTCCACAAACAGGACAAGACACCGCTCCTCGATATGTCATCAACAGACATCGTCATCCGGTACAGCTTATGCTGTTCATATGTCTGACCTCGACTAGCCCATTGTCCTAGTTGGTTTTTTCCTCTATACATTCCTTCATTTTCTTTCATACCAACCTTGCCGCTATATCCATGCTACCTCAAGACACTCTCATTGCCAACCCCACACTGGACGATACCCATCTTTGACCCGACCGTGCAACGCACTTGCCAAACTGCGCACTTGCCTGTTACAGCAAGTGTAGACCCCGAATTGGCAATTCTGCTTGTCACATGATCCAATGACAAATCATCCGAGTCATCCAGCGGGCCTCCAGTTGGATCGCGAGAACATCGACATGAGGACGCCTCATGTACGCCTCATGGTGAACACATGGTAGAGTTGGACATGTTGTGGCTTCATGGTTGTATTCCTATTTACCTCCCCTCAAGACCAGCCACTATATGTACTGTTCTTGTTGTTGGTTCGGACTTTTTCTTCTTTTCCTTTCCTTACGTTTAGTCTGGTTCTTGGGGCAGACCCCCTTATCTTGGGTAACCCCCACGGCTCGTAATGACATTGTACCATGACCCCCCTCTTAGCAGTGTTGTCTTAGTAGTAAGCAACAATGAAAACTGCTTCTCTCTCCTCTGGAATCCGATCCCCAGTTAAGTTGATTGTTGCCGGAGCCCGCTGCAGAAGCGATCCGTAACAATTACCAAAGGAGCCGAGGGCATGGTTGTTGGTTGGCAGAATGCAATAGGTCCAGAACAACAAATCATACTGGACACTTTATTTGTCAGATTATTGAATCCTCCAAAAAAAATCAACAAAGAAGAACTTCCTGAAAATGTGGTGCTGATTACAAAACATGTCACTTTCACCATGTGCTCATTACCCAATGATGATGTGATATCTTTGTCAAGAGAACAAGTGTTGGTACTACCTAATTTTGCAATGACTGATTATGCATGTCAAGGACGTACTCATCCTAACAATGTAGTTGACCTCAGTAGTTGTAGAAACCACCAATCCTATTATACTTGCTTATCAAGAAGTGCATCTGCAGCAGGAACTATCATCATGCAAGGCTTTGATCCTAAAGTGGTGCTTCTGGATATCTCAGGCAAGAATTCAGGGAATTAGAACTGCTTGATGAGATTACCAAACTGAAATATCAAGGACTCTTACCAGACCATGTCAAGGGAGATCAGCGAAATGCTATCATTGATCAATTTAAAAAATGGAAAGGAAAGTCATATGTTCCAAAAAACATTCATCATGCTATTGCATGGAAAGCCACAGAGCAACTAAACCAATACACAGCATAGCCCTCTCCATGGCAATTAATTAAACCTATGAACAAAAATAAAAAGGCAGATTTCAGAAACCTCAACTTTGTTCCTGCAAAAGGAACTGTTCCAGTCACTTTTGCTCATAAAAATTCCACAGCCAATGTATTGCAAAATAAAAAACGAAAATTAGAACAACTTGTAAGTTCATCTTCTATAGTGAAAAAAAGACAAAAAAGAAGTACTATTGAATTAAATGAACCAAAAGGGTTTATATGGGATGCGCAAGATTGGAGCTGTGTTTATGATTCACTCTTTACAATATTACTAGCAATATGGAATGAAGATCCATCAAGTTGGAAAAAAAGATTCAATAGCATCAATGAAATATTAAAGATTTTGAACTTAGGATTCAAACGATCAAAGAATAACACAACAGATTTAGAAACAGTTAGAAATACAATCAGACATTTATTGCATCAAGATAAACCCGAAATAATTCCTTATGGTCAAGTTAGCATTGCCATAAGTGATTTGGCTCATTATATAATGAAAGCAAATGAACCAATGACTTCAACTTGTCTTAAATGTATGAATTGTGAAAACATAACCATTCTAGAAAATGACATATGTGATGCCATCTTTCATTGTTCATATTCATTTTCTGGAACAATCTCAGCATGTCTTGCTCAAATTATAGTTAATAGACAACGACATAGATGTCAATTGTGTTGGGGAGAGATTACTAAATTTATTGCATTTAACAAAATTCCACCTCTAATCATGTTTACACTTGACTCTATTGAGAATTTAATAGTTAGTCAAGTTATAAACTTGTCAATTGATGACATATCCACTGCTTTCACATTGAGAGGAATTGTGTACTTTGGTGATGCACATTTTACTGCTCACATATTCGTCAACAAAATGGTGTGGTTTCATGATGGTATATCAACAAGATCAATTTGTATTAATGAAGGCGATATAGATTAAGGCATGTCACGAGTCCATCCATGGGTGATCTGCATCCAAACTTGCGAGTTTTTTTAAACAAAATCTGCTTACTCAGATCCGCGTGGGTTTTTCAACACACCAGACTTGGATCCACGGGTCGGCTACCCGTGGATACTCAGGTACTCGCAAGTCCTGTTCTCCTCGCAAATGGCAGGCATGTATCAATTGATATGGCGCTGCACTTCACAAGGTAGTTGGGCTGTGGGGGAGCCGTCCTGCGCTGCTGCTGCTGTTGTGGCCATTGCTGCTTCGGCAACTGCTGCTGCTGCTGCTGTTGCTGTCACGGCCATTGCTGCTGCGGTGCCATTGCTGCTGCGGCCGCCATTGCCGTTGCCATTGCCGTTGCCATTGCCGCTGCTACTGCTGCTGCTGCTGCTGCTGTTGTTGCTGCTGCTGCCGGCATTGGATGAGCTGTCACCGAGCCGTGGAAATGGGAGTGCGCATCAGCTCGTGTTCGCGAGGTTCCTTGAGTGAGCCGGGGTTTGCAAGGTCCTTCTATGCCAAAGAGCTCGCGATGTGTCAGTTGACGTGTCATGCAATGCGTATTCGCGAGGTGTGGTGGTTAGTGGGTATCAATGGGGCTGGGTTTAGGGTACGTACCTGGGCCAGTAGGTGGGTGCACCACCCTCCTGGCCTTGTTTTGTCATTTGCATTGCTGAGCCCGGCCTTGTTCCGTCGTTTTCATGGCTGAGTCCAGGTCCAAGTCGTTGGTGTTGTTCTTATCATGATTGTGATTGCTTGTTATGTCAATTTTAGTTATCAAAAATAATGAAATTATTAATATTAATAATAATAACACAGAAAATGAAGCAAACAGCAAAAAAAAAATACTACACCCATGGTCAACCTCATTTGCAACACATCTGGAAATTTGACTATGACCCACGAGTACTCATACATGTACTTGAGAGATATATGTGGACACCCAGATCTGTGAGTATTTCAGACAACAGGTAAATAATACTCATGAGTAAGATACCCACAAGTTTTCCCATGGGTAAACCCATTGTGACCTGTGGTAGTGTTGGGGAAGTTCGGTCTCAGACCGACCCAAACCCGGTTTAGACCGAACCGAAACCGCCAGTTTCGGTTTCGGTTTGGGAAATTTCGGCTGAGACCGAACCGTTCAGTCTCTGGTTTGGAGCTTTGGCCACGGGCCGAAATGGTTTCAAACTCAGTTTGAACCGCAAACCGACAGTACTTGGCTGACTTTGAAAGTCACCCAAATTCACCAACCCCCACCAACAACACCCCTGATGTACGCCAAACGAGGACGATGGAGCACCCGAGGTCGACAAAACGGGTGGCAGGGTACTCCCTGCCGCCCTCGTATGTTTTTTATTTATATTTATTCGAACTTAACTAACGCATTAACACATTACAGGTTGACGCACACCACCATCACCACCATCACCACCATCACCACCATCACCATCACCACCACCACGATGGCAACGACAGCGACTGCCACCATGACGGCCACAACCACGACAGCAGCGATCAACACCGCACCGGACACGCCAACGCCTCCAACGCGCGCGCACGCAAACGAACGTGAACGGGGTGGAGTGGCAGTTATCGAGCAGCGGGGGGTAGTGCATCCACCCCCGCTCCTTCGTGGTATGTATTTTTATTGATTTTTTCACTGATTTTATTTGTATATCACAGAATACCATCACCACCATGCAACACTACCACCATCACCACCACGCAACACCAACACCACTGAGGAAGGCCAACGCAGGGTCAACCCAGCCGTCGTCGCGTTTACAGCGCGTATGATGCGTCCGGACACCCACGCGAAGACGCTCCTATGCCACCACCACCACGCGTCTGCCGAAAACAACCAAAGCGGCTGCAACCTGGCCGTCGTCGCGTCCACAACGCATATGACACGTGGGGCACCACCACCACCATCACGCGTCCATCGAAAACGGTCAACCCGCCACCACATGTACAACGCGTGTGACGCGTCAGGACACCCACGGAGAGGCCTGCGTGCGGCTCAATGCCGGCACAGGGTGTGCCAGCACCCCAGCACCCCAATCCCACCTCGCAAGCAGGCTGGCCACATCAATTGACGTGCGCAGCACTGTTGCAAGGTCAGAATGGTGCAGGGGGACTGGCCACTAGCCAAACGCGGTTCAGACCGCGTTTAGACCGAAACCGAACCGATGCAAACGGTTTGCATCGGTTTCGGTCTGGTTTGGAGATTTTGGGGTGGAAACCGGACCATTCGGTTTCCGGTTTGGGCAAAAAGGCCCCAAACCAGACCAAACCGAACTTCCCCAACACTAACCTGTGGGTTACCCAGAGTCGTGACATGCCTTAATATAGATGACTTTTCAAATTTACTGTCATGTAATGGTAATAATGCTGTACTGTTTATATATGCTCAATCTTAATGGTTGTTCTCTTGCTAAAAAAAGGGACAAGTAACCTGCCATACAAAGCAATGGCCCAGACCCCACTAGTTGCATTGAGTTGATCACTCCAGAGCAACTGGTAGGTCGCCAGCATCTCTTTTGATGCTCCAAGATGAACCATAGTTCTTCGAGCCAAGCGATAAACCTGAGAATGATGCCTTACCTGGACTTCCACCAAATAAACTTCTTTTTATGCTCTGGTTTTTTGTTTAGTCCTGGCTGCAAGTCAAACATTTTTCTGAAACAGGAACACTTTATGGCCAAGACATATTCAGATTTGATAGAGAGCATTTGTAGCCTGGCTCTCTCGCATTTTCAATTCCAGTAATCTGTTGCCAGACCTTGTGACCACCGATCGACAGAGGTTGGAAGGGAGACACAATTTTGTATAGATGAGGGAATGGTCATCAGAGTACCTCTGTCGTTGGCGGCTGAGAAAAGGATATTCACCGTCATCCTCCTCATCAGCACTGTCTTCAACATCTGGTTCTGCATCGTCTGCATTATCCAATCCATCAGTGTCTGATGTCGAATCCAAATCCTCATTGTTCATACATGAATCCAGAAATTTTGATGACAATTTGTTGAAAAGGGTGATTCTGTGTGACAATCAGTGTCTTTTTTCCTCCATCAATAGCAATGCTGATGCTTCAGGGTTACCACTGAGTTTTCTCTCTTCATGGGCCAATGACATTCTGTACAAATCAATTGAGGTAAATTTTGGTGCTCTCCTTATAGAATATCACCTACTGTGATTCTTCAATTTTTACTCCATTCGATAACCATGTGATAGTGCCATTCACCAGACCATCAGTCTTTTCACACATGGTTAACTCCAAGATTGTTTCCTCCTTGGTTGGTCCTGAGACACAAGTTCAGATATTGTTGAATCGGATGTCAAATGAATACCTTTGCTTATTTTCGCATCATATAAATCCATTGCTGTCTCATCAAGATCTCAGTTCTTTTGGGCTCTTTGCTCCTCTTGTGTCCACTTCCAAATGAGGTTTCCACTGTCTGTCAACTTGAGATTGTCCAGTGTGCAATGGCTGCTGTCTAAGCCGATGGTGACTTGTGAAATTCTTTCCTCAGTGTTACGAGTTCTTTTAATTTATTAAAAGACTCGTTCTTTATCAGACCTGGTTCAGTGAGGGTTCGTAATTAATTAATTAATTGATTGATTGATTAATTAATAAAGTTGATCGCCTATAGACAGAATTTTTTTGTGCAAGAGATATGATTCTACTTCTAATACTTGAAAATAAGATGCAGTTGGGGCCATGTGTGGACAAGCTTACATAAGCATCCAAATATGGGTTGTCTCAGAAAATACAAACTACCTTCTAATTATATTCAAAATATTCATACTGACTTCATTTCTTCTCAGAATCAGCTGAAATTTGAACTGCTCACTAAGATAACCATTTCGGGCAAGGTGTGACAGTCACATGTGACCAATCTAACCATATAAGGTAATTTTTGATATTGTACAATAAATTTGTTACTGATCGCATTGGTGATAGTCACATGTGACCAGTCTAACCAAATATGGTAAGTTTGTATAATATATGCTAAATCGCATACTAACCTTATTATACAAATGCAATTATATTCAAAATATTTATACTAGCCTCAATTCTTATCAGAATCAGCTGAAAATTGAACTGCTGACTAATATTATCATTTTGGGCAAGGTGTGACAGTCACATGTGACCAATCTAACCATATAAGGCAATTTTTAATATTATATACCAGGTTTTTTACTGATCATGACAGTCACATGTGACCAGTCTAATCATATAAGGCAATTTTACACCATATATGCTAAATTTTGAGGTGATCACAGGAGTCATAGTCACATGTGACCACTGTTACTATATAGGGAAATTTCAGCCATATAAGCAGAAATAAGTGTAACTCAGATGATCTAATGATATTTTTACTTAAAACATACAATTCAATGTGATATTGCTGTATATATTATATGCTAATTATATATTTTCAGCAAAGTCACTTATCAATATTTGTAATAATCATACAAATAAAAATTTAATGACAGAAACAAAACTTTGTTCATGCTATATCATTGGCCCACTCAAGCACAGCTGTCTTCATATTATCATCTGTTGTACAGCAAGGTTATGGAGAAGTGGGTTAAGCAAATGTAAGTCAATTGTTATCATACTGTTTAAAGACAGTTGTATTTGACTGTTGACATGTTGCTCTCTTTTTTGGCTGAGAATATTGCATAATGACGAAGCAAAGAAGACATGACAGTGGGAGAGGAGGTCAAGACACGCTATGCAGTTTTATATTTTCTACTTTTTATGTTGCTATTAGTGTTGCTGAAGTTTAGTTCGGTCCGGTTCCGACCCTTTTTGGCGGAACCGCGAACTGAACTTCGGGTCTGGTTTGGCGCATGGCCAAACCTGGACCCAGACGGCGTCGAACCGTCTCACTGCGTTCGGTCTGGGTTCTGACACGGTCTGAACCCCAAACCGAGGTGGGCTCACCCCATGAGCTCTATTCTCCTCGCGAATGGCAGGCACGTATCAATCGATACGGCGCTGCACTTCGCGAGGTAGTTGGGCTGTGGGGGAATCGTCCGGCACTGCTGCTGCTGCTGCTGCTGCCGTTGCCGTTGCCACTGTCGCTGTTGCTGCTGCTACCGGCGCTGCTGCCATTGCTGCTGCAACTGCTGCTGCTGCTGCTGCTGCGCCGTTGCTGTTGTTGCTGCTGATGCTGCCGGCATTGGATGAGCCGCCGTGGAGATGGGAGTGTACACCCACGCTCCCGTTATCCTTCTTGGTGCCGAATACCTCGCGAACACCTCGCGAACGACGTCCACATGTCAGTTGACGCGTCAGCTCGTGTTCGCGAGGTTCCTTGGCGTTGGATGGCTTGATGCAGCACCTGCTGCTGCTGCTGTTGCCGCCGTTGCTACTGCTGCTGCTGCTGCTGGCCGTTGCCGTCGTCGTTGTTGCCATCGTCGTTGTTGACGTTGACGTTGCCGTTGCCGTTGCTGGTGGTGGTGGTGGTGGTGGTGGTGTAACGGCTGTCCCGCGTCCGTTGGCGTTGGCGTTGGGATCCATGTTGTGCCGTGGTGGTGTGCTCGCGATGTGGTCGCGGTCAAGTTGCCTGTGGCAGATAATATTAGTAAAGTTAAGAGTATTTACGAGACTTACCTGTATTCACGAACGCGACATTGTGTCGCGTTCATTGGCCTTGCGTTGTTGCGTGAAGAAACCTGTAATGGTCACATGATATCGTTTAACGCGAAAAAGTAAGTAAAGAAATCTGAAAAACAAATGAAATAAATACCTTAAAAATATCAGCGTTCGCGGTTTGGACGCGGTTTGGAGCCGTTCATGAAATCCGGCCAGCCTCGAAACCCTGAACCGAACCCGCGGTCCGGTTCAGCATTTGGCTGAACTTAGACTGAACCCCGGGTTCGGTTTGTGGTTTGAACCGGGTTCAGCTAGGTTCGGAACCGAACTACGGCAACACTAGTTGCTATGGTGAGAGGTGGGCTTATTAATATATAATATATGCTATATGTCTTCTATCACATGTAACATACTTTATGCAATTTAATATTATTATTTACTTCATCATCAAAGTGAGGAGGGGAAAAAAAGAACTCGTTCATGCCATGTGCAGCACTGGCCCACTAAACAAGTCAGCAGGTGCAAAAGTGATAAACCAAGTAGGAGCACCAATATAAAATATCAGAGACCAAATCTCATTTCACATGTACTTTTTGTTAGTAATTGAACCTTTGACCTGACCAGCTGCGTGATCCAAGTCTGATATGAGCCGATAACATGCCTTTTCTTCAGGTGTATCTGGTTTGACCCTATCACCTCTAGACAATCTTTTAGAGAGGTCATCTAAAATAGCCATATTGATATTCATCAAGCGACCTGCAATATCATTGAAATTATGTTTATTAGTCAACAGATATCCACCTGTTGCACTGTCTTTGATTTGTTCCTGATTGAATGCAATCAGTGGACAGTTTGAAATCTTTTGTCATGGTACATCAGAAGATGCCTTTTGTGCATCATATCACTGATCCTTAAAACATCCTTGTCAATGCTGCTAATACCACCTAAGCCATATGAAAATAGGCAGGGGAACATCATAGGATATAATTGAGGATTATTAAAGAACGATTCTGGATTTTTAGCGTGGCTTATGGCAAGAACACCACCATGGTCATCTATCAAGTTCTTTGTTGCTCTAGCTATTAATGCCTTTGAACTTGTAATATCTAGATTTTCACCAGTTACTCCACTAACAACAAAGGGACAAGGCCCATCTTCCACACCATCTTCCACTTTATTGTCAAATGCACTAGTAGCTTCTGGTTCCTTACTTGTGTCTGCTGGTCGATATGCAACCACAACAGGAATTCCATGATCTGGATATTGTTCTAGATTTTTATAGGAGATGTCTAAATCATAGTAGTTCATGTGGTTCAATTTAAGCCATTCTAAAGCTGCAGAAACTCACCTTCAGCAAACCAATAAAGGCGTTTGCTCCATGTCTTCTGGAGTTGGTCTGGCAGGACCAGTGAAAATGAAGGCTAGCACTTCATCAAGTTCTTTAATTGTTGGAGGCAACTGTTGATATATCTTTGGTGTTGGGTTTTGAAACATGATGGCATTTGCTTTCATTTTATGCATCCCAGATGACACATGAACAATACATTTGTTGTGACAAACACGGGCAATTAAAAGTTGTTCAGCAAATGTTAGATTTTGAAGTTGTGCAGGAATTCTGCCCATCCAAAGTCCATTTGCCAAAGCCTATTTAGGAGTTGGCCTTTGTTTAGACTGAGAACACATGGCTTGCATATCCATTTACATGTGTCATCTAGCACTGGACCTTTCATATCCTCTATTGGATCAGAACAATGATGTGGTTCACATCTTGTGATTCCCATATTTTCTCGAGTTAATATTTTCAGATTATCCTTTGTCTTTGACAATAGACATGTTCTTCAATACAACCAATTGACTGCACACGGCACACCCACTTTCTTGAAAACATTTGGTTGATGTATCTCTGCACCAGTTGCAGATTATGGTTTCCTTCAATTCAATAGATGGTGGAGGAGGAGGAAATGATTGCTCATCTGACGTGTCCAATTCTTCTTTCATTTTAGGCTGAGATTCTTCATTTCCGCACTCATTTGTTTCTGTCATTTGTTATCTTTTGTACCACTCTTTACACTTATCTTTATTTGATTTAATATCATGCACATGAAAAATGGAAACATAAGTATCACAAGCTGAACAATTATGCCTCATTAATGCAGCAAATAGATCTTGTCCATGTAATCTTCGTAATGTCTTTGACAAATATATACCATGTATTGTTGTTATTTCTCTAATATCCTTCACCGTTGTCATGACCCCAAGTGTTTTTGGGTGTAATGTCATGGGTTTACCATCAGACCACAGACTTAGATATTTAAGTGCAACACTATGGATGCACACCCTACACTCATTAGTACCCATTCTATGCCTTTCCACATTACGCATGCTAGTGAACAGACACAAATAGCATATATGCTTACCTTTATATCATTTATTATGGCTTCACTAGCAATGCCCAGACTTAGCCATTTATATATGATGCACAGAGGCACATCCCCCACTCATTAGTATTTATTATATATTTCTCTGTATTGCGTGTGCAAGAAGACAAGCCCAACTAGCATCCTTACCTATATTAGCAGTAATGGATTGATTACAAATCTTGTTTACTTGTATTGATCAAAAGCGGCTCAGCTAGATAATGGGAAATGATTAGATAAGATGTAAACAAGAGGATGATAAGATAATGATAAGATAGAATGCATCAGAGAGTGATTGTGATATTCTGCTTACATAAAGACAATGGTCTATTGTTCTGAGCAGTCCTTTGTTCTAAACAGTCCAAATGGAGATAGAGCCCATTGTTCACAGCCTCTTTGATGCCATCCATTGTTCTCATGACTCAGTCCTATTGTTCTCACTTTCCCATTGTTCTCAGTCCCCCATTGTTCTCCAACAGTATAAATAGGGCCCCCAAATTCCAGTAGTCAGTGGGATTTCCCCCCTCACCACTCAGTAGTCACTCTTAGTTGGGTTCACACAGTGTGATCCCTCATTCTCTTAGTACTAGTAGTTACTCATTGTAGTAGCTAGTGCTTGCAATCCAGTCTAGTTCACTCTTACTCTATCATTCTCTGAGTTCCCCTTGTCATCAAGGAGAATTCACCCAGTTCACTCAGTCCAATCAGTTTATTAGTCAGCATTAGTCAGCTAGATACACTTCTAGGGTTAAGGTTTCATCCTAAACAAAACAGAGTATTCAAAAGGTATTAAAGATATCCCTGAACTAGTAGCCAATGTGCGTTTGAAGCTTTGGATTTAAGTCAGATATTATAATACCCAGAGATACTCTTAATTGAATAGGCCCTGTAGCCAAAACCATCCATATTCAACTGGTGAATATTGTTATCAGTATTCATTAGTTCATATTTTATATTCCAGTAGTGAATATTAGTATTTTCAGTACATCACACACCCAATTACTATTCATACCTACTCAAAGTCTCAATTCTTAATTGAAGAGACCTCACTATTACATTCTATTGATTCATACAGTACATATACCCACAAACCCCTTCCTGATAGGTTATTTAAATATTAGAAACCCATGAACAACAAGAAGGTACCTGAACAAAGTCAACTCTGGTAATTCTTGGTGAAACAAACATTCACATAACAAAATTGGAGCCCACCGCGAGGAGTTTTAAATTTAAATAACCCAAGCATTTCTATACCTCTAATACACAATGTCCACAAGCACCAGTACTCGTACCCCAGACATGATGCCCCTGCTAGGGCAGAAGTCTGCCCCAGCTAAATTCAAAGGAAGCTATGAAGAAGTCAAGAGATTCTTAAGGCATTACAATCAAATGTGCAAATCCTATGCTGTTTCTGATAAAGAGAAATGTGAAAGGATTGTAGATTACTGCTCCACCAAAGTAGTCAAGCTCATTGAAGCCCTAGAGAGTTACATATCCCAGGACTGGAATACTCTTAAGAAAGATATTACTCGCTACTTTGATGCTGCCCTAAAGGAAACAAGATACATTGTTAGAGATCTCATGACCCTTGCACGCATTTGGAAACTGAAGCAGATCAGAACTCTCACCAAATGGAAGCAATATGAACGCAGGTTCATTATTATTGCAGGGTGGTTAGAGAGCAAGAAGAAGATCTCTGCAGATGAAAAGGCTGCATACTTCTGGCATGGAATCAACAAGAACCTCAGACATATCATTGAGACACGTCTCAACACTGGATCAACACCTTTAGATGTCCCATCTCCATTCTCTATGAAAGATGTCATTAAGGTTGCAGAAACTCTATTTGAAAGGAATCGGTTTGACATGAACCTAGCAGATTCAGATTCAAATGTACCAGGAAGACTAGACAACTCTGTTTCAGAAGACTCTGATGCAGATGATTTATCAGAGTATGATACAGATAGTGACTATGAAGCCTGCATCAAGAGAAAGAAAGCTAGCAAGAAGAAGAAGACATTCAAATCCAAGGCATATGATTCAGATGATGAACTATTTAAGAAGACAGTAAGGAAAGAAGCTGAGAAGAAAGATAATGGCAGGAAGGGGACAGACAGGAAGTCTACCTCCACATCATCATCACACCAGAATGAAGTAGAGTCTTTAATCAAGCAAATGGGAAAGCTCTCTTTGGATGATATTAAGTATGGACTAGCATACTATAGAGCCTTGAAGCTAGACCCAGACATTGCTCACTGTATTAGCCCACCTGAGCTGAAACAACCTCAGCAAAGGCAAGCACAGTCACAGCAAACACAAAGACCTCCCTTCAAAATCTCAGCTGCCAATAGTGTTGGCCTTCCACCAAACCCTTCTACTAGTTCGTTTACCCCTACCAATTCATTCACTCCTTCCAATGAACCAAGAGGACCCATGACCTACTATGGTTGTGGAGGACATGGACATGGAATGCAAACATGTTTCCAGATCAATGAATTACTCAAGACAGGCAAGATAACCAAGGATGGTCTTGGAAGGATTGTTTATCCAGATGGCTCAATAATTCGCAGAAATATGGGTGAGACATTTGTACAAGGAATTGATAGACATGTAGCTGAAAAGGCCAGCAATGTCCAATCACACTTCTATGTATTACAAGATCAATTCTCTGATTACTATCAATCTGATGCTGAAGAAGATTTTGAAGCATATACTATACCTACAATCAAGGAAGAAGAAATACAAATCCTGCCTGCAGTCAGAGGACCACAGAAAATTGGTGCAGCAAGGAAGGAAGTATTAGATGGAGTATATCCTCCTACAGGTATTAAGGCCAAAGGAAAAGAGAATATAAGGCCCAATACAGTACTGCCACCCATTCCAAAAGGCCCAGTCAAACCTGGCCCTCTTTCAGCACAGAAGCAAGCTCAAGCACATATACCCACACCATTACCCTTTGCTCTCAAGAAGACAAACCCATTCCATCCTACAGAAGAACTGCATGCAAAGCAACCTGTTCCAATGGATATAAGAACCCCAATACATATTCCTTCAGACACAGATTCAGATGTGGAGATGATAGATCCTTCTCCAGCAAAGCCAGCAAAGACTCATATACAAGGACACAAGGCAAACATAGATAAGAACAAGATCATGGCTGAAAGACATAATGCCATAACTCGTCCAAAGCCCACTCCCAGACAATCTGAAATTTCAGTCAATATTGGAGAAACTCAAGTTGTCAATCAAATCCTTGACACACCAGTTACCCTGCACGTTCGTGAAGTATTAGCTTCTTCCAAGGAATTATCTGAGCAATTAACAGACATGATTAAGAGAAAGAATGCAAAGGTATCTGCCATTGCAAGCTCATTCATAACCAAGGATCGTGGAGTGTTAATCAGGCTTCAGATGGAATGTGATAGAAGACCTATTGAAGCCATCATTGACACTGGATCCCAGTTAAATGTGATTAGTAAAAGAGTCTGGAAAGAAATTATCCAAAGACCTATGGATGTAGGAAAAATTCTCACAATGAATGATGCTAATGGAGGTGAAGGAACATTAAAAGCATTAGTCTCAGAAGTTCCATTGACTTGTGGTGGTGTCCTCACTTATGCCAATCTTTACATAGGAGAGACAGTGCCCTTTGATTTATTACTTGGAAGACCATGGCAAAGAGGCAACTATGTTTCTATTGATGAAAGAATAGATGGTACATATTTAGTGTTCAAGAATCCTGAAGATTTGACAAACAGATTTGACCTAATGGTCACACCAAACCATTCTCAAGTTAATCACATCAGAGGAGCTACTACTGCCCATGCCTCAACATCCTATTTATGCACTTTACCTATGGAACTTGAAGAAACCATTACAATTCCTTTAACTAAGTCTTATGAACAAAATAAGGCATTAGTCCGCTATAATCTGCAATTTCAAACTCCGCTTAAACCGAATTATTTTACCAAAATGATTACATGCTTACAGGATAAGCCTTATTTGGATAAGGATAAGTCTGCAGTAAAAGGAGATGTAAGTATCTCATGCTTCAATATCCCCAAAAATGCATATGATGGCTCGAAACTTTTTGCATTGTCCATAGCCCATTGTGATGACATGAACAATGAAGAATCTGAATTTTCTAAAAGGAGAAAGATAAGAAATGGATTTTCACACCAGGGAAATTTAGATAAGAATTGCTATAAAAACTCTGAAGAAATGGGAGAGACAATAGCCATGTCTGCTGCACAAACCCCCCAGATCCCACCTTTTATGATCAATAATCACCCTCTTGATGGTTCTTGCTCCTTCACCATGTGGTACCCCCTAGGGACCCTGAAAAAAGGAGTTCCTCTACAGCAGCTTTAGGCCCTACACCCCCCTTCAAAAATCTCACCAATACTCATCATATACAATTTCCAGACATACCAGAGCAAACAACCCTTACAGTCAGTTAGAAATGCGACAGTCAACACTCACAAGCGGTAAATCCACCGGCAAATCAACCAACCAGGACCCCGCAAACACCAAGTCAACCCCCGGTCCTAATCCGGGCTCCCGGAAAAAGAAAGACATCAGGCAAGATACCGAAGACAGTGACGATGTAGAAACCCTGGAGGACGCTAAAGAATACCTATCCGCTAAGTTTCCCTCCCTTTCACATAAGGACTATGACGCCTCTATCTTAGCCGGCATGCTCTTCCACCTCGCCACAGCAAATGGTTTAGCTGATAACAGGGAGGCGATCAATACCGTAAGATCGATCGCAATCGCCCTACTCGACCTAGACCTAGACCTCAAAGCGTCCACCTTTTCCGACCAACTCGCGACCAAAATAAACACCGATCATCTACAGTCCACCATCTCCCCCGCACATACCCTAGAACCGATCATCGACGCAATAGTAGAAAAAGTAACCAAAAAGGTCGAAGACAACTTAGAAGCTACCAGAACCCAGCTCCAGCAACTTGCTAGCGACATACAAAAATCCACGAACACCATCAAATCCACTACCAATACATACAAAGACGCATTAATTAACCAACCCAAACTTCACCCCACCAGCCACAAAAACCCACACATTAGCTCCAAAGAGGCCCTGCAAGCCCGACAAATCCTCGTCGACGTCAAACCCCCCCACCAGGAGGACATCGCTAAGCTCAGTCATGCCAGCATTATAGAAAAAGCTAACCAGATTCTAGCTACCATCGGAGCCCCAGATGGGCAAAAATTTCGGGGTCTAACCAAACTACGCAACGGAGGTATACTACTAGAAGCAAGTTCCGATATACTGATCAAATGGCTACTGGAAGACGACCGCCGATCCAGCTTTACGACTAACTTTGGCTTCGGGGCAGAGATCAAACCTCCAACATACAACGTCGTAGCTTACTTCATTCCCCTCACCTTTAATCCGGATGACACATGAAACCTAAGAGAAATAGAGGAGACCAATGACCTGCCCACCCTCTCCATCGTCAAAGCAACCTGGATCAAACCAAAAGAAAAGCGCGCAGCTAACCAAACCTGCGGACACGCATTCCTCTTTGTTTCATCCCCAGAATCCGCTAACTCCATCATCTCCAAGGGGCTATACGTATGCAATAAACGCATCAAAGCCAATAAATGTAAAAGGGAACCCCTTCGATGCTTACGATGCCAGCTATGGAACCACGTCGCGTCCTCGTGTCCGGCTCCCCGAGACACATGCGGCACATGCAGCAAAAATCATCGAACCACGGACTGTACTGTCAGCAACAACCCATACTGCACCCCATGCGGAAAAGACGGCCACACCAGCTGGGACCGCAGCTGTCCCACCTTTATCAAAAAATGCAAGGATATAGACGCCTCTAACATAGAAAACCGCATGCCATACTACCCCACAGCCGATCCGTGGACGCAGGCGATCACCCCCTCAGAAAGCGCCACATTAAACACCACCAATGACTCACACTCCCACCATCCCATGCTCAGACCCGAAGACAGACACTACACCCCCAACCCCAACACCCACCGCATCCCATCTAACAGACCCAACCCCACGTGTACGTCACAACAACAACAACAACAACAACAACCGCACAGACCCATACATAACACACTCCCCCACCTCACGCAATCAACACTTCCATTCACACCGAACGAAGCTACCATACCCCCCATCATCATCCCACGAACCTGCACCCCAGAAGGTTGGGGCGATCGCCCGCCATCACCGTATTCCGTTTTCAGTAATAGACCACTCGACTCCTTCCTCCCCTTGCCTCATGCCTGACCACCCCAACAAAAACCCGATTCGACTAAACATATGGCAAATCAACCTCAACAAATCCGCTAAAGCGCAATGGGACTTAATCAACTCTAACCTATATAATAAATGTGACGTACTCCTACAAGAACCCTACTTTGACAAATACAACAACACCAAAGCAACACACGACTGGCGGGTAATATACCCCTCATCACGCTTTATCATCGACGAGACGGTCTGCTCGGTTATCCTCGTCAACACTAGACTAGACACGACTACCTGGGAACAAATCAAGGTCCACAGCACCAACGACATCTCCGCCATCCATATTCGTAACACACAAGGCAATATCTCCATTTTTAACATATATAACGACTGCTTACATTCCGACAACATCACATTACTATCCGACTTCGCTAAAAACAACGCATCCACACTCTATCGAAACGACTCCGACCACATGATCTGGTGCGGGGACTTCAACCGGCACCACCCATTATGGGACGAAGAAAGGAATCACCATCTCTTCACTGCCGCCGCCCTAGACCAAGCACAGCTCCTTATAGATGCCACGACGAGCCATGATATGATCATGGCTCTGCCCAAAGATCTCCCCACACTAGAATCAATGGCCACCAAAAATTGGACACGAACCGACAATGTCTACTGCACAGCCAAAACCTCACAATCAATCCTAATCTGCGACACTAAACCTGACGAACGCCCCACGGGCACTGACCACATCCCAATTCTTACCACCCTCCTCTTCCAAACCCGCACATGACACACAACCCCCACACGCGACTATCTTATGACCGACTGGGACACATTCCGCAAATCGCTATTCTATCATCTTCACCTCAACTACCCCAGGCCGACTAAGATAACTACCAAACAACAACTAACTCACGCCATAACAGACCTCACAAACTCAATACAACATATCATTGAGCGTGAGGTGCCTCTCGCTAAACCGACACTGCACTCGAAACGATGGTGGAACAAAAATCTATCAGACCTAAAAAGAACCAAAAACAAGCTAAGTTTCGAATCCTATAGAAAAAGAGCCTTACCCAACCATCCAGTCCATGAAGAACACCGTTAGGCCAGAAACACCTACGGTAACGCCATTATGAAAGCCAAGAAGGATCACTGGTCAGCCTTTCTAGAAGACGCCAACGACTACTCCCTATGGTCAGTCAACCGCTGCATCTCAAATCCCATTAGCGACTATCCACGAGGAGATGGAGGGAGCTCAGCCATACCCACCCTCGAGTTTAAAGCCCAGGACAGCGCGACTAAATACGCTACCTCAAACGAAGAAAAAAGTAAAGCAATAGCGACGAGCTTCTTCCCCCCCTCCAGATACTTCCACCGTCCCACAGCTATACGACTACCCAACCAGAGTAAACTACGACCCCATCATCACTCGTGCCCAAATTTCCAAACACATCGACAAGACGAAACCCTTCAAAGCCCCAGGCCTGGACGGCATTCCAAACATAGTACTCAAAGAAACGAGCCACCTCATTATCGATCACCTATACTACATTTACAACACCTTCTTCGAATTAGGCATGTACCACGACAGCTGGAAGGAATCCACAACCTGCGTGCTAAGAAAACCAGGAAAACCCCACTACGATATACCGAAAGCATACCGTCCCATCGCCCTCCTTAACACACTACCAAAAATCCTAACATCTATACTGACAGAGGTCCTAGTCCAACTTACAGAGGAACATCAACTCCTACCACCAACCCACTTCGGCAGCAGACCTGGCCGCTCGACAACCGACTCCATGCACCTCCTAGTAAACCGCATCAAACACGCTTGGAGAAACAAAAGGGTCGCCACCATCCTCTTTCTGGACATCGAGGGCGCCTTCCCCAACGCTGTCACGGACCGCCTACTACACAATCTTAGAAAACGTTGCATACCTGAACAACTCGTCACCCTTATTGGGCTCATACTCTCAGACAGATCTACACACCTCAAATTCGATGACTACGTCTCTGACCCTATTCAACTAGTAAACGGCATAGGACAGGGCGACCCGTTATCCATGATTATATACCTATACTATAACGCTGATTTACTTGATATACCCACAGGTCCATATGAACTCGTGGTAGCCTTCGTAGATGACGCGGCCATCTACGCGGAGGGGAGAAACTTCACTGATACACACACAGCTATCAAAAACATGATGAATAAATGAAACGGCGCCTACGACTGGTCCAGAGACCATAATTCCAGATTCGAAACCAATAAATTCGTGCTGATTGACTTCTCACAGAAACGACACATCACCCGCCCCAACCTAACCTTGCAGAACTTGTTTAGTGGGCCAGTGCTGCGCATGGCATGAACGAGTTCTTTTTTCCCTCCACTTCTTTGCTGATTTGAGCAATAAGATTAAATTGTATAAAGCATGTTACATATGGCATAAGATACATAGCATGAGTTGCATATTACATATTGATCTAATAAGCCCACCTCCCACCTCTGTAACATGTAAAAAAAAACTACATAGGGTGTCTTAAGTCTTCATCAACCTCCTCTCTACCTGCCATCTCCCCTGTGTTGCACCATCATGCAACACTCTTAGCCATGAAGCAATTGTTCAGAGAGCAACAGGTCAACTGCCAAACACAACTGCCCCCCAAACAGTGTGGTGACAATTAACTCACATTTGCTCAACCCTACTTCTCCATGACCTTGAATGCTACACAACAGATTACCACATGAAGACAGCCGTGCTTGACCTCAAGGAGGATGCTCAAAGACTCTGAGCATAAATAGCTAATACTAGGTTTCTATTTTTACAGTGTCTGATATCATGGTCTGAAAGTTGTGTAAGGACAGTGTCTCTGGAACAAGATTTGCCTGTAATCATTCCATCATGATACCATACTTGTTTCTGTGCAGCAATAATACGTGAGGTGAAATGATATTGACCATGATATACAATGCCTCTAAGTTCTAATGTCTTTGTGCCAGTCTCTGAAACAAATTCTAGTCTATGACTGGTTTTAATATTTTTGAATGGATACTCTAGCACAAGAATGTGTGGTGCTTCATTATAAAATACAAGTTGATTCATTCTGCTGTTGCAATCAGGACATCTTCTATTGGTTTTCTGTGACAATGTATCAATCCAATTCATGGTAGACTGTTTAATGGTGTCATCAGCATGTAACACATAGCCTAGTCTGTCATCAATGGGTTCTTCTGCAAAGTCACAGTGAGAACATTTATGTTGAGAAGAGGCTACAATGTCATTGACTTTAAATAACTCCATAGCCAGATTGGCAACACTGATGCCCAAAGTGCCTCTAGGAAAGTCTGTAGGATTCATGTTATGCAGTGTAGTTCTAAGGTGGTCTCTTAGCTGTTCAAATGCCACATTTTTGTGTAACACCTGTGGAAAACCATGAGACAATGTGGTCAAATGATCATTCATGCTTCTGAATACTGTGGACCACTCTGCATGATTGTCTTTCCACAGATTGAAGAGAATCACCAACAATGAGTCATATGCACAGCTGTAGTCATTTCTATCCCAGATCAGTCCAGCTGGAGAGTTAATGACCTGTTGCATGCTTGTGGATCCTTTGTTGACATGGTCTTTGGTGATCCGAGGCCTTTTTGTTGCTGACTCAATCTTGGTGTCAAGGGAATGTTTTTGGGTTGAAGTAAGAGCAATTGAGCCTATTGCTGGAACAAATGAAGTTGGAACTGCAGCTGCTTTCTGTTTGCCTTTGCCTTTTTCAACCAATTGCCATGGGCTGTCAGGGACTGTATGAGTCAACAATAGTGGATCAGTTCGTGACCATTTAATGGCATTGTCAGTCTTTGCAGGAACATAGTGAATTCCCTTCCACTGCTGAAAGTTTCGAAGCATAACTGAGCATGTCCCAGCTTGAATGTGATCAGGCAATTGTCCTTCATATCTAATCCTCATAATCTCATCAAGCAATTCTAGTTCTCTAAATTCTTGTCTAAGATATCCAGAACATCCTCTAGTAATTACTTTAGTGTCAAAGCCTTGGATAATAACAGTTCCAGCAGCAGAAGCACTTCTAGACAATGAAGAATAATATGACATATGGTTGAAGCAACTGTTTAAATGCACAACATTGAATGGACGTGTTTTTCCTTGAGCAGCATGAGCAGTCATTGCAAAGTTAGGAAGTACCCAGACTTGTTGTCTCTCAATGGATTCCTTCAGGTCACTGGGAAAAACACACTGAATTGTCTTGGTGTTTTTTACAATGGGCACTACATTGTCAGGAAGTCCTGGAATCTGCACCAGCTTTGGAGGTTTATCCAGTTCAACAAACAAAGTGTCAAGTACCCTTTTGCCATGACTTGCTTTCATTGACTGCCAGCCAACAACAAATCCTTCTTGTCCTTTTGTAATGCAGAGCTCAGTGGCATCATTGTTTCGAAGCATCACAGGCATCCCAAGACACAATGAGAGTTTTCCAGCAAAGTTGTCAGTTGCAGCATGTCGCACTTTCCATATCTCTCTTTGTGTATCAAAGTCTATGTCACTGGATTGATGTATAGCTTTAGATTTGGACTTGCTTCTCACGGAATCCTTGTCTTTTCCCCACTTGTCAATAGAATAGAAGTTGGTCAAGTTCTGGTTGGTGTCTGAAGCAAATCTTTCACATCCAAGAAGATTAATCTGATCCTTCTGTGAGTGAATGCCACATATGATAGGAACATTTCTAAAATCTTTGGAGGCAACATTGGGCTGATCTGGACGTTTGCCTGCAATTCTGCTTCTCAAAAATTGAATGTCCTGTGCAGTACATTTGCCATAGCGCATGTTGACAAGGGTGGTTCTGAATAATGCATCCTCAGCTGTTTGGGTTCTCTGTCTCATGTTTTCTCTGAGAATCACAACTGTGGTCACTTGATGCCAGAGTGCTTTTCCAATTGCAGTTTCCTGAGAATGTGTTGTCAAGGCTGATGTGATCTGAGTGCCAACTGTTCCACTGTACAACGGTGCACCTCCAACTGGTGGTAACTGTGCAAAGTCTCCAGCAAATATTATGTTGATTCCACCAAATGGCATGTCATGTATGTTCAAAGCTTTAGTGAGTCTAGCACTGATTTTGTAGAGATCATGACAAGACAACATTGAGACTTCATCAATGAAAATGTAGTCAACTCCTTCTAGTCTCCCTTTGAGCTGAGCAATGCCCATTGCTTCATTTCTATTTGACATGTTTGGATTGATGCCCAGGAAGTAGTGATAGGTTGAGCCATTTTGTAGAGCTGCAGAAGTACCAGTAGGACCAAGAATAACAAATCTGTGAGACTCATGTACATTGTCAAAGAACTCAACAACTGCTTTGATGACTTGTGATTTTCCAGTGCCAGCCATTCCAGCAATATTCATTTTCAACTGGTCACTGCTGGGAGAGGAAGCATGATTTGCAATAATCCTAAAGGCTCTTTTTTGCTCAGTGTTCAGGCTGAATTTTCTGACTGTGGCATCAATTAGCTGTTGTCTGTGTGCATTTTCAGCTCTGAAAGTTTGCATCAAGTATGATTGGTCTACAATCAGTACCTCATTTTCATTTGAATCAGT
The DNA here is from genome assembly GCA_963556145.1 of Hygrocybe punicea. NCBI lineage: Eukaryota > Fungi > Basidiomycota > Agaricomycetes > Agaricales > Hygrophoraceae > Hygrocybe > Hygrocybe punicea. The sequence goes on along the minus strand of OY744461.1, from coordinate 5,445,135 downwards.
GTATATTTTATGTGAAATAGACTTGGAATTTGCAAAATTGTGTTGATTGCGCTCATCTAGTACTTCTTGTCTCTGTTCATGAACAAGTTGTTTCCATTGAGTACCAGGTTGATTCATTTCAACTTCAAGTGGAGCAGAATTTACAGTAATAGAACCATCTGGACATGGATCAAGCCAACCAATGTTTCTGACAATGTTTTCAGTGGCATCCATTTGAGCTTTGATTAGTCTACCATGTTGACCAAGTTCAGAATATTTGTTAGTTCCATAATCTGCAGTATTCTTTTCTTGCTCATAATTGTCATCTCCAAAGTCACCACCATTTTGAATGTCGTCATCATCCAAGTGTGATATCATGTCTGAAGTCATAAATTGAGGACAGGTACCATCTAACACTGCTCCTTGTCTAAGCTGAGCAGAATAGTCATCTCTGGCATCAAGGCATTCATATCTGAGGTTAATGTTGTCCATAATTTCTAATTGTCCAACAGTAAATTCATAATCAGTGAATGCTTCATCCCATGATTCCAGTTCACTTTTCAGATCATGACCAGATCTCCATGGTTTGAACAGAGTGAGCATTGTGGTGCAATAATACTCTCTGTCTCCTCTATCACGTCTGGGCAATGAACCACCAACAAAGTTTGGAACAACATGCTTTGTCTTTTTACTGAATTCTATGCAATGTGATTCATATAATGGGTGATCTTCTAGGAAAAGCTTGGTATCTTCTTGGACAGACTCAGTGCTATCAGACTCATTGTCTTCTGAATCACATTCTATGAAATTGTCATCATCTTTGATGTTCAGATCATCAAACTCTATGGTCAAGTCATTACTGGTAGATACATTAGATTTCGAAGTTTTTTTCTGAGTTGAAGGTTGTGAATCTGTTTGCAAAAAGTCTAATTCATCATCACTGTTGATTTCATTATGAGGTGGTTGAATATTTCTCTTGACTCTTTCTGCACCCTGTACCCATTCATATAAATTCATGTCTTCATAATAAGCTGGTCTGTAAATATAGTCATGCACAACAGATAAGTCCTATGAATTTTCCCTTTTGATTGTGCAATACTACTTTTTCAGAATCAACTTGCATGTCATTCTTGTCATCTGGATTCCATGCTTTAAGTACTTCTCTCACATAGTTGTTAAAAGCGGATTATACGGTTGTTGACAACGTTAGTTGACACTCGTAAGAAAGAGAAGATTCTTAGAGAGACGGTAGTGAGTCTGATACAAACTTGTAATAATCCGATGGGGTGACTACTACATCGGATACCAAGTATATATACTAACTACAAATGATGACTAATGATGACAACTAGCCAATAGCGTAAGTCCCTCGGAGAAGGCAGACCCGGATACACTCCAATGAGTAAAGAAGATTACATACGAAGATAGTCCTAACGAGTAGTTATCTGATAATAATCAGATAAGCGCATATTCAAACGAATAACGTAGACAGTGATAAATGTACGACGTTACCAATTCCAACAACAGTTTCTCCAGTAGACAGGAATGAATTTGTGACTGGTATAATGGTCAGGGTTGCCAAGCAGATACATTGCAGCCATTGGACTACCAATTTCAAGTTTTGCAGTTAAAGCGTTTATGATCTGGGTGATGAGTTTTCTAGCTTTGTCTTTTCTTTTCATGGATCCTCCAAGCATTTCTGAGTTTCTGTCAAACACACTTCTAATGGTATCAAATATACTATAGGTTTTCAATCCAGGTTTTGTAATGTAGTCAGAAATATATGCTACAATGGCTTTGATTGCAGTGCCAGAGAGAAGACTTGTAATGTCAGTGTTGCAACGCAATAGATATGTCACAAGGAGTGTTAATGTATTGATCCAAGCTTCTCCCTTTTTTATATTCAATGCACCTGTTTTTGGGTCTACTTGTGTTGATTCAAACAAAGGTCTGGGAAATCTAGCTTTGCATTTACCATGTTTGTTCATGCAACTGGGTCTATCTTTTCTCTGGACTTTCTCATTATTTGAACTGTTTCTGCCACAATTATGAACATTGGAGCGTAAAATCAACTGATCAACGGTGTTTGCAAATCTGTCCCACCATGAATCCATTTGTTTGCAATCATTACAATTTATGTCACCATTCATATCGTACACATAGGTGGGGGTGCTTCAGGCAGAGTCTGAGTGGGATCCTTATAGTCTCATTCAGACTTCTGGTTGACTTTAGCTTTGACTTCATCCATAGTTCCAGTCATAAATTCACCAATGTGCACACTTTCTAAATACTCAACAAAAGCTTTTTGGAAATCTGAATTTGGATCCATTATTCTATCTCTGATTTCCTGAGGTGACAAACATCCTTTGAGCCATAGTAGCATGTGCATGTGAAGTGTGAGATGTCCTTGTTGCTCCACTGTGCCATAGTATGCCTTTGTGTCACCATAAAAGCCAGAATAATTTGATCCAACTCCCAGGACATGTTTGATAAATAGTTCTACTATAAAGTGAAAGAATCTAGCACCAGCCACTGGGTTTTCTGCAATAAGTCTGTAGCGCTCATCATATCCTCTAAGTTCTGGTGTAAAGGTTTCCTGGGTATCAGCAAAATATAAAGACAGTGGATGCATGTTATCTGCAGGTGAAAATGTGATGAACCAGGAAGGTGCACCCACAAAGGACATCAGAGACCATACTTCATTTCTCATATATTTCTTGCTTGTGAGTGATCCTTTGACATGACTTCCTACATGATCAATATCTTTAATTAATTGGAAGCAAAGTTTCTCTTCATCTGTTTCTGGAATGACATGTTCACCATCTTCCATTTTTCTAGCAATGTTATTCAAAACTCCAAGATCAACATCCATCAGTCTTTGTGAAATGTGTTCAAATTTTGCCTTTTCAGCTAATAAATAGCCAGCTGTTGTGGACTCCTTTATTTGCTCATAGTTGAATCCAATCAAAGGAAAGTTAGGATCTGTTAGGTTGTGATGAGTCACTCTACCACAAGAGAGTATGGACTTAGTAGATTTCGAAGATTGTGGCTGATTGTTTGTATCTATTTGTCCCAAAGCGGTCAAACCTGGTGGGGAGCTCACTGTGTATCCTCAGTATTCACAGTGACCTCCTACCAGGTGAGTAGTGTAGTTTTGTATCACACAATATATTAGTATTCACAGTGACCTCCTACCAGTTTATTTCAATAGGTTATGAGCCCTGCGCTCTAGCTTAACGAATAACCGCCCCCCCTTCGCCCAAACCGTTTGTTACTACGCCGAATCAATTGGGAACAACTATCGTACGCTAAAACCTCGCCGTTCCCGAGATCGACCCCTGTTTTCGACAACTACTCTTCGGACCGACTCGAATCGTTGTCAGCACTCGCTTCGGCACGTATACTTTGCCCTAGCAACAGTACAACATCCTCGTCTTAGCGCTTCGTCGTCCGGAGTCGATTTACTTCGCCTGTGTTAGTAACTTCAGAACAGTTTGTTGCTGTTTCTGAGTCTATTTGGGTTTTGGGCTACTGTGGTTGTGTGAGGTCATTGTAGGCCGCTTTTTGGGCTTGGGTTAGGCTTGATTTCGTCTCAAATAGGTGTGTGGGGTGTGCATCCATCTTGTCTGACAGTTCTACCTGTTGGGAGTGGTTATTGGTCTGTTGAGAAAGGACTAGAACAAGGCCAAGTCATAGTGAAGTGCTACTTCCCTGGGCCTCCTCTGGAGTGTTACCCCAGTTGCCTCTGCACCTCTCATTGTGATACAGCACGTAGAGAGATTGGGCTGGCGGGTATTCAGTTGCCTCCCCTTCAGATTTTGCTCTGAAGACTCTCCATTTTCAACTACTGCTGTCCTGAGCCGATTTCGTCTGATTGAGAACAGACTGGTAATCTCTCTGCTTTAAGGAGACTGTTTCCAGCTTCACTTCCTACCACGCCCCCCACATCTAACTAGAGTCGTATATTGAGCACCATCATGTCTTCTGACACTAAACGTACATTCCCCGCTCTCTCCAGCTCCAATTGGGGTCAGTGGTCTGACAACATGGAGGCTTATCTAGCCACCAAGGAGCTTTGGGAATACGTTGATGGTTCTACACCCCAGCCTGTGCCAGCTGATGCTGCACATCCTACTGCTGCTGAGAAGAAAGAGCTTGCTGAGTGGAAGAGGAAAGCTGCAAAAGCTAGTGGGGAGATTTGGCTTGCACTGGAGGACAACCAGAAAGTGCACGTAAAAGCCTCAAAGGGGAATCCTGTTGCGATGTGGAAGGCCTTGGAGGCAGTTCACCTCCAAAAATGGCCAGGCGCTCGTTTCAACGCCTACAAAGTCCTGTTCAGCACTCGCAAGGACGACAATGAGACGCTCACTGAGCTCATGGCTCGTGCTGACAAGGCCATGCAGGACATTCAAGCCCTGCGTCCACCTGGATTCACCCTTGACGACCTCGACAAAGAACTCCTTTCCATGAGTCTCATCCTCGCTCTCCCCTCCGAATTCGATAACTTTGCCTCATCGCTACTCCTCCTCGACACTCTTGACCTCGACAAACTCAAATCCGCATTCCAAAATGAAGAAAGCCAACGTCTTGCGCGCACCCTTGGTTCTTCATCCCACCTTGCCTCATTCGCTACAAAAGTCACCTGCTATTTCTGTGGAAAAGAAGGCCATGTTGAGAGGGACTGCTCATTGAAGCAGAAAGCCTCAGCTGAGGCCAAAAAGCAGGGTGGCAACAAGCAGGGTCAAGGAAACCAACGGGCTTGGAAGCGCAGACAAAATGCAAAGGAGGCCTCCCAAGACATTCCTGAGAGCGCTCCTGTGCAAGCCAGCAATATTGCTGTTGTTGAGTTTGCGGGCAATGCAAGTTATCTTCCTCCTTCTCACCGCAGCAATTGGCTGCAATCTCGAGCATGCACTGACTGGAACCCGGATACAGGTGCCACATCACATATGACACCCCACCGACACTGGTTTCGCTCCTATTCCCCTCACATTGTCCCAATTCGCCTTGCCAATGATTCAATCATCTACTCGGCTGGGATGGGATCTGTTGAGTTTCAACCAGTCGCTAGGAGTATACCCCTGTATCCTGTTATATTCCATGACGTTCTTCATGTACCTGATCTTGGCAGTAATCTACTCTCTCTGTTTCACCTCACACGTCAGAAAGGCTTCAAAATAGCCATTGAGGATGATAGGGTTCTGTTTCATCAGCAGAGCCAACTTCGTTTTACTGCCACTGTTGACATTCACAATGTCGGGTACTTGGATGGCAAAGTCATTGTGCCCCAGTCTCAGTCTGCTCATGCGGTTAGCACTTGTCCCCTGGATCTCACTCTCTGGCATCGTCGTTGTTCCCATCTCAACTTTGCTGATGTGGAACTCATGCGCAAGAACAAGCTCGTCACAGGGATGGTGATCAAGTCTCAGTCTACTCCTGATCCCATCTGTGAACCATGCATCTTTGGAAAGCAACATCGTCATGACATTCCCAAAACAGCCACTCGTCGTACTCAGATTCTTGATCTCATCCACATGGATCTGAAGGGCCCACTGCCTGTGCAAACAGCAGAGGGCTATCGCTATTGGGAACTGTTCATTGATGACAAGTCACGCTGGAAAACTGTTGCTTTCCTCAAGAAAAAGAGTGATGCATTGGCTTCATTCAAGCTGTTCAAGGCAGATGCAGAGAACCAGACTGGCAGGAGAATCCGGTCTACCAGGGATGACAAAGGAGGTGAATACATTGGCCATGAATATGTTGACTTCTGTGCCAGTGAGGGAATCAAATGCCAACACACTGAACCAAATGAACCCCATCAGAATGGAGTTGCAGAGCGTGCCAATCGTGATGTAGCTGGTGGCGCTACTGCACTCCTGGTTCAGGCAAAACTCCCTCCCTCCTTCTGGAAGCTAGCTGTGGCAGCATTTGTGCACACCAGCAATAGGACACCTACCTCTGCATTGGATAAAGAGACACCCTACTTTGTCTGGAAACGTAAACGGCCTGACATTTCTTACTTTCGAGTGTTTGGTTGCTTGGCATATGTGCTGGTTCGCAAGGAAAAGAGGAAAGCACTGCAACCACACTCAAAGAAGTGTATCTTTGTTGGCTATCCAGAAGGTGTCAAAGCATGGAAATTCTGGGACCCAGTAGAAAAGCGGATTATAATCAGTAGCCATGCAGTATTTGATGAGCGGTGTTTCCCTGGGAACTCTCCCACTGCCATTAACCTTGTCTCTGAGCCACCTGTTGTGGAGGCTCCTCCCAAACATCCTGGAGTGGTGCTCCATCCAGAGGGAGATGATGACAATGGTGATGAAGCACCTGCTCCTGCTACTGAAAATGATCCTGCACCTGGTGTTCCACTTCCTGCTGCTCCTCCAGTAGGTCCTGTTCGCAATCCAGCACCTGTTCTTTCACCTCCCAAACGCGCAAATCCCCCCAGGTCCAGTCGTCCTCAAGGCTCCCTCAATGAATCTGCACTAGAGAGAAAGTACTTCACTCAGCCTGTGCCCCTACCTCAAACTCCTCCCCCATCTTCAGCTACACCCACTCCTGATCCCTTGCTTATGCCTCCTGTAAATCCAGTGCCAGCTCCAGCTCCAGCTTCAACTTTAACTCCATCAACTACATCTGTACATGACTCAAGCAGTGATGATGAACTCGATCTCCTGCCCAGAGATGAAAGTGATGATGAACTGGAATATGCTGATGCTGTCAGAGCAGGTCTGGCTTTTGTCACAGAAGGCCAACATCATGCCTACTTGACTTGGGATCAAGCAGTTGAATATGCATTCAATACCTCTGAGTGGGCATGCAAGACAGTCAACCATGATGGAGAGCCAAACTCCTATGCTGAAGCAATGTCTCGCCCAGAAGAGGAGAGGAAACTCTGGCACAAAGCTGCTCTAGATGAGATTCAGGCCTTGATTGAGAATGGCACCTTTGATCTGGTTCAGCTTCCACCTGGCCACAAAGCTATTGGCAGCCGCTGGGTGTTCAAAGTCAAAAAGAATGCTGATGGATCTATTGAGCGTCGTAAAGGGAGATTGGTGGCCCAAGGATATTCGCAACGCCCAGGCTTTGATTTCACTGAAACATTTGCTCCTACTCCAAAATGGGCTGCTTTACGCGCCATCCTGGCATTGGCTGCACTTGAGGATCTCCACTTGGAGAGTGTAGACATTTCATCTGCATTTCTCAATGGAACCCTTGAAGAAGAAGTCTACATGCGCCAGCCAGAGGGATTTGTTGAGAAGGGCAATGATTGGGTCTGGCATTTGCAGAAGTCACTCTATGGGCTCAAACAGGCTGGAAGATGCTGGCACAAGAAGCTCAATGCAGTGTTGGAGTCCATGGGCTTCAGGAGGATTGTTTGTGAACACAGCATCTGGATTTATGGCAAGGAGGACATGCGCATTATCATTCCAGTCTTTATTGATGATATGACCATTGTCTGCAAGTCCAAGGAGAAAATCAATCAGGTCATTGCAGAACTCAAGTTGCACTTCAAGCTCAGAGAACTGGGACCCACGTCATGGCTGTTGGGTGTTGAAATCATCAGAGACAGATCCAAGCACACTCTATCACTTTCTCAGCGCCAGTACATTCTCACTCTGCTGGAACGCTTTGGACTCTCTGATTGCAACTCACTCAGCACTCCCATGGATCCTGGCTTGAAACTCAGCAATGACATGTCTCCTACATCCTCCAAAGACATTGAGGAGATGCGTGCTGTTCCATACCTCCAAGCAGTTGGTGCATTGATGTATCTTGCCACTGCTACTCGTCCTGACATTGCCTATGCTGTTGGTGTACTTGCCCGGTTCAACAAGAATCCTGGAATGACCCACTGGAGAGCAGTGAAACATCTCTTCCGCTACCTCAAAGGCACTCTTGACCTCAAGCTTACCTATGCACCTGACCCCACATCCACTCAATTGTTCACCACTTACACTGATGCAGACCATGGTGGCAATCCTGACAATGGACGATCCACAAGTGGTTATGTGGTGAAGATGGGCACTGGTGCAATCAGCTGGTCAAGCAAGCTTCAAGGGATTGTTGCGCTGTCAACCACAGAAGCAGAGTATGTTGCATCAACCTCTGCTGGCCAAGAAATCCTTTGGTTGCGGAATCTGTTCACTGAACTGGGATACACCATCACCACCTCCTCACCACTTCTCATTGATAACCAATCTGCAATATCTGTTGCCAAGAATCCTGAGCATCATGGACGCATGAAACACTTGGATCTGCGGTTCTACTGGTTACGTGATGAAGTGGAGAAGGGCAACATTAATGTGATGCATGTCAGGACAGATGATATGCCTGCAGACATGTTGACTAAAGCTCTTGGCCGGCCTAAGGTGATTGCTATGGTGGAAATGTTGGGATTGAGAAAATTGTAGAGTTGCCTGATCAAGAGGGAGTGTTAGGTTGTGATGAGCCACTCTACCACAAGAGAGTATGGACTTAGTAGATTTCGAAGATTGTGGCTGATTGTTTGTACCTATTTGTCCCAAAGCGGTCAAACCTGGTGGGGAGCTCACTGTGTATCCTCAGTATTCACAGTGACCTCCTACCAGGTAAGTAGTGTAGTTTTGTATCACACAATATATCAGTATTCACAGTGACCTCCTACCAGTTTATTTCAATAGTTTATGTCTGAATACTGTTACAATACCATGTTGAATGTTATGGTAATAATATTTAGTATACTTGTCAAGTACTTTCAAGATACTGTGTGACATGGTATGCTACTGCGCACCCTGTGTCATTGGATTTTTATTTGCATAATTGTTATGAATATCAATAAGTAATTTTACTTAAAATATATAATTTGTATATAAGATAATATATGTATCCAGTGGTATCACATGGAAATTTATGTTTTAAGTAAAAATATCAGATCATCTATAGTTTCGTCCATTTTTGCTTATATAGCTGATATTTTCTTATGTAATAGAAGTGGTCACATGTGACTATGACTCTTGTAATCAGCTTAAAATTTGGCATATATAGTGTAAAAATAGTTAGACTAGTCACATGTGACTATCACCATTGTGATCAGTAAAAAATTTGCTATATAATAACAAAAATTACCTTATATGATTATATTAGTCACATGTGACTATCACACCTAATCCAAAATGATTATATTAGTCAGCATTTCAATTTTTAGCTGATTTTGGGAAGAATTAAAGTCTGAATATTTTGAATGTAGTTGCAAGGAAATTTGTCTTTTCTAAGATAACTTATATTCGGATATTTACATGTGAAATTACCTTATATGGTTAGAATGGTCACATGTGACTGTCACCATTGCGATCAGCACAAAATTTGGTATACACTATGAGAAATTACCTTATATGGTTAGAGTGGTTACATTTGACTGTCACACCTTGCCCAAAAAGGTTATATTATTCAGCAGTTCAATTTTTAGCTGATTCTGAATAGAATGGAGACCAGAATGAATATTTTGAATATAATTAGAATATAATTGAAAGGTAAATTGATTTTTTTGAAGCAACCCAGATATAGATGCTTATGTAAGCTTGTCCCAACATGGCCCCAACTTGGTGTTATTTTCCAGTATCTAAAAGAAAGGGGAGGAAGGGGGGTTGGTGGCATGGGTATTTGGCTATGGTCACATTTTGCTCATCTATTCTTGCTTGCGTAGTCACACGAGGTGAAGCCGAGTCCTGTCCCCTTGCAAGGCGAAGCCGAGTCCGACCCCCAGCCCAGCCAACCAACATGGCTGACCTGACATGCTACCCTGGCCCCCACAACGACCCCACGGCTCTCCTCTGACTGAGTGTTTGCACCCAAACCCAAATGTTTGGCCAAAATAAGTATTTTTTTTGGTTGGTCACTTTGATGTCTGAAACTCATCTCCCTGCACTTCCATAGCTCCACCCAACTCCCAAACAACCCCACGGCCTCCCTGCAAGCCCCCCACATCTCTCGTGGCCAACTGTTCAACCCCAAAGTCGAACGTTTGGCCAAAACTGGTATTTTCTCAATTTTTGTTCATTTGGCCCAACTGACCTATCTCCCTGCACTCCCCAGGCCCCACCACACCCGGAATCAACACAACGAGCCCCTAACCTGCCCCTGCCACCTCCCACGGCCGTCCGCTGTCATGATCCAAACAGGATTCGGATCAAAACATAGTAATATGCTGTCACTAGTCACCATCCCTACAGCACACATCACATTACAAGGACCATTCATACTGGAAAGCCCCCATCTGCATATGGAGTAGAAAGGAATACCCTTATCTGCATATAGAACACACAGGAAATCCTTATCTGCACATAGGACACACATGAAACCCTTATCTATACAAGGGACATGCAAGGAAACCCTTATCTACAGAAGGGACATACAAAAAAACCCTTATCTATGCAGAGAAAATGAAGGAATACCCTTATCTTAACTGATAAGGCCCCCAAAACATCTTATCAGAGGCCAAAGAAGCACAAGAAGCACAGCCACATCCTTATCTCCAATCATAGAGATAACACATGCCACCCATCATCCCCTGATCAAGAAGCACTTGTTTAGTGGGCCAGTGCTGCGCATGGCATGAACGAGTTCTTTTTTTTCCCTCCTCACTTTCATCATAGCAGCCTCTCACCATAGCAACATAAAAAGTAGAAAAAATAAAACTGCACAGCATGTCTCGACCTCCTCTCCCACTGTCATGTCTTCTTTGCTTCATCATTATACAATATTCTCAGCCAAAAAAGAGTGCAACAGGTCAACTGTCAAATACAACTGTCTTCAAATAGTATGATAACAATTGACTTACATTTGCTTAACCCCACTTCTCCATAACCTTGCTGCACAACAGATGATAACATGAAGACAGCTGTGCTTGAGTGGGCCAATGTTGGCATGAACAAAGTCTTGTTTCTGTCATTGGATTTTTATTTGTCTGATTATTATGAACATCGATGAGTGATTTTGCTTGAAATATATAATTAGCATATAATATATACAGCGATATCACATTGAATTATATGTTTTGAGTAAGAATATCATTATCTCATCTGAGTTACACTGATTTCTGCGTATACGGCTAATATTTCTATATATAGTAACAGTGGTCACATGTGACTATGACTGTTGTGATCACCTCAAAATTTAGCATATATGGTGTAAAATTGCCTTATATGGTTAGACTGGTCACATGTGACTGTCACCATTGTGATCAGCAAAAAATTTGCTATATAATATCAAAAATTACCTGATATGGTTAGACTGGTCACAAGTGACTGTCACGTCTGACCCGAAATGTTAATATTAGTCAGCAGTTCGATTTTCAGCCGATTCTGATAAGAATTGAGACCAGTACAAATATTTTGAATATAATTGGAAGTTAATTTATCTTTTTTGCAACAACCTATATTTGGTTGGTTATGTAAGCTTGTCCACACATGGCCCCAACTGTATTTGATTTTCCAGTATCAGAAGTAGAATCACATCTCTTGCCCAAAAAAATTTTCTCTATAGGCGATCAACTTTATCAATTAATCAATTAATTAATTAATCAATTAATTTACGAGTTCTTTTAATAAATTAAAAGACTCGTTCTTTATCAGACCTGGTTCAGTGAGGGTTCGTAATTAATTAATTAATAAAGTTGATCGCCTATAGACAGAATTTTTTTCTGCAAGAGATATGATTCTACTTCTAATACTTGAAAATAAGATGCAGTTGGGGCCATGTGTGGACAAGCTTACATAAGCATCCAAATATGGGTTGTCTCAGAAAATACAAACTACCTTCTAATTATATTCAAAATATTCATACTGACTTCATTTCTTCTCAGAATCAGCTGAAATTTGAACTGCTGACTAAGATGACCATTTCGGGCAAGGTGTGACAGTCACATGTGACCAATCTAACCATATCAGGTAATTTTTGATATTGTACAACAAATTTGTTACTGATCGCATTGGTGATAGTCACATGTGACCAGTCTAACCAAATATGGTAAGTTTGTATAATATATGCTAAATCGCATACTAACCTTATTACACAAATGCAATTATATTCAAAATATTTATACTAGCCTCAATTCTTATCAGAATCAGCTGAAAATTGAACTGCTGACTAATATAACCATTTCGGGCAAGATGTGACAGTCACATGTGACCACTCTAACCATATAAGGCAATTTCTGATATTGTATAGCAAATCTTTTACTGATCGCAATGGTGACAGTCACATGTGACCAGTCTAACCATATAAGGCAATCTTACACTATATATCCTAAATTTTGAGCTGATCACATGAGTCACAGTCACATGTGACCACTATTACTATATATGGAAATATCAGCCATATAAGCAGAAATGAGCTTATTTCTGATTATCCACTATTATTTTTACTTCAAACATAAAATTCAATGTGATATCGCACATTATCTTATATGTTAATTGTATATTAATCACTTATTAATGTGAGTAACAATCGTACAAATAAAATGAAAGAAAACAGACTTGTTTATGCTATATGCAATATTAGCCCACTTAACAAGTACAGTAGTCTTCATATTGATGACTCATCTGTTGTACAGCATTCAAGGTCATGGAGAAGTGGGGTTGAGAAAATATAAGTCAATTGTTATTATACTATTTAGGAGATGGTTATGTTTGGCAGTTGACCTGTTGCTCCTTGAACATTTCTTTTATGGCTGAGACTATTACAAGATGATACAGCACAGCAGACATAACAGTAAGTGAGGAGGTTGATGAAGACTAAAGACTCACTAGGTAGTTTTATTTTGTCTACTTTTTATGTTGCTGAGGTGTGAGGTGGACTCATTAGAACAATTTGCAATATACAATATATGCTATATGTCTCATACTATATGTAAAATGCTTTATGCAACTTAATCTTATTGCTCACTTCATCATGGAAGTCGGAAGGGGGAAAAAAGAACTCGTTCATGCCATGCGTAGCACTGGCCCACTAAACAAGTTGTACCCTGGGTTTAAATATATTATTTGAAAACAAAAATGAACAGAACCTAAGTCATCTTTCTGAACCAAATTCAACATTCTGAACCAAAATAAACATTCTGTTACTTATTTCTTGGTCAGTTACTATTGTAATATCCTATATTCTCTTCCTTCAAAATTTTGCATGTGTTTACATATGAAATTTCGGGTGTAAATTTCATACGCCATATAGTGGACAGTGTTCCGCATGCCTTGCGCGAGTTTAGTCACACAACGACCAAACATGACCAAATTCCTTCTATGTGGGGGAGAAAGAAAGCGATAATTGGCATTTAGCTAGCACATTTGCTTTGAAATTACGAGTTCTTTTGATTTATTAAAAGACTCGTTCTTTATCAAACCAGGACCAGTGAGGGTTCGTAATTAATTAATTGATTAATTAATGTTCTATGATCGCCTATAGAGAAAATTTTTGGGCAAGACATATGATTATACTTCTGATACTAAGAAATAACATCAACTTGGGGCCATGTTTGGACAAGCTTACATAAGCATCCAAATATGGGTTGTCTTATAAAATACAAACCATCTTCTAATTATATTCAAAATATTCATACTAGCCTCAGTTCTTATCAGAATCAGCTGAAATTTGAACTGCTGACTGATATAACCATTTCAGGTAACATGTGACAGTAACATGTGACTACTCTAACCATATAAGGTAATTTCTGATATTATATACCAAATTTTGTGCTGATCGCAATGGTGACAGTCACATGTGACAAGTCTAACCATATAAGGTAATTTTACATGAAGTTTTCTAAATTTCATATTTTTTACTATAACATTCATTGCAGGTAACAAATATGATTATATAATACAATCATACATATTTTATTGTATGTTTTGCTTTTTGTAGTCTTATTTGAGCTTTAGTAAACAAATACAAATAGATGTAAATAAAGCCAAATAATATGCTCTTTTATGAAATTCTCGCTGGGCATTTCTGAGCAATGTTGCAAATTGATCATAAGACAAACAAATACAAATAAACAAACCCAATATGGTTAGATTACTTTGTATTTCAATTTTGGTCTTGGTCAAATTTCTTACATAATCATGATTATGTAATAATTAGTCAGATCACCATTTGAACCCAGACTTTGAATCTTATTATGCTTTTGCCACTTGAACCTGAACCACCACCTTCCCCATTTGGTGCGTTAAGTCCGAGTTTTTTGACCTTTTTGGCTTGTTTAAGCTCAGTTTTTCATATTCAGACTCCGAAAAAATGTTTTCTGGATCAGGTGATGTGCCTGGACCATTCAGGGTCCAACGCTGACATAAAATTTCCTTCTTTAGACATAAAAGTGCAAAATTCTTCGGATTTTTGTGCTTTTTATTTCCTGTGGCTCTGTTTTGTTGCCTGGACCACTGGTAATGTTTTCAATTTGTATATTTTATTGTTTGTTAACATAATATATGATTTTACAGCCCATCTCCCTTTCAATTTTCAAAGTATGTGTAAATTTCACATTTTTTCACCTTTTTTGCTTGTTTAAGCTCATTTTTCCTTATTCAGACCCCGAAAAACAGCGATCTAGATCAGGTGATGTCCCTGCACCATTCAGGGTCCAATGCTGACATAATATTTCCTTTTATAGACAAAAAAGTTGAAAATTCTTCAGATTTTCATGCTTTTTCTTTTCTCTGGCTCTGTTTTGTATCTTGGACCACTGGTAATGTCTTTTATTGGTGTAAATTATCATTCATTGACATAATCTATCATTTGATAGCCAATCTCCCTGTCAACATTTAAAGTATGTGGAAATTTCGCATTTTTTCACCTTTTTAGATTGTATAAGCTTATTTCTTAACCTACAGGTTTACAGTGGATCTTTTCTGGCTCAGGTATGAATCTCTTACCATCTATGATCAAATGTTTACATATTTATATATAGGCTTAAAATGCAAAATTTTGTGGATTTTTTCGATTTTTACTGCTCTTTGTGCTGGAATTTGTATTGGTATGTTGTTTATTCATATTCTCCAGATATATTTGACATATCCATATTATCATCCAGCTTTTATTCTCAAAAAAACTATAAACCTGTTCACAAAAATGTTAAAAATGTCATCCATGTCACAATGTCTTATGATTTTTATTATTGCAATGTCTTGGGCACAATGTGCTGTCACTGGGATTGGCCTTGTGCCTCCTGCAAGTGTCATACAAACTGTCCATGTCACACCAACTGTCTCTGTCACACCAAATGTCACTCTATGTCCAGTTACTTTGAATTTTTACAAAGACAATTTGCCAAAGCATGAAAACCCCACTTATTTACCAAGTTTAGTCTCTGTTCATCAAATTGGTCTCCAGTCCACCTCTTCTTTTACATCACAAATCCCTGAAAAATTCACAAGTGTCCACAACAGTACTGAATTTGTTCTATCTAGTTATCAATTAACTCATACCTCTTTTCTATTTGAACTATATGCCAGAGTTATCTTAAACATGTTTGATTTGCTTGCTGTATATCATTGTACAACTAGTATGACTAATAAATGCATGTATATTAAGTTGAAACTTCAACAGAATCTATTCAGAAAACATGACTTCAGAGCTTACTTGAAATGTGTTACAAAACAACCTCTATTGGCTAATGGGGCAATCATACTATTTTTGTTAGTTCTGCATCATTTCCTAGCTTGTCAAGTGTCTGCAGACTATATTTATAATAAAACTTCGAAATTATTTGACATTTTCAAGTCTGACAATATATCTTCCAGTGCTAACATTCATATTGACTGTATTGGTGGAGGCAAAGCACATGTATTCTCACTTCAAGAACTAATGCCTGCTTCAATCAATGACAATGCTAGTATAGATACAGCCAAGTGTAAATTCTACTCTTACATGACAAAAAATGAAGCACTCTCTCTGGAATTATCATCTGAGAAGTCACTCGTAATTATAAATCACCCATTTGAACTGTTGATTCCAAAGTTGACCATTGCAAACTTGAAGGTGATTGCAGCTAGTCATAGCATTCATATTCACTCAAAAATGAATCATGCATCAATTCAAAATGCAATTCAGACTCATGTGTGCTGCAACTGCCCTGAATTTTTATCTGTCTTTGAATATATTGAATTTGTTGATAAAGAAGCAATTGCAATTCACAAGAAATCCTTGAACATCAGAGCAGTCAATAAGTTTAAAGCACAACATCCTGACAAACATGCAAAACAAAATCTGACTGCTGTACAAAAATTTCATAATGAAAACCCTGACCAGCATGCCAAACAACATCAAGCAGCTGTACAAAAATTTCAGAGTGAAAATCCTGACAAGCATGCTAAACAAAATCTAGCAGCAGTACTGCGATTTCAGAGTAAAAACCCTGACAAGCATGCTAAACAAAATCTAGCAGCTGTACAGAAATTTCATCTAGAACATCCTGAGAAGCATGCAACACAAAACCTTACAGCTGTGCAGAAATTTCACTTGGAACATCCTGAGAGGCATGCAACACAAAACCTTGCAGCTGTGCAGAAATTTCACTTGGAACAACCTGAGAAGCATGCAGCACAAAACCTTGCAGCTGTACAGAAATTTCACCTGGAACATTCTGAGAAGCATGCAACACAAAACCTTGCGGCCATTACCAAATTCAAAGTTGATCATAATGAAAAGCATCTACAACACACACTAAATGCAGTTAGAAGACATACCATAAATCACCCTGAGCAGCATGCACAAATAAATCAGATGGCTGTTCAAACATACAGAGACAATATACAATTCCCTCCAGTTCCACCATCGGCAAAATTGCAACACACTATTATTTCAGGGTTTTGTAGTGATACCTCTGCAAACAATTTCATTGAATCTGGTTGTGCTGTCTGTGGAAGATTGACTCCAGTCTCTCAATTGCAAAGCTACACAGACTTGAATTTGAGTTGTTTGAAACAAGCTGGTATAACACCAAAAGAGCGTTTCTCAGTAAATGATCCCATAGAATCTACAGATGGCCCTGTAATCATTGATGACTTGCTTGACATTTGCAAAAAGTGTTGCAAGTCATTGTCCAAAGGCAAATGTCCAACTATGTCACTTGCAAATGGCTTATGGCTTGGTAAAGTTCCAGAACAATTGAGCAACTTGTCTTATGCTGAGCAACTGTTAATTGCTAGAGTGAGACATAATAGATGTATAGTTCGAGTTTCATCTGGAATGCACAAAATAAGAGCCAATGCCATCACATTTGCTAATCCAACTCCAAAGATTTATGACATCTTACCTCCACCTGTTGATGAGTTGGATGAAGTGCTGGCATTCATTTATACTGGACCATGTAAGCCTACAAAATCTGATTTTGAGCGCACACCATTGCTTGTTAGAAGAAATAAAGTTGCAATTGCATTGAACTGGTTGAAACTCAATCACAGTGACTATTTTGACTTGGAGATTTCAGAAGATAACTTGAATCAATACCCTGAGAATGATATACCAGTTGTGGTAGAGTACAGGCAATCATTTGTTAACAAAAACCCAGAAGCTACTGCTGTCAATGACATGGAAGAAGAAGAAGGAACTGAGACTGGCATATGTCCATTTGTAGTTCATGGTCTGACTGGTGAAGAGTACTCAACCAAAAGCATCAAAGCCATCAAAGCAATTGCACTAAAACATCTGATGGATAATAAAAAGATCCTGGCAATTGGTCATGAGAGTGATCCACAGTCCATCTATAACAATCCTCAGCTATTCCCTCAAATGATGCCATGGCTGTTTCCCTATGGACTTGGTGGAATTGGCAATTCACTGATTCAAGGCAAGATTTCTGAAATCAAACACAAGAGACACTTGTTAATGTACTATGACAAGAGGTTTCAGAAAGATCCTCACTTTCCTTTGATTGGATTCAACCATGAGCAAATAAAGGAGTCCACAACAGCTGGCTATTTATTAGCTGAAAAGGCAAAATTTGAACACATTTCACAAAGACTGATGGATGTTGATCTTGGAGTTTTGAATAACATTGCTAGAAAAATGGAAGATGGTGAACATGTCATTCCAGAAACAGATGAAGAGAAACTTTGCTTCCAATTAATTAAAGATATTGATCATGTAGGAAGTCATGTCAAAGGATCACTCACAAGCAAGAAATATATGAGAAATGAAGTATGGTCTCTGATGTCCTTTGTGGGTGCACCTTCCTGGTTCATCACATTTTCACCTGCAGATAACATGCATCCACTGTCTTTATATTTTGCTGATACCCAGGAAACCTTTACACCAGAACTTAGAGGATATGATGAGCGCTACAGACTTATTGCAGAAAACCCAGTGGCTGGTGCTAGATTCTTTCACTTTATAGTAGAACTATTTATCAAACATGTCCTGGGAGTTGGATCAAATTATTCTGGCTTTTATGGTGACACAAAGGCATACTATGGCACAGTGGAGCAACAAGGACATCTCACACTTCACATGCACATGCTACTATGGCTCAAAGGATGTTTGTCACCTCAGGAAATCAGAGATAGAATAATGGATCCAAATTCAGATTTCCAAAAAGCTTTTGTTGAGTATTTAGAAAGTGTGCACATTGGTGAATTTATGACTGGAACTATGGATGAAGTCAAAGCTAAAGTCAACCAGAAGTCTGAATGAGACTATAAGGATCCCACTCAGACTCTGCCTGAAGCACCCCCACCTATGTGTACGATATGAATGGTGACATAAATTGTAATGATTGCAAACAAATGGATTCATGGTGGGACAGATTTGCAAACACCGTTGATCAGTTGATTTTACGCTCCAATGTTCATAATTGTGGCAGAAACAGTTCAAATAATGAGAAAGTCCAGAGAAAAGATAGACCCAGTTGCATGAACAAACATGGTAAATGCAAAGCTAGATTTCCCAGACCTTTGTTTGAATCAACACAAGTAGACCCAAAAACAGGTGCATTGAATATAAAAAAGGGAGAAGCTTGGATCAATACATTAACACTCCTTGTGACATATCTATTGCGTTGCAACACTGACATTACAAGTCTTCTCTCTGGCACTGCAATCAAAGCCATTGTAGCATATATTTCTGACTACATTACAAAACCTGGATTGAAAACCTATAGTATATTTGATACCATTAGAAGTGTGTTTGACAGAAACTCAGAAATGCTTGGAGGATCCATGAAAAGAAAAGACAAAGCTAGAAAACTCATCACCCAGATCATAAACGCTTTAACTGCAAAACTTGAAATTGGTAGTCCAATGGCTGCAATGTATCTGCTTGGCAACCCTGACCATTATACCAGTCACAAATTCATTCCTGTCTACTGGAGAAACTGTTGTTGGAATTGGTAACGTCGTACATTTATCACTGTCTACGTTATTCGTTTGAATATGCGCTTATCTGATTATTATCAGATAACTACTCGTTAGGACTATCTTCGTATGTAATCTTCTTTACTCATTGGAGTGTATCCGGGTCTGCCTTCTCCGAGGGACTTACGCTATTGGCTAGTTGTCATCATTAGTCATCATTTGTAGTTAGTATATATACTTGGTATCCGATGTAGTAGTCACCCCATCGGATTATTACAAGTTTGTATCAGACTCACTACCGTCTCTCTAAGAATCTTCTCTTTCTTACGAGTGTCAACTAACGTTGTCAACAACCGTATAATCCGCTTTTAACAACTATGTGAGAGAAGTACTTAAAGCATGGAATCCAGATGACAAGAATGACATGCAAGTTGATTCTGAAAAAGTAGTATTGCACAATCAAAAGGGAAAATTCATAGGACTTATCTGTTGTGCATGACTATATTTACAGACCAGCTTATTATGAAGACATGAATTTATATGAATGGGTACAGGGTGCAGAAAGAGTCAAGAGAAATATTCAACCACCTCATAATGAAATCAACAGTGATGATGAATTAGACTTTTTGCAAACAGATTCACAACCTTCAACTCAGAAAAAAACTTCGAAATCTAATGTATCTACCAGTAATGACTTGACCATAGAGTTTGATGATCTGAACATCAAAGATGATGACAATTTCATAGAATGTGATTCAGAAGACAATGAGTCTGATAGCACTGAGTCTGTCCAAGAAGATACCAAGCTTTTCCTAGAAGATCACCCATTATATGAATCACATTGCATAGAATTCAGTAAAAAGACAAAGCATGTTGTTCCAAACTTTGTTGGTGGTTCATTGCCCAGACGTGATAGAGGAGACAGAGAGTATTATTGCACCACAATGCTCACTCTGTTCAAACCATGGAGATCTGGTCATGATCTGAAAAGTGAACTGGAATCATGGGATGAAGCATTCACTGATTATGAATTTACTGTTGGACAATTAGAAATTATGGACAACATTAACCTCAGATATGAATGCCTTGATGCCAGAGATGACTATTCTGCTCAGCTTAGACAAGGAGCAGTGTTAGATGGTACCTGTCCTCAATTTATGACTTCAGACATGATATCACACTTGGATGATGACGACATTCAAAATGGTGGTGACTTTGGAGATGACAATTATGAGCAAGAAAAGAATACTGCAGATTATGGAACTAACAAATATTCTGAACTTGGTCAACATGGTAGACTAATCAAAGCTCAAATGGATGCCACTGAAAACATTGTCAGAAACATTGGTTGGCTTGATCCATGTCCAGATGGTTCTATTACTGTAAATTCTGCTCCACTTGAAGTTGAAATGAATCAACCTGGTACTCAATGGAAACAACTTGTTCATGAACAGAGACAAGAAGTACTAGATGAGCGCAATCAACACAATTTTGCAAATTCCAAGTCTATTTCACATAAAATATACACTGATTCAAATGAAAATGAGGTACTGATTGTAGACCAATCATACTTGATGCAAACTTTCAGAGCTGAAAATGCACACAGACAACAGCTAATTGATGCCACAGTCAGAAAATTCAGCCTGAACACTGAGCAAAAAAGAGCCTTTAGGATTATTGCAAATCATGCTTCCTCTCCCAGCAGTGACCAGTTGAAAATGAATATTGCTGGAATGGCTGGCACTGGAAAATCACAAGTCATCAAAGCAGTTGTTGAGTTCTTTGACAATGTACATGAGTCTCACAGATTTGTTATTCTTGGTCCTACTGGTACTTCTGCAGCTCTACAAAATGGCTCAACCTATCACTACTTCCTGGGCATCAATCCAAACATGTCAAATAGAAATGAAGCAATGGGCATTGCTCAGCTCAAAGGGAGACTAGAAGGAGTTGACTACATTTTCATTGATGAAGTCTCAATGTTGTCTTGTCATGATCTCTACAAAATCAGTGCTAGACTCACTAAAGCTTTGAACATACATGACATGCCATTTGGTGGAATCAACATAATATTTGCTGGAGACTTTGCACAGTTACCACCAGTTGGAGGTGCACCGTTGTACAGTGGAACAGTTGGCACTCAGATCACATCAGCCTTGACAACACATTCTCAGGAAACTGCAATTGGAAAAGCACTCTGGCATCAAGTGACCACAGTTGTGATTCTCAGAGAAAACATGAGACAGAGAACCCAAACAGCTGAGGATGCATTATTCAGAACCACCCTTGTCAACATGCGCTATGGCAAATGTACTGCACAGGACATTCAATTTTTGAGAAGCAGAATTGCAGGCAAACGTCCAGATCAGCCCAATGTTGCCTCCAAAGATTTTAGAAATGTTCCTATCATATGTGGCATTCACTCACAGAAGGATCAGATTAATCTTCTTGGATGTGAAAGATTTGCTTCAGACACCAACCAGAACTTGACCAACTTCTATTCTATTGACAAGTGGGGAAAAGACAAGGATTCCGTGAGAAGCAAGTCCAAATCTAAAGCTATACATCAATCCAGTGACATAGACTTTGATACACAAAGAGAGATATGGAAAGTGCGACATGCTGCAACTGACAACTTTGCTGGAAAACTCTCATTGTGTCTTGGGATGCCTGTGATGCTTCGAAACAATGATGCCACTGAGCTCTGCATTACAAAAGGACAAGAAGGATTTGTTGTTGGCTGGCAGTCAATGAAAGCAAGTCATGGCAAAAGGGTACTTGACACTTTGTTTGTTGAACTGGATAAACCTCCAAAGCTGGTGCAGATTCCAGGACTTCCTGACAATGTAGTGCCCATTGTAAAAAACACCAAGACAATTCAGTGTGTTTTTCCCAGTGACCTGAAGGAATCCATTGAGAGACAACAAGTCTGGGTACTTCCTAACTTTGCAATGACTGCTCATGCTGCTCAAGGAAAAACACGTCCATTCAATGTTGTGCATTTAAACAGTTGCTTCAACCATATGTCATATTATTCTTCATTGTCTAGAAGTGCTTCTGCTGCTGGAACTGTTATTATCCAAGGCTTTGACACTAAAGTAATTACTAGAGGATGTTCTGGATATCTTAGACAAGAATTTAGAGAACTAGAATTGCTTGATGAGATTATGAGGATTAGATATGAAGGACAATTGCCTGATCACATTCAAGCTGGGACATGCTCAGTTATGCTTCGAAACTTTCAGCAGTGGAAGGGAATTCACTATGTTCCTGCAAAGACTGACAATGCCATTAAATGGTCACGAACTGATCCACTATTGTTGACTCATACAGTCCCTGACAGCCCATGGCAATTGGTTGAAAAAGGCAAAGGCAAACAGAAAGCAGCTGCAGTTCCAACTTCATTTGTTCCAGCAATAGGCTCAATTGCTCTTACTTCAACCCAAAAACATTCCCTTGACACCAAGATTGAGTCAGCAACAAAAAGGCCTCGGATCACCAAAGACCATGTCAACAAAGGATCCACAAGCATGCAACAGGTCATTAACTCTCCAGCTGGACTGATCTGGGATAGAAATGACTACAGCTGTGCATATGACTCATTGTTGGTGATTCTCTTCAATCTGTGGAAAGACAATCATGCAGAGTGGTCCACAGTATTCAGAAGCATGAATGATCATTTGACCACATTGTCTCATGGTTTTCCACAGGTGTTACACAAAAATGTGGCATTTGAACAGCTAAGAGACCACCTTAGAACTACACTGCATAACATGAATCCTACAGACTTTCCTAGAGGCACTTTGGGCATCAGTGTTGCCAATCTGGCTATGGAGTTATTTAAAGTCAATGACATTGTAGCCTCTTCTCAACATAAATGTTCTCACTGTGACTTTGCAGAAGAACCCATTGATGACAGACTAGGCTATGTGTTACATGCTGATGACACCATTAAACAGTCTACCATGAATTGGATTGATACATTGTCACAGAAAACCAATAGAAGATGTCCTGATTGCAACAGCAGAATGAATCAACTTGTATTTTATAATGAAGCACCACACATTCTTGTGCTAGAGTATCCATTCAAAAATATTAAAACCAGTCATAGACTAGAATTTGTTTCAGAGACTGGCACAAAGACATTAGAACTTAGAGGCATTGTATATCATGGTCAATATCATTTCACCTCACGTATTATTGCTGCACAGAAACAAGTATGGTATCATGATGGAATGATTACAGGCAAATCTTGTTCCAGAGACACTGTCCTTACACAACTTTCAGACCATGATATCAGACACTGTAAAAATAGAAACCTAGTATTAGCTATTTATGCTCAGAGTCTTTGAGCATCCTCCTTGAGGTCAAGCACGGCTGTCTTCATGTGGTAATCTGTTGTGTAGCATTCAAGGTCATGGAGAAGTAGGGTTGAGCAAATGTGAGTTAATTGTCACCACACTGTTTGGGGGGCAGTTGTGTTTGGCAGTTGACCTGTTGCTCTCTGAACAATTGCTTCATGGCTAAGAGTGTTGCATGATGGTGCAACACAGGGGAGATGGCAGGTA
Source organism: Hygrocybe punicea (assembly GCA_963556145.1). Taxonomy (NCBI): domain Eukaryota; kingdom Fungi; phylum Basidiomycota; class Agaricomycetes; order Agaricales; family Hygrophoraceae; genus Hygrocybe; species Hygrocybe punicea. The sequence goes on along the minus strand of OY744461.1, from coordinate 5,421,269 downwards.
GAGAGGAGGTTGATGAAGACTTAAGACACCCTATGTAGTTTTTTTTTACATGTTACAGAGGTGGGAGGTGGGCTTATTAGATCAATATGTAATATGCAACTCATGCTATGTATCTTATGCCATATGTAACATGCTTTATACAATTTAATCTTATTGCTCAAATCAGCAAAGAAGTGGAGGGAAAAAAGAACTCGTTCATGCCATGCGCAGCACTGGCCCACTAAAAAAGTATATATTGGAAACTGCAAACAAATTCTCCCCCACAATTTGAGGTATTGGTTGGCATTAAAAAATGTGGGCATTGTAATTAAATGGTGCATCTATGAATTTGGCTTGCTCACAAATTGGGCCATTCAGGAATCCTAGCAATCACCCCCTTTATGAAGAAGTGGATGGGATTGAATATATAAATGTTATGTGGGTGTTGGGTTCACCTGGATGCAAAACTGGAATGCTGATATTTATGCCAGTTTATCACAGCATCATGCTGATCCTCAGCAAACTCCTGAAAGGGACCGTCAGGGTGAAAGAGAGCGTGAAAGGCTGCAAAGACTGCAGATGACATCTCCTTCCATTCGTTGACAAAGAACCTATGACTATCAGCCCCCGATCATTCAGCCAAACTTTGGCATGTCATCCTCAGTCCCTGTTGACCCACAACAACCGACTTCATCGAGTCGTTATTGGCCGGTTCCAGTGGACGTTTATCCTGGCTTGCCAAGACATCAGATTGCACATCATGATAGACAAGTGGCCTATTATCAGCAGCAGGCTTCAGGAAGAGATGTTCCACCAGTGTCAAGAAACTGAGAGGAGTTGCAACAGGGTTTTGAGTGGACGCATGCTGAACGGGTCAGACAACATGGACAAACAAATCAGCAGCAACCTGTGAGGCCTGCAGATTTTAATGCTGCACCTCAGCCACCTAGGACAAGTCACTACGAGGAACTGAAGGCCAGACGTGCAAGGAAATAGTCTGGACATCAGGACCAATTTGTTGTTGACAACCAATGGCAACACCAATTCAATGCAGAGTACCAACGGTTGGCGGAACAGGATCTTCTTGCCAAGCAGCTGAAGAAGACTGATTGCACCAACTGCATCAGCAGGAAGAGCAAAGTCTTTGAGAACGCCAACGTCAGGCTATTCTTCGAGAAGAAGAGCATTGGCAGTAGAAGAACCTGGATGATGCCAAATGAAAACATCTTGCACAACAGTTGGAAGCAGATCAACTGACACAACTGTGTCAAGAGCTGCAGAGGTCACATCTTGCCAGAGAGACACGTTTAGCAAGACAGTTGGATGAAGAACGTTCATTCCAACAATATCGAGAGCAGCAGCACAGGCCAAGACTGCTTGAAGTCCAGTCACATCTGCAACATCAAGATGACCAGCAAGAGCTGAGACAGCTTGAAGAGTACTCACACCAGCAGCATCAAGAGGACCTGCAGAGGACATCCCAGGAGATTGTGCTAGAGGACATACAGAATCAGGACATTAGAGCAGAGGCTCATGCGGAAGCACATGAACAGGACAATGCTGTTCATGATGAATTGGTGGCACTGGCTCAGCCAGATGCACTGGTATTGCAGGCACAACAACAAGTGCCAAAGGGTCGACAACCATATGTTGAGCCACCAGTTCACTTCAGCATTAAGAGGATGGATGTGGTGTGCTCTCACTGTGGTGCTCTTCACTTCATCACAGAACGCCTCTCAGGGTCTTCTCAAGTCCATCCAAGGTTCGGCATGTGCTGTCTTCAGGGACAGATTCACTTGGAGCCTTTGCCATATCCCCCTGCCACCTTGAGACGTCTTCTCACAGAAAGCAATCCTCGTGCACGTGCCTTCAGGGAACACATACGCCAGTACAATGCTGCATTTGCATTCACCTCCATTGCTGTTCAGCTCGACATGACTGTCCTCCAAGGTGCCGGTCCTTACTGCTTCCGCATGCATGGCGACATGCATCACAATATGGGTGCTCTCATTCCACGAAATGGTGTACAGCCTGCTTATGCCCAGCTCTACATTCATGACCCACAAGCTGCTCTTGCCACACATAATGCTTGCAATCCAAACCTGGATCCCACCATCATGTCCGATCTCCAGATAATGCTTAATGCTGCAAACCCTTTCGTGCCTCTCTATCAGCATGCATTTCGGATCATGATGGACAAGCCTCCAGAGGAACATGGAAATGTTCAGGCTCGCTTGGTCCTGCAGCCAAATGCAGATCGCCATCACTACAACTTGCCCACAGTAAAGGAGGTCACTGCCATCATACCAAGAAGTGGAGAAGAGGAGGTCAACCTTCACAGGGAGATCATTTTGCGTCTCAAGACTCCTGATCAAGGTGGTGCCCTCAAAAAGATCAGTCATCTTAATCCTGTCTACTGGCCACTCCACTATGTGCTTTTCTGTCCAAATGGAGAGCAAGGCTGGCATGATGGCATTCCTTCACTTCCTGGACCCAGAGGTCAATTCCACACAGAGCATGTCACTCAGCAGCGCTACCATGCTTACAGACTCCACCAAAGGCTTCTACTCCACACCCCTCTTCATGATCCAGAACCTGACACACTATTTCAACCAGGAGGTTACCAATGCTGTCCACAATGCAGATGATGGTCCTGTCGATCTTGGACAAGTTGGAACCTGCATTGTTCTTCCCTCTACATATGCTGGCAGCACTCATCACATGTTCCAGCTGTTTTAAGATTCAATGGCCATCAGCAGATACTGTCAGAAGCCAGATCTCTTTCTGACAATGACATGCAATCCAAATTGGCCAGAGATTCAAGAAGAGCTGTTGAAATATGGCAGAGAGGTCAACGATGGTCCAGGCACACCTTTAAGACATCAAACAGCTCACGATCGCCCAGACATCATCGCACGAGTCTTCTACCAGAAGATGAAGGCACTGTTGAAGGAGGTCGGAGGGGGTCTTTTTGGAGAGGTCGCAGGATTGGTTTACACGGTCGAATTCCAGAAGCGGGGTTTGCCTCACATGCATCTCCTTATATTTCTTCGAGGTCCTTTCAAGATTCGCACTGTTCCAGACGTTGACGGCATAGTCTCTGCTCAGTTTCCTGACCCAGTCGCCACACCCCAGTTGTACGACACAGTCACCAAGTGCATGATGCATGGTCCTTGCGGCACAGAGTATCCTAACACTCCTTGCATGGTCAATGGGAAGTGCAGCAAGCATTACCCAAAGACCTTTTCTGCAGAGACCCACTTTGGAGATGATGGTTACCCAGAGTATGCCAGACCCAACAACGGTTGCACCTTCACAAACAGCAAGGGTAATGTCTTTGACAATCATGATGTCATCCCTTATAACCCATACCTTTCCGCATGTTACAACTGCCACATCAATGTCGAGATATGCGCTTCCATCAAGGCCATCAAGTATATTCACAAGTACATATACAAGGGGCATGATTTGGCAACTTTGGCTGTGGGGCAGAATGGCAATGCAGAAATCAATGAAATACAGGAGTATATCGATGGTCATTTACATTAGTCCTCCAATAGCTTGCTGGCACATATTCGAGTTCTCCATGCATGAGGAGAGTCCTACCGTGTATCGTCTTCCTGTCCACCTCAAGGATCAGCAGACTGTGTTCTTTGAAGAAGAGGATGATGCAGAGCTTATTGCAGACCGTGGCGCTAACAAATCAACCAAGCTCATGGGTTGGTTCAAGGCAAACCAGCTGCTTCCTAATGCTATCAATCACACCTATCAGGATTTCCCCCAGCATTTCGTTTGGAACAAGAAGACAAAAGCTTGGACCGTTCATAAAAAAGGTTTCGCCATAACAAGGTTGACCTGGGTTTATCCATCCGCAGGAGAGAGGTTTTACCTCAGGACACTTCTAACCATGGTCAAGGGTACATTGGATTGGGATGATCTGAACAAATTTGCTGGTGTCACTTATCCAACTTACAAGGCTGTTTGCCTCGTACGTGGCCTCTTGGAGGATGATGGAGAGTGGGACAGCTGTTTGAAGGAAGCAGGCGAAATACAAACAGGCGGTCAATTGCACATCCTCTTTGCCACCATCCTCATGCACTGTATACCAACTCAACCAGACATGCTTTGGACTCAACATAGGGTTCATATTTGCGATGACTTGTGTGTCAGGATCATAAATCATCATGGCATCCCAGATCCCACACCAGGTTTATGATTATGGCCTGTTTTTGATCAATGCAATCCTTCTTAATTCTGGAAAAAACCTCTCCCTCTATCCACCTATGCCTCTTTCTGCAGGTGAATGGCAGGTCCAGCAGAATCTAAATCAACTTCTGCAGCAGCAATTGGATTTCGACCCATACGATCTCTTGCTTCGTGTCGACTTCAACAGGGGGGGTGCTTCAATCTTGAGCAACACGCTGCTTATGATACCGTCATGCATTCTGTCAACAACAAGGAGGGAAAGGCTTTCTTCATTCACAGTGCTGGTGGTGGAGGAAAGACCTTTGTGTGCAATACCATTACCGCAACTATTCGTGCCAATCACAAGGTTGCTCTCACCATCGCCTCCTCTGTCATCTCTGCTCTCATCTTGGATAGTGGAAGCACCACTCACTCTCAATTGAAAATTCCCATTCCCATCTTCGAGGACTCCACTTGCAAGATACAGAAGCAAAGTGAACTTGCAGATATTTTAAGGCAGATAGACATCATCATTTGGGATGAAGCTCCAATGCAGCATCGTCATGCTATCGAGGCACTCATTCGCACATTAAAGGATGTCCTGGATGATAATGTTGGAATTGGTAACGTCGTACATTTATTACTGTCTACGTTATTCATTTGGATATGCGCTTATCTGAATATCATCAGATAACTACTCGTTAGGACTATCATCGTATGTAATCGTCTTTACTCATCGCTGTGTATCCGGGTCTGTCTTCTCCGAGGGACTTACGCTATTGGCTAGTACTCATCATTAGTCATCATTGCAGTTTAGTATATATACTTGGTATCCGATGTAGGAGTCACCCCATCGGATTATTACAAGTTTGTATCAGACCTACTACCGTCTCTCTAAGAATCTTCCCTCTCTTACGAGTGTCAACTAACGTTGTCAACAACCGTATAATCCGCTTTTAACAGATAACAGACTCTTTGGAGGAATGATAATGCTGTTTGGTGGTGACTTTCGCCAGACTACCCCCGTCGTTCCCCGTGGCTCCAGGGAGAGGATAGTCAATTCCTCTCTCAAAAGATCCACCTTATGGCCACACATATAGGTCCTTCACTTGAAATAGAACATGCGTTTGGATCAAACCCCAGAGAGTGAGGCATTCGCAGCTTGGCTGTTGGAAGTAGGCGCTGGTCATGGATTGGGTCCCCAAAACACCATCCATCTCCTACTTAACATGCACACGCCAGAAAACACTGTCGAATTTGTGATTGACAATCTGTATCTAGGAATTGCAGATGGCGCTAAACCGGATCACTATTTCCTTGACCGCACTATTCTCTCTCCAACCAATAACTATGTGGATGACCTCAACCAGGCTATCCTTGACAGGTTTCCAGGTGAAAAGTGTATTGTCAGATCAATTGACAAAGTTGTTGGTGTCAAAAACATTTACCCCATCGAGTTCCTCAATGCTCAAAAGGCATCAGGCTTACCCTTGGCCAAACTTGCCTTGCAAATAGGCTGTCCTCTCATGCTTCTTCATAACATCGATGTTTCAAATGGCCTTTGCAATGAAACCGCATGATTTTGACAGACATCAAACCACGTGTGTTGCAGTGTTGCATTTTGGGAGGCAAACATGCTGGACAAACTGTCTTCATTCCAAGGATTATTATCGAGCCTTTAGATGATGCATTGGGCATCTCTTTGTCAAGGCACCAGTTCCCCGTGCGTCTTGCCTTTGCCATGACAATCAACAAATCACAAGGCCGATCTGTGATCAATGTTGGTTTGGACCTTCGTGACCCAATCTTCTTCCATGGCCAGCTCTATGTTGCTCTTTGCTGCTGTACTTCTGGAGATAGGATCAAAGTTCTGTTTCCTCATCATTCCAATGACACCTTTACATCAAACATTGTGTATCGAGAACTGTTGACCGATATACTTTGATGGGGTATGTTGCCTGTCTATTATTGACTTTGAAATGTTATTGATGGCTGTTCTTAGATTTGGGACATTTATGGCTGTTCTTTGCTTTTTCTTGACTTTGTTTAGATCTCTATGTAGTAAAATGGACTCTATAGAATTAGATGTGGTTGTTATCTTGCTAATATTTGTTTGGGTGTTTGTATTGATATTTAGAACTTGGATGTGTTTGGGTGTTTGTACTATTACTTTACTATTACTTTGAATTGAGCCTGTTTTTTTTTGCTTTCACATGTGTGACTTTAGAGCAGGCATTTGAGGACTTGACTAAATTTTCAGTTTACCTCTCTTTACTTGAGGGCAAACACTTGAGCTCTTCAATCACAATACAGTCTAATATTTAGTAACTTTGGCCATTTAATAACTCTACTAACTTTTACTAACTTTGCAAACTAATATTTAAAAACTTTGCTAACTAACATTCAATAACTTTACTTATATTTATTATAATAATAATAACTTTACTAACATTTAGATAAACTAAACATCGTTGCGAAGCACGGGTACCAACTAATCAGAAGTAGAATCATATCTCTTACCCACAAAAATTTTGTCTATAGGCAATCAACTTTATCAATTAATTAATTACGAACGCTCACTGAATCATCTAAAGAATGAGTCTTTTAATAACTTAAAAGAACTTGCAAAAATCATCACTGTTATTTTGAAGCTCTCTATAATGAACGTCATTACAAGTTCTTTTAATTCATTAAAAGACTCGTTCTTTATCAGACCTGGTTCAGTGAAGGTTTGTAATTAATTAATTAATTGATTAATAAAGTTGATTACCTATAGACAAAATTTTTTTGGGCAAGAGATATGATTCTACTTCTGATACTGGAAATAACACCAAGTTGGGGCCATGTTGGGACAAGCTTACATAAGCATCTATATCTGGGTTGCTTCAAAAAAATCAATTTACCTTCTAATTATATTCTAATTATATTCAAAATATTCAATCTGGTCTTTATTCTATTCAGAATCAGCTAAAAATTGAACTGCTGAATAATATAACCTTTTTGGGCAAGGTGCGACAGTCACATGTGACCAGTCTAACCATATAAGGTAATTTCTCATATTGTATACCAAATTTTGTGCTGATCGTAATGGTGATAGTCACATGTGACCAGTCTAATCATATAAGGTAATTTTACATCATATATCCTAAATTTTGAGCTAATCACATGAGTCATAGTCACATGTGACCACTGTTACTATATATAGAAATATCAGCCATATAAGCAGAAATGAGCTTATTTCTGATCATCTACTATTATTTTTACTTCAAACATATTAATTACTAATTGATGTCAGTAACAATCATATAAATAAAATGCAAGAAAACAGACTTGTTTATACTTATGCAACATTAGCCCACTCAACAAACATAGCTCTCTTCATGTTGATGACTCATCTGTTGTACAGCATTCAAGATCATGGAGAAGTAGGGTTGAGAAAATGTAAGTCAATTGTTATCATACTGTTCAGGAGACAGTTATGTTTGGCAGTTGACCTGTTGCGACTTGAACATTTTCTTTATGACTAAGAATATTGCATGATGATGCTTCACAGCAGACATGACAGTAAGCGAGGAGGTTGATGAAGATTGAAGAGTCAAAAACCATAAGCTTTTATTAGATACCTTTACCCTGAATGCTTGTAGTCTGACGTTTTGCTTCAAAATCCATAAGTCCTTATTATAAACCCTTAGTCTAAATGCTTGAAGTCCGAAGCTTGTTTTTGAAATGTAATAATAGTCTTGGTTAGAGTAACACTTCAAACACTAGCAACTACTTAGTCCGGTGTTTTGCTTCAAATTTTATAACAAATGTGTCAAGCCATTATATTATGATCTGAAGCTTAGTTCTGAAACCATACTCACATATACCATTTTAATATACTTGATAAAGTTGAAATGCCAGTGATAACTGGATGTGTTAGGGTAAAACTGGATATGTTTTGATAATGACTAGACATGTTTTGACATAACTGGGTATGTTTTGAGCATGACTGGACATGTTTTTGAGGACATGTGTTGAGTGTGACTGGATGTGTTTTAATGTGACGAGATATGTTTTGAGTGTGATGGGACATGTTTTGAGTGTGACTAAACGTGACTAGATGTGTTTTAGGCCTGACTAGACATGTTTTAACATGACTGGAGGTGTTTTCGTGTGACTGGATATCTTTGTAACATGACTAGACATGTTTTAACATGACTAGATGTGTTTTAACATGACTAGACGTGTTTTAATATAATTGAACGTGTTTTAGGTGTGACTAGACATATTTGAGATGTGACTGGACATGTATTAGTATAATTGAATATGTTTTGAGTAGAACTAAACATGTTTTATTGTGAGTGGTGTTTTGCGTGGGAAGTGTTTGAACAAATCCACACCAAGGGTTTCCGGAGTGCGTCGTTGATCGGGAAATTACCTTGTTGTCCTTTAGGAACAAGGATTTAGCTCTTTAATAACTCTGGGGTATTCCTGTTGGGTGGTTGGGTTGTGGTGTGAATCCTATCAAAGGTTAGCTTTGAGGGATATAACAAATACTTGACAATAATATAAGTCAGATGTATGACTTATAGAGGATGAGTGAACAGTGAGGTCTTCCCTACTGAAGGTAAAGACTTTAAGTGACAAGAGGTATGCGAGAGTATAAGCGAATAATAACTCAAGCAAGTATGAACAGTGTAAGATGAACGAGTGTACAACAGTCAAGTATACAAGTAGCAAGTATACAATGAGCAGAGGTACAACAGAGATGAGCGATAGATTATGGACGATGGGTGGTAGATGATGGGCGATGGGCAATGTAACAGTAGATGTCAGACAAAAGGGAGGTGTGACAAAATACTATGTACAGAATGAATGAACTGAACAATAGGCAAGTAGAATTGATAATCAAGATATCGGACTTTATTCCGAAGCTTCAAACGCACATTGGCTACTAGTGCAGAATAAAGTACTGGGATATCTTTGGTGATGATCAATAGAACTTGAAAGAAGATGAATGTGACTGTACTATGTGACAGAACACAAATAATATATATCAAACAAGTAATAAGGGAGTATCAATAAATCTGAGATTGATATCCTTAAACAAATGAATGATGACTTGAACTGCAATTGGTATTTGGGTACTAGCTACTACCAAAGTAGGTAATACGAACAAATACAGATGGGGTGAATCAGAATCTGGGAGAGGGACTGTCCTGTGACTGGGCCTGTCAGATTAGGTGACTGAGCCATCTCCAGCAGAAACTGGGCTCTATATATACCTATTCTACAGCAGGAGTCATACTGAGTCATAGAATGGTATATGAAATGGAGAGCATAGGATATGACTCATAGGGAGTCATATAGAGGAGGGGCATAGGTTTATGACTCATAAGGAGTCATAATATTGAAGGGCATGGGGGTTATGACTCATAAGGAATCATAAGAAAGGGAAGGCATGGGTTTGTGACTCATACAGAGTCAATTAATGAGTCACATAAGTACTATAATCAAAGGATGGGGCATAATGAGTCAGAAATAGTCATAATGAGTCATGGGTGGTCATAATGGGTCATGGGTGGTCATAATGAGTCATAAGGGTCATAAATTTGTCATAGATAGATCAATGAGTCACATTTTGTGGGTGTGAGTCATTTTGCTGATCTAGTCTTGGGTGTGTGAATCAAAGGCAAGGGCTGTGCCAGGTTATGCTTCTAGAATCATCTTCCTGAGGCTATGCTTCTTGATCAATTGATGCCATGCCATGTGTGTATCCTTATCAGTTAAGAAAAAGATAAGACCAGGGCTGAGCTGTATTTGATCAATTGATGTGAAATGTGATAGGGATGCTGTGCTTCTTGATCAGGGAATGATGGGTGGCATGTGTTATCTCTATGGCTGGAGATAAGGATGTGGCTGTGCTGCTTGTGCTTCTTTGGCCTCTGATAAGATGTTTGGGGGCCTTATCAGTTAAGATAAGGGTATTTCTTCATTTTCTCTGCATAGATAAGGGTTTTCTTGCATGTCCCTTCTGTAGATAAGGGTTCCCTTACATGTCCCTTGTATAGATAAGGGTTTCATGTAGTCCTATGTGCAGATAAGGATTTCCTGTGTGTCCTATATGCAGATAAGGGTATTCCTTTCTACTCCATATGCAGATGGGGGCATTCCAGTATAAATGGTCCTTGTAATGTAATGTGTGCTGTAGGGATGATGACTAGTGACAGCATATTGCTATGTTTTGATCCAAATCCTTTTTGGATCATGACAGTGGACATATTTTATTATAAGTGAACATGTTTTGTTGTATGGATATGTTTTGTTGTGTGGATATGTTTTGTTGTGTAGACATGTTTTGTTGAAAGTGGATATGTTTTGTTGAAAGTGGACATGTTTTCTTGTGTGGACATGTTTTCTTGGTGGACATGTTTGCTTGGTGGATATGTTTTGTTAAAAGTGAACATGTTTTCTTGTGTAAACATATTTTAAGCTTATAGCAATAGCTGCTCATAATATAACTAAGATCATAACAATAGCTGACTGTGGTATAGTTAAGTCTACAGCAATACCTAGCTGTAGTATCACTATACTCATGACAATAGCTTTCTATAGTATAATCAAGTCTCTAGTAGTAACTGGGCTAAAAGTTAACTCAACCTCTCAGCTAGTATGGGGTTTAGTATACTGGCATTATATAACTAGTGGACTGATAAGGCTTGAAAAATATCAAAAGACCTATTGTTGGAGAAAGGCAAGTAAACTAACATTGCAATATATCAAAGGTGAACCAATGGTATAGTATAGCAGGTGAAAACACCAAAATACCGCTAGTTAGAGGAAGGCAAGTAATCTAACATCATAATATATCAAAGTCAAACCAATAATATAGCAAAAGGCCTGATAAACATCAAAATGCCTCTAGTTAGAGGTCAAGTAAACTAATGCTAAGATATACCTAAGTTAAACCACTGATATATATATAGCAGGAGGCTTGAAAATCATTAAAACACCTCTAGTTAGAGGTAGGCAACTATAGTAATCTCAAAGTCAAACATCTGAGATATAGCAGGAGGCCTGAAAACATTGAAACACCTCCAGTTAGAGGTAGGCAACTACCGTAATCTCAAAATATATTGAAGTTCAAAATATTTATTGGAGGAGGCCCTGAAACCATTCAAACACTTCTAGTTAGAGGTAAGCAACTACCGTAATCTCAAAATGTATTGAAGTTAAAATATATCAGCTTATTTATTAGAGGAGACCCTGAAAACATCAGAACACTTCTAGTTAGAGGTAGGCAACTATGGTACTCTAAAAATATATCGAAGTTCAAAATAGATCAGCTTAATTATTGGAGAAGACCCTGAAAACATAAGAACACCTCTAGTTAGAGGGAGGCCGAGATGTATTGCCTCCCTCTAATTAGAGGGGTTAGATGAGAGTCATAGGTGTGCTTACTTCATGGAAATCGGAAGGGGGAAAAAAGAACTCATTCATGCCATATGCAGCACTGGCCTACTAAACAAGTCCAGATTGTCAAGGTTTTTAGTGATAGCCCATGAGTATTGAATTCCATTTAATCCACTCTTTCATTTAGCAGAGAAATCATCACGAGCATCAAGACATTCATATCTCAGTCCAAAATATTTCATAATTTCAAGCTGTCTCTTAGAAAACTCATAATTTGTAAAAGTTTTGTTCCATGAATCAGAATTATTCCATGAATCAGAATTATTTTTAAGGTCTGTTCTATTTCGCCAAAGCTTGAAAAGTGTCAACATGGTACAATAATAATACTCTCTGTCACCACAGTTACATCTTGGTAGGTTATTTGGTAAGAAATTTGGAACTATTGAATGATCTTCTTTCATCATCCGAGCTTGGTGAATAAGATGTTGTGGGTGGCCTGGAAGCAAGCTATAGTTCTTTTTTAACTTAATTGATGCTTTATCCTCAGATCTATGCATGATATCTAGTTCATCTTCTGAAAAATCTAGTCTTTGATATTCATTTAAATTGTAATACTCATTATTACTGGTGATTTCTATATCAATTTTGCAAGTTAGGTTATTGTCATCAATGAAATATTGTAAATTTCTATCGCTATAGTCATCATCTTGTTCTTCCACAGAATGGAAATTTTCAGACAAATCATTGCTTTCAGTATTGGCAAAATTTATATTTACAGCCGTTTGCATAATTCTTGGCAGTAAATGCACTTTTTTCAATCAATTGAGAAATATGAACTTAGTGGAATTTCCAATGCTGAATCTTGTATCTCATGAAATACTACATGTATAAATGAGTTGCCAGATTCGCTGCAGGTAGTCAGTCATGGGTTACAGCTGGATTCTGACTCACTAGACCCAGAGCTCAATGTTGATGTTGGCGACATTGGTGAGGGCATAGTGGTTGGTAGATCAAAGAGTAGAAGTGGAGGTTGTTGTGAAGGGACCATTGTCAGGAGAATTTGATGGACGATGACTGCAGCGTGAACAAGAAGATGGTGTGAAGAGTATGTTGACAGTGGCTGCTACGTTGTTCGGGTCATTAGCTTTTGCAGAAAGAACCCTTCACCAAGCATGGTGCAATATCACAGACTCCACTTGTCAAACTTGTTTAGTGGGCCAGTGCTGCACATGACATGACCAAGTTCTTTTTCTCTCTCTTCTTTAATGAATTAAGCAATAAGATTATATTGAATAATACATGAGGTACATAATATATGTTGTATATTGTATTATTGTGAGATAACTACCTCCCACCTCTACAAGATACAAGGAAAATAAATAAAACTACATGGAGATCCAGGAAACAAAATAGAGTTACATGAAAGAAAAACTAAAGAATTTTTTTACTTTTATATCTAGAAAAGAAAATTTTATACCAGCATCAGACCCTGAATGGAATGGACATATCATCTGATCCAGAAGTTATTTTTTAAAGTTTGTATATAGCAAAGTGAGCTTAAACCAGTCAAAAAGATAAATAAAAACATGATAGTTGTACATTAAATTAGAAAAATAGTGGTTTGGGTTTAAAATGAAAAACACAATAAGGTTCAAAGTCTGGATTCAAATGATGGATGGACTAATGATTATATAATCATAATTATATAATAAATTTAACTAAAACCAAAATTGAAATATAAAGTGATGTAATTATATTAGGTTCATTTATTTATATTTGTCTGTTATATAGCAAGATTGCAATGTGACTTGTAAATAATTAGTGGTAATATTAGCAAATAAGTACTTTATATGATAAAATATGTATTATTGTATTATATAATTAGATGTAACAAATACTGTGATGATGAGTACCAACTTCAGCATACATTATGTAAAATTACCTTATATGATTAGACTGATCACATGTGACTATCATCATTATAATCAACACAAAATTTAGTATATAATACCAGAAATTACCTTATATGGTTAGTGTGGTCACATGTGACTGTCACATCTTATTGTCACATCTTACCTAAACTGGTTATATTAGTCAGTAGTTCAAATTTGGGCTGATTTGTATAAGAATTGCAGCCAGTATGAATATTTTTAATATAAATGGCCACTAATTTGTCTTTTCTGAGGTGACTCAAATATGGAGGACTATGTAAGCCTGTCCAAATATGGTCCAACCTGATATTATTTGTATTTCTTTATCACATGGCCAAGTTGCAACATGACTTTCAAATGTCTAGTCATAATATTAGCAGAGAAGTGCTTTATTTATCTTCATATAAGTTTATATATATATTTACTATAGTTCAGATAATAATATGTAGACTAAAACATTTATTAAAATATGTGTTATTGCATTATATAATTAGATTTGCAACATATAATAAGAAATATAATAATTAGTATGACAATTAGCACACATTATGCAAAATTACCATATATGATTAGACTGGTCACATGTGACTATCATCATGATGATCAGTATAAAATTTGGTATATAATACCAGAAATTGCCTTATATAGTTAGAGCAGTTACATGTGACTGTTACACTTTGCCAGAAATGGTTACATTAGTCAACAGTTTAATTTTCAGTTAATTCTAGTAAGAATTGAGGCCAGTATGAATATTTTAAATATAATTAGAAAGTATTTTGTCTTTTCAGAGGCAACCCATATTTGGATGCTTATGCAAACATGACCAAGACCACATGTTATTTTCCAGTATAACAAGTAGAATCATATGTTATGCCCCAAAGAAAAGTCCCCTACATACGATCAACTTTATTTATTAATTATGAACCCTCACTGAGCCTGGTCTGATAAAGAACAAGTCTTTTAATAAATTACAGCCGTTTTTAATGATCTTGGCACTTTTTGAAAAATTTTGATTAAAAGAAATGATATGGACTTAGTGAAAATTTCTGTGCTCTACCTAGTATCTCATGAAATACTGCATGGATTAACATGGTTATAGAGGGAAAGTTGTACTGTTTCTTAAGGGCTATCCACTTCTATAATTACATTTGGACAATATTTAGTATTTGGTGACTTGTAGATAAAACAAAAGGTAAACCAGTACTTTTTGACACCCAAAATGACATTGTCAAATTATGGCATCAAATGAGCTCCTATGAAAAAGATTGTAGAGAGAAAATTGTTCACTTTTTCAAGGGCTAAAAGTACATATACCGTGTTTTTCTTTATTTTTGTCCTATGAGCTTGTAATCATGATTCTTGTGGCATTTCAAGCGTAACATGGACAAACATAGCACAAATGAAATATGGCCTCATAGGACAAAAATAAAGAAAAACACGGTATATGTACTTTTAGCCCTTGAAAAAGTGAACAATTTTCTCTCTACAATCTTTTTCATAGGAGCTCATTTGATGCCATAATTTGACAATGTCATTTTGGGTGTCAAAAAGTACTGGTTTACCTTTTGTTTTATCTACAAGTCACCAAATACTAAATATTGTCCAAATGTAATTATAGAAGTGGATAGCCCTTAAGAAACAGTACAACTTTCCCTCTATAACCATGTTAATCCATGCAGTATTTCATGAGATACTAGGTAGAGCACAGAAATTTTCACTAAGTCCATATCATTTCTTTTAATCAAAATTTTTTAAAAAGTGCCATGATCATTAAAAACGGCTGTAAAAGAAATCATAACAGGTGTATGGGCTTAGCTAGTATATCTTGATGAAGCCTGGGCCAAAGGGATCGTCAATGTCTAGTTTAATGTCTAGTTCAGTGGCCTTGCCCTTTCCTTTGTCTCGGCAGATCGGTTCAGGAGGTGGAGTGGATGGTTGAGGTACTGGATATGTATGAGTGTCAGCACCATATATGGGCGGGTTTAGAAATGAAATATCTATCTTGGATTTGGAAGGTTGTTTGAAGTGCGCCATTTGCGAGGTTAGTCATCTTGGACTTTTTGGCTGCATGTTAAGGAATGCCTGGCATATCAGTCTAAAGAGTTACGCAGAGTTCAGTTGAATATATATGATGACTGACATGAATTTCAATTTAACGGACCTCCAGATACAGATAGGTCAACTCATATTGCAACATGTGTGCAAGCCCTATCCCTATATCCTGCCATGGACCATGCCATCACTGACAATTATATTCCCATGAGGCTGTGCCCCTGTACAACATGGTATAGCACCAGGCATTGGGTAAGTTTAATGGTGGATGTATGAAATACACAGGAAATACAAATATCAGTAAAATTACAATAGAAAAAATGTACACGTAAGTGAAAAAGACATGGAGATTAAAAAATGTGGCACTAAGCACAACAGCATGCAGGTACATTGCAGTTGACATATCAATATTGTGGCTGTGATGTCAAAAGATGTTAAGCATGGACAATCCCTCATGAAGAGGATAAGTAAACGTATCCAGAGCCAAGGAAGTAAAAAGACAATGTAGGGAAGATGACACTGGCCATGGCAAAAAAGCAGATAAGAGCCAGTGAAGATGAGGTGCTGATAGGCAAGAGCACAGGTAATCCTGTGGGTTTGGCATTACTACCCGTAATCTTACCTGCACTGACTCGTACCCCTCTACCCTCAGGTTACATGTGAGCGGGTTATGGTGGGTAATGACAGGTAACGGGTACCCAGGGGTACCATCATGTATTTTGGAGGGTGCAAGTCTACGAGATAAAAAAAAAACTACAATTATTTATTGAGGGTTATCGCATCCCAGTTCCATGCCAACTTGGGCTCATCTTCCTGAAGATCTCGCTGTGTTGTAACCTTCAACACATCCTCATCCTTCATGAGACCCAATAAACTCCAGGAACCTAGACACAATAAAGCCCACATGGACTGGACTGAGAGCTGGCTTCAGACATGAGAAAGTAAGAGACCTCCTCAACTGAATGTTCATTCAACATCAACGGAGGTGGCTGCACAAATATATTAGATCAGGACATATATTAAGAGTCTGGATACATACCTGGAATTGTCAGGTAGACCACCCGCTTGTCAGTCCACCACACAAGGACGTCTGGGACCATCTCCAGGTCCAAGCTTAAGTAGACAGTGATCTCGTCTTGCAACTCTGACAGCTTTGGTGTAGCAAGGGCCAGAATAGTATCGAAAATGTTGGTGGAAGATTCCTGACCAGGCAGCGTCATGAGTACAATACAAAAAACTCAAAAAAATGCATATACGCCACCTGAGCAGCTGTATCTTCACCAGTGCTAGCCACAACGTCTACGCACTTGGTTCCCAATGCATAGTGACAATTGTATTCAGTCCGAAGGAGTTCCTCTGCAGTTGCGATCCAATCTGGCTCCCATTGCTGAGTCTTGAAATAAGCCAATTTGTGACAGGGATGCAGGACTAGCATTCTGGTAAGCTCGAGAATCAACCAAAAAAATAGATGTTAATGTACTCATTGTGATCCCGTAGTAGACCTCTGAAGTGTCTGTGAGTGAATAGTACCAATTCAATGTTGTGTCCAAGGTGGACAGCGGATTTGATGGACTTATTGATGGTTGATTTTTTGAGTATATCATTGAAGTGCTGGTTAATCTCATCCATTTCTGGGATGACAACAGCGAGATTTG
Source organism: Hygrocybe punicea (assembly GCA_963556145.1). Lineage (NCBI taxonomy): Eukaryota > Fungi > Basidiomycota > Agaricomycetes > Agaricales > Hygrophoraceae > Hygrocybe > Hygrocybe punicea. Next base: position 5,404,072 of record OY744461.1, on the reverse strand, counting down.
GGGTTGCACAAGAGAAGAACAGAGTTGCGTCTTTGAGAATCTGCATGTTTGTGCCAGTTGAGTCATTTTTATTTAGGGAAAGTGCACAGCACATGCCTTCAAGATGTTGCACAGCTGCTGAATGATATCCCAATCTTTTTCTGACATCTCATATGGATGTAAGTTGTTCTTTCAATCCGCTGTGTAGTTCTCAATGACCTTTCTGTATTTGAGTGAAGGCCAGGTCAAGTTCCAACGAGTCTGAACATTGTGTGGCATTCATCAAAGAGCTTCATCAATTTCCTTGAAGCACGAGTCCCAAGTAGGCAACAGGATTATGGTGGAGTGTATCGTCTTGAATGCTAGTTTCTGGAGCTGCATAACGAGGTCCTGATGAGTCACACCATTACTCATGCAATGTTCACTAACCTTGGCGAGAACAAGCATTACAGGATGGATCTGAGCCCGTATCTCTGTGCACTCCTCTTCAGAGAGGTCTTCCATCTTGTCCACCAACCCATCAATGTCATCTTCAGTGGACTCGTCATCATCACATACACTGTTTCCAAATGCTTGTGTGGTGACTTCTTCGAGTTCCAAGTCCTCTGCCATCTCATCGAGTTTGTGCTGCAGCACGTCATCTTGTAAGCCCTTCTTTATGGTCTCAAATGGCTTCAGCAGGGACTTGGCTACAAGATTCACAATGTGCAGAAAACACCGAGTTCAATTGACCTTGGAAAAGTTATCAATCTCCACAGCTATCTCATTAACCATCATGTCATTGCATGACACATTATCACATGTGACACTCAACATCTGGTTTGTCTGATTTAGCTGCAGATGCATGACTGACAATTTGCGCCCACCTTATGCTCGATCTGGAACTCTCGCAATACATTTATGAATGCGACTGCAAGATTAATGCCTGAGTGTGACTGGGATCATCAGATCAGTCGTGATGTGAAAACATAGTGAGTGACATACCTTCACAACCTCAAGGATGAGGCACAAGGGCTGTCTCTTGCATTCCAGGTGTGCTGTCACAGCAACATATGCTTTGTGGTTCAGTGAAGTCCAAGCATCAGTTGCAAAACTGATGTGCCCCTCATACTCGTTAAGCATCTTGGTGATCTGGTTCCTTGTACAAGTGAAGACCTGCTTGACGTCCCGAGAGACGGTGTGGCGCAAAGGTATGTAATGCTCTAGTCAGCCCATTTTCGTCAATGACCGGAAGCCACAATCCTCCATGATCTTGAATGGCCGACAATTCTCAGCAACCCAGCGGACAATCTCTGCCTTGGTCTCCATCTTGATGTGTGGTCGATGTGAGTAAGTTACCTTGCCTTTTGCCTGACGCTCAAAGTGCGCCATTATAGACCCATCCACAGCCTCTACAAGACCCTCATAAGTCTGTGTGGCTGTGAGTCCACGTGCACTGTTAACGGTCTGGACTCCCCAGCACATTCGTGCATGTTTTAAAAGGTTGCTTGTGGATTTAGCGTCACCCTTATCGACGAAACAGCGAATTCCCTTTTGGCAACCCTGAGCTGCGCTGTAGAGGGTCGACGTCCCTCTGAGTCCGTATCATCGATATATCATGAATCCGGACCAACCCGTTGCCGCCATTCGACTTGCATTCGAACCCGATGTAACCCGACGTGACGTGACGTGACGTGACCCGATGTGACCGACATAACCCGACACATGCCGCTTTGTGACGGCCGCTTTTGGGCTAAATCCGGCAGCCTCAAACGCCTTGGAGTTCCAATTCCAGGAGATGGATCTCTTCGGACTCAATCCCCGACTTCGGATTTACCTTATTTATGCATCCCCTCGTCCTTTCGGAGATATGTAGGACTTTTCCAATCTTTTTCATGGATATTCGTTTTCCCCTCCACTTTCCTGTCTTCGTTGCTTTGCAACCCCCTTTCCACTTCCCCATTCCAGTGTTTCTTTGTAGTTTCTATTGGCCGAAGTAGACATGTCCAAAAGTAGCTACACACTCATGTACTAGAAAAACGGTCCCCGACGACCGTACAAAAAAAAGATACCATTAGTCCCTGTTTCCCTCATAGTCAGAACCTTTTTAATCCCTTCAAATGCTCGTCCATGTAGACCCTTAGCTTTTTATAGTCCACTTCGTCGTTTTTATCGTTGTTCCCATATATTCGTTCATTGTTTCCGACCCGACCCGACCCGACCCGACCCGCTGTACCCGACATCATCGGCATCGTCGGGTTGTTCATTATTTGTCCGTTTTCACTCCGTTCATCGCCGGATTCGTCGTTATTAGTCCAGTTTTACGCAGCGGCTTTACTTTTACTAACAATCCCTTTCTTTTACTACTATTCCCGACACTGACTTATCCAGTCACTTCTACGCTGACACCCACAGGTTAGGATCTTTATATATATTTCTTTATATAGTTCCGAAGCCACCAAGAACCCGCATCTACATCTGGAGCCCACCGCGAGGATAATTCAGTGTCCATAACACATTCATTCAACAACCCTATATTTCCCTTCGTCATTCCCGAACAAGTCCTTCCGCCGCACTCTACACATCCGCTACCCGTTACCCGACCTCCTTGCACCCGACATCCAACACTCTGACATCCGATCTCCAACCATCACACCATCATCCGGGTTTGATTCTATTGATATTTTCTCTTCTTTGCCGACTACAATTGTTCAGTTTCACTAATGACCTCGAACCCGTCCTTGTGCCGCCCAACCCAACGGCCGCTTCCCGCTTTAGGAAACTTGCACAGCCACGATCCAACAACACTCTTTTGTCGACTCGAATTCCGTCACATCCATCCCATCCACATTCGTTTATAGACTCCCAACACGCTCGGAATCCCACTCCCCACCGATACCACTTCAGGCTACCCCCAAACCTGAACAACTAGTTACAACTCACCTCTAGTACTGAACCATCTACATGTTGGTAAAAGTACTGGGCAGCCCTGGGACGATACGTTGGGACGTCCCATTGTCCCTGGTCCGGTGTATGGGATGGCCCATGGGACGACATTTGGTGTTGTGGGATGTCCCATGGGACATGGGACATCCCACACAGAGGGGGTGTCTGGGGGCATTTGGGACGTCCCTTCTCTAGATATTTAATAGAAACCTCAGGATGATGATAGCATCTAGTTGTAAATTTCAAGGCCTTGTCATGGCCACTATGGGTACCATGGGTGCTATAGCATAGTATAAGATTGTACATACTTATTCTTTTGAGAGTCACAGAGCTGATTGTCCTTCAAGGTCAGTGGCAGGGTGTGGAGATACAGCAGTTGTTTCAACATATAAAGACAGAAGGAGTGGGAGAGGGAGATGTTGGGTAATGAGATGGGAAAGAGGGGGAGGATTGAGGGTGTGCTTCTGGTAAACCAATCCCTTGTGCATGTGGCAAGCTGAAGCTTGTAGGGGAGTAAGTGAGCAGAGCATGCATGATATACAAAGAAAAGTAGGGCTTCATATGCAGAGGAGGCTGAGCTGAAAATTAAACACGTGTATTATGAAGAGCATTTGATCAGGATATCAGTGGTTATTACATTATTGGCTGTGCATGCAATGGCTGACTGGGAAGCAGATGCAGAGGAGAGATCTGAAATTAGAGTGTGTCTTGAGGACAGAAGGAGACATCTCACAGAGGCTTTATTGGGACATCCCACAGGCTCGTCTGGGATGTCCCTGTCGCTGAGGCTTTCGGACATCCCTGTCATCTTGTGGGACATCCAACCAAGGCTTTGGGACATCCCACAGCCTTGTCTGGGACATCCCTGCCAGTTTGTGGGACATCCCACAGCCTTGTTTGGGACGTCCCTGTCAGCTTGTAGGACGTCCCACCGAGGCTTTGGGATGTCCCACAGCCTTGTCTGGGATGTCCCTGTCAGCTTGTGGGACGTCCCTGCCAGCTTGTGGGATGTCCCTGTCAGCTTGTGGGACATCCCACCGAGGCTTTGGGATGTCCCACGGCCTTGTCTGGGACATCCCTGTCAGCTTATGGGACGTCCCACAGCCTTGTCCAGGACATCCCTCTCAGCTTGTGGGACGTCCCACCAAGGCTTTGGGATGTCCCACAGCCTTGTCTGGGACGTCCCTGTTAGCTTTTGGGATGTCCCACAGTCAGTTTGTGGGATGTCCCACAACCTGGTGTGGACATCCCAATGTACAGGCTTGTGGGACTGCCTGCTTGCTCAGCATCTGCTAAGTCATACAATAATAATCATTCCAATCCACATCTTACATAATTTTAAATAATTTACATTTAGCAACTACTTAAAATAGATATAGCAAATCAAATAATTATTTTACCTAAATACATGGTATTCTACTTATCAGGGGAGAGGCAGGGAGGTGGAGGTGGAGGAGCGGACAGGAGAGGGGGCAATGGCAGGGGCAATGGCAGGGGGTGGGCAAGGGGAGAAGGGCAGGAGGTGGATGGGAGGTGGATGGGAGGTGGGGGTGGCAGGGGGCAGGAGATAGGGAGGGGAGAAGGGGCAGGTTAGGAAGGGACAGACTAGGAGACAGTCAGGGGGAGAATGGAAAGGAGGAGGGAGGAGGGGGAGGGGAAAGGAGGGAAAGGGAGGGCCCAACAAAATTACATACCGGTGTTCCCTGGTGTCTACACCCCTCGGCCTTGTCCCAGTCCTCGTCCCCGTCCCCGTCGTCGTCGTCGTCGTCACCCCCATCCCCGTCGCCCTCGTCCTCGTCGTTTTCGTCCCTGTCCCCGTCCCCGTCCCCGCCGTCCCTGCCATCCTCGCTGTCCTCGCTGTCCCCGTCCTCGTCGTTGCCGTTGCCGTCGTTGCCGTTGTTGTGGTCCCAGTCCCAGTCGTTGTTGTTGTTGTTGTCGTCCTCGTCATCCCTGTTGCCGTCGTCCTCGCTGTCCCGGTCTCGTTGTCCTCGTCATTCCGTTCCCTCGTCCCGGTCGTCCTTGCTTCCGTCCGTTGCCCCCGTCCCCATTCCCGTGCTCGCTGTCCTCGTCGTCATCCCCGTCCTCGTCGTCCTCGTCCCCGTCGTCCTCGTCGCCCCCGTCGCCCCCGTCGTCCTCGTCGTCCCCATTGCATCGTCCTTGCTGTCCTGGGTCCGTTGTCCTTGTCGTCCCGTTCCCTCGTCCCGGTCGTCCTCGTTTCCGTTGTCCGTTGTCCCCGTCCCCGTTCCCGTGCTCACTGTCCTGGTCGTCGTCCTGGTCGTCGTCCCTGTCGTGCTCGTCGTTCCCGTTGCCGTCGTCCTTGTTGTCGTGGGCTCCGTTGTCCTCATCATCCCGTTCCCCCTCCCGGTCGTCGTCCCGGTCCCCATGCCCGCTGTCCTACTCGTCATCCTTGTCTTCATTGTCGTCTTCCCGTTGTCGTGGTTCCCGGTTCCCATTGTCGTCTTCCCCTTTCGCGCCGTGGTCGCGTTCGTTCGTTTACCCCGTCGTCCTCATTCTCGTCGTCCCCGTTCTTGTTGTCGTGGTGGGCCTGTGTTGTCCCCGTTCTGGGCTGTGACCTCCCTCCTTGTCGCCCGCATCCGCGTCTGCTTGTTTTGTTTGCGTTCGTTTGGCGCGAGAGTGCGGCAAAAAAACCTAAAAGTATTTAAGTAGTTAGTAGAATAAATGAAAAAGATAAATGGACGACTTACCTGGGGTGCTCTGGCATCCGCATCGTTGTCGCGTCGTTGTTGAAAGCGACAAGTCTTGTTGAACTCGTGCACGAGACTTTCAACCGGAATTTGCCGCTGTCCCAAACGGGGTCGAGTTGCCATATAGGGAAGGGTGGCTGAATTTTCTTATTATTATTACATGTACTACAACACCTCAATGGCCAGGGCAAAACCCTTAAGAGATGTAGGTATGATGCACCTACCCCGAGGGGAGTTTATGTATTTTATTTCATTTTATATGTGGAGATATTCACCATGCATTTTATGCCTCTGCCAAAATTGGACCCTTAAACAGCTAACTTTGCGAGTACACATCTGAAAAATCTAAAATTAATTCTAGGAGTGCTAGGTAAGGTATACATTGTGTTCCAGACAAGTGCCTGGTAGTTGGTGGTGCAGGGAATGTGTTGTAGCCAAAATGGAGTTGGATCTTTGCATTGTGGCTAGACAATCAAAAGTCCGTATAAGCACACACAATCATGAATGGAATGTGAGGGACAAGTTCATCATATTTTGGCTACAACACATTCCCTGCACCACCAACTACCAGGCACTTGTCTGGAACACAATTTATACCTTACCTAGCACTCCTAGAATTAATTTGAGATTTTTCAGACGTGTACTCGCAAAGTTAGCTGTTTAAGGGTCCAATTTTGGCAGAGGCATAAAATGCATGGTGAATATCTCCACATATAAAATGAAATAAAATGCATAAACTCCCCTCGGGGTAGGTGTATCATACCTACATCTCTTCAGGGTCTTGCCCTGGCCATTGAGGTGTTGTAGTACATGTAATAATAATAAGAAAATCCAGCCACCCTTCCCTATATGGCAACTCGACCCCGTTTGGGACATCGGCAAATTCCGGTTGAAAGTCTCGTGCACGAGTTCAACAAGACCTGTCGTTTTCAACAACGACGCGACAACAGGTGCAGATGCCAGAGCACCCCAGGTAAGTCGTCCATTTATCTTTTTCATTTATTCTACTAACTAATTATTAATAATAAACAGTTTTAGGTTTTTTTGCCGCACCCTCGCGCCAAATGGTCGCGAACAAGGCCAACAAGCGGACGCGGATGCGGGCGACAAGGAGGGAGGACACAGCCCAGAACGGGGACAACCCAGGCCGACCACGACAGCAAGAACGGGGACGACGAGAATGAGGAATACGGGGTAAACGAACAAACGCGACGATGGCGCGAAAGGGGAAGACGACGGCAACGGGAACGGGAACCACGACAACGGGAAGACGACGACGAGCAGGGGCAACGAAGACGAGGACAGCGGGCATGGGCACGGGAACGACGGACGACGGAAACGAAGACGACCGGGACGGGGGAACAGGACGACGACCACGGAGCCGGGGACAACAAGGACGACTGCAACGGGGACAACGGGGACAACGGGGACAACGACGAGGATGGCGACGGGGGCAGCGAGCACGGGAACGGGGACGGGGGCAACGGACGACGGATGACGGAAACGAGGACGACCGGGACGAGGGAACGGGATAACGAGGACAACAGAGACCGGGACAACGAGGACGGCGGCAACAGGGAGGACGAGGACAACAACAACAACAACGGGGACTGGGACCACGACAACGGCAACGACGGCAACGGCAACGACGAGGACGGGGATGGCAAGGACAGCGAGGACAGCGAGGACAGCGGGGACGGCGGGGACGGGGACGGGGACAGGGACAGGGACGAAAACGACGAGGACGAGGGCGACGGGGACGGGGACGAGGACGAGGACGACGAGAACGGGGACGGGACGACGGCGAGGACGGGGACGGGGACGCAATCGACGAACACGAGGACGACAGGGACAGGGATGAGGACGACGAGAACAGGGACGGGGACGACGGCAAGGACGGGGACGGGGACGCAATCGACGAACACGAGGACGACGGGGAAGGGGACGACGACGACGACGACGACGACGACGGGGACGGGGACAAGGACAAGGAGGGGGACAAGGGCGAGGACGCAGAGGGGTGTGGACAGCAGGGAACACTGGTGTGTAATTTTGTTGGTTTTTCCCCTCCTTTCCCCTCCCCCTCCTCCCTCCTCCTTTCCATTCTCCCCCTGACTGTCTCCTAGTCTGTCCCTTCCTAACCTGCCCCTTCTCCCCTCCCTATCTCCTGCCCCCTGCCACCCCCACCTCCCATCCACCTCCCATCCACCTCCTGCCCTTCTCCCCTTGCCCACCCCCTGCCATTGCCCCTGCCATTGCCCCCTCTCCTGTCCGCTCCTCCACCTCCACCTCCCTGCCTCTCCCCTGATAAGTAGAATACCATGTATTTAGGTAAAATAATTATTTGATTTGCTATATCTATTTTAAGTAGTTGCTAAATGTAAATTATTTAAAATTATGTAAGATGTGGATTGGAATGATTATTATTGTATGACTTAGCAGATGCTGAGCAAGCAGGCAGTCCCACAAGCCTGTACATTGGGATGTCCACACCAGGTTGTGGGACATCCCACAAACTGACTGTGGGACATCCCAAAAGCTAACAGGGACGTCCCAGACAAGGCTGTGGGACATCCCAAAGCCTTGGTGGGACGTCCCACAAGCTGAGAGGGATGTCCCGGACAAGGCTGTGGGACGTCCCACAAGCTGAGAGGGATGTCCCGGACAAGGCTGTGGGACGTCCCACAAGCTGACAGGGATGTCCCAGACAAGGCCGTGGGACATCCCAAAGCCTCGGTGGGATGTCCCACAAGCTGACAGGGATGTCCCAGACAAGGCTGTGGGACATCCCAAAGCCTCGGTGGGACGTCCCACAAGCTGGCAGGGACGTCCCACAAGCTGACAGGGACGTCCCAGACAAGGCTGTGGGACATCCCAAAGCCTCAGTGGGACATCCCACAAGCTGGCAGGGACGTCCCAAACAAGGCTGTGGGATGTCCCAGACAGGATTGTGGGTTGTCCCACCGAGGCTTTGGGACGTCCCACAAGCTGACAGGGATGTCTCAAACAAGGCTGTGGGACGTCCTACAAGCTGGCAGGGATGTCCCAGACAAGGCTGTGGGACGTCCGAAAGCCTTGGTGGGATGTCACACAAGATGACAGGGATGTCTGAAAGCCTCAGCTGCAAGCTGACAGGGACATCCCAGATGAGCCTGTGGGATGTCCCAATAAAACCTCTGTGAGATGTCTCCTTACCCAAGTCCACTGTCCTCAAGACACACTCTAATTTCAGATCTCTCCTCTGCATCTGCTTCCCAGTCAGCCATTGCATGCACAGCCAATAATGTAATAACCACTGATATCCTGATCAAATGCTCTTCATAATACACGTGTTTAATTTTCAGCTCAGCCTCCTCTGCATATGTAGCCCTACTTTTCTTTGTATATCATGCATGCTCTGCTCACTTACTCCCCTACAAGCTTCAGCTTGCCACATGCACAAGGGATTGGTTTACCAGAAGCACACCCTCAATCCTCCCCCTCTTTCCCATCTCATTACCCAACATCTCCCTCTCCCACTCCTTCTGTCTTTATATGTTGAAACAACTGCTGTATCTCCACACCCTGCCACTGACCTTGAAGGACAATCAGCTCTGTGACTCTCAAAAGAATAAGTATGTACAATCTTATACTATGCTATAGCACCCATGGTACCCATAGTGGCCATGACAAGGCCTTGAAATTTACAACTAGATGCTATCATCATCCTGAGGTTTCTATTAAATATCTAGAGAAGGGACGTCCCAAATGCCCCCAGACACCCCCTCTGTGTGGGATGTCCCATGTCCCATGGGACATCCCACAACACCAAATGTCATCCCATGGGCCATCCCATACACCGGACCAGGGACAATGGGACGTCCCAACGTATCGTCCCAGGGCTGCCCAGTACTTTTACCAACATGTAGATGGTTCAGTACTAGAGGTGAGTTGTAACTAGTTGTTCAGGTTTGGGGGTAGCCTGAAGTGCCGATACCCGTCGAAAAACCGCGACCGGAAAGCCCCAAAACATCAACTCGCCCAACGGCACTCACGCGTCACTCACAACTTGGAACAGATGGATCTCCGTGCAACGGGTTTAGCCTGTGTACCCCCAGCCGCTCGCGTCTACGAACTCGCACTTGTCACCGGATACAAGCCCTTACAAGCCCCCCCATCGTCTGAGCCCACGAAGTTACCAGCAAAAGCACGTCAGCGCCCTTCACGAGTTCATGCGAGCAGCCCCCGCGTTCGAGCCCTCAACACTGAGCTACAGCCCCACGACACCATTCGCGAGCCTCACAAGCCATCTTCGCCGTTATCGATGCCCCACACCGTGCCACGTCACCCGGCTTCGTGCCCCAGCCAAGTCGACATCTCCGGCCGCTCACGCCTTCGTTGGACACCCCGTCGCCTCGCACCGCTTCCCAGAGTCCCACATCGCCCTTCACGAGCCCTCACGAGCCGTCTCCGCCATTATCGAGTCCCCAACGCGTCGCCACGTCATCCCAGCTCATGCACCCGCCTATTCGACATCCCCGGCCGCTCACGCCCTCGTTGCTACCCCCACGCAGCCTCGTATGGCTTTCCGAGTCCCCACAGCACCCTTCGCAAGCCCACACGAGTCGTCTTCGCCGTTATCGACGCTCCCACCCTGTGCCACGTCACCCTGCTTCGTGCCCCAGCTTACTTGACATCTCCGGCCGCTTACGCCCTCGTTGGACCTCCCTGTCACCTCGCACCGCTTCCTATGGCCCCACGACGCCAGCTGTGAGCCCTCACGAGCCGTCCTCAACGCCCAACGCGTCACCACGTCATCCTTCCTCGTGCCCCCCGTACTCGACATCCCCGGCCGCTCACGTCCTCGTTGGATCATCCGCCGCTTCGTACAACCTCCCACAACCCTACAGCGTCCCTTGCAAGTCCGTACCAGCCGTCCTCGCCGTCATCGACGCCTCACGCATTGCCACGTCATACTTCCTCGTGCCCCCGTAACTCGACATCCCCAGCCGCTCACGCCTTCGTAGGACCCACCGGCGGCTCGTATCACATCCCAACACCCTACATCGCCCCCGCAAACCCGTACAAGCTGTCCCCGTTATATTCGAGCCTCCAACAGCCTACCACCGCGTTCCCAGACCCAGCACCAACGACCACCACGACCGTCAGCCCCCACACCCACGTTCACGCCCCCGCACTTCTGTGGGACCCTTTCCCGTCCCAAACGACTCCACTCTCGTCCCTCGTCGTCCCACGCAAGCGGCCACATCACCCCCCGTCGACCTCCATTCACCCCCAGCCGTCCCCGTCCTCGTCCACTCCCCTTCGATCACCTACGCCCTCGACCAACCCCACGACGTCCCTCAAGTCCCTTCGCGAGCCCAAACGAAGCCCCCGTTGGGTTACGCCCGTGAAACCGTGACCACCGGCCGCCCAAACCCGTTCCACGACCCGACAGACCATTGTCAAATCCCCACGCAACTATCCGCCACGAAAACATCACGAAGATGCCACCCGTATCACCCCAATCCATCTCCCTGCCCACGCCGTCCACCCCCGTCTCCAACATCTCCCTACACCATACCCCAGCCTCGATCACCCGTCACCCGCTCCCCCGGCCTCCAGCACCCTCGAACGACCTCATGCAACCACGATCCACGTCATGCAACACCACGTCCCTTCGTATCCACCCACGTAATCCGCCTCCGTTTCCCAACATTGCCCTATCCCGTACCGCCGACCTCGACCACCCGTTACCCGCTTCCCTCGACAACCCGCAGCGTCGAACAACCCCATGCAACCATGATCCACGCCTCGCAACCACGTTCCGTCTCATCCGCTCACGTCGTCCGCCCCGTCTCCCTACGTGGCCCTATGCCATACCGCCACACCCGACAACCCGTTTTCGACCAATCCGCTACATCGGCTTCCGGTTCTGGATCCGCGACTCGCATCACAGCACCCGACTACGAACCCGGACGCGTTCCCAACGATTCCGCAGCATGAGGTTCCGGTTCCGGTTCCGGTTTCACATCCCGTACCCGCCACCTTCGCACCCCCATACCCACCGAACCCGACCCTACGAAAACCCCTCACCATCCATCGGCATAAGAAATATATACATAAATAGATTAAATAAATAAAAAGAAAGAAAAACGTCAGAGATAAAAGAAAGATAAAAAGAAATACACTCGTTCCCGACACACCCGACACCCGCATAATACACCCGACATACTCGACACACCCGCTTATGAATCCGTCGCACCCAGCGAACCCGTTTACAAACCCGCCGCACCCGCTTACGAACCCGACGCACCGCTTCACTCATTCTCCATGCACCCGACTCATCCGCTCATGCACCCGCATTCCACCTGTTGACATCGCTCTCCGCTTTCCATGACCCACCGTTTCCGCCACTGTTTCGACCCAGACACAACGTTCCCTGTCTTGGCTTCGATTCCCAACCCACCCGACTTTATATTTCAGTTCCATGGGGGAGAATGCTTCCCCACGGGTCCAAGCCGGTGCTGAACCGCCTAGTATGAGGCTGATATCACAGCCATTGATTATCGCCCCATATTAGTATTGACATATTGAACCTCCGCCATCGTCTATCGAACCTCCGCCGTCGTCCATCGAACCTCCGTCATCGTCCATCGAACCTCCATTGTCGTCATATCGTATCGAACCTCCGCCGTCGTCATATCATGTTTACCATCGTCATCGTATCTCTATGCCCACGTCACCGTTTTATGCTTTCCGCCACCGTTTTCGCCACCCGTTGACACAGCCACCGAAGCCGCCAACTCTAACCTGACTGGCCTACATCATCTTTGTCATCCGCCTTCGTTTTATGTCGTTTCCGCTTATGCCCAACGTGTTTCCATTCACGATTTCATTATCTCCGTCACCCGACTCCACCTCTATTGCTTCCTTTCTTTCCAATCCCGATACTTATTCCCTTTTATCTATTTTGTGTTTCCGCCGCCTTTTTGTTCCACTCTTCTAGTTTTCCACCTCTTGTTTCATTTCCGCTTGATTATTGTTGTCATAGTTTCTTTTCCCTCCGGTTTTATGTACTTTGTTTCCTTTTTCTCGACACCGACTTCACCCACTTTTGTTCTCTACTCCCCGCTCTCCGCCTCCGCCTGTCCATCGAGCTCCGCTAGTCACCATCCGCTGTCCCCGTTCGCGTCATCCACGACCCGCCTCGTCCTGTCGAGCCCGCTTCCACGACCACCGTGTCAGCTTCATCTCATGCATCCGAGTCCCGAGTCCACGTGGTATCGACCAGGGATGGTCTTTATTTAAAGTACCCTGGAGATGTAGAGGGTCGACGTCCCTCTGAGTCCGTATCATCGATATATCACGAATCCGGACCAACCCGTTGCCGCCATTCGACTTGCATTCGAACCCGATGTAACCCGACGTGACGTGACGTGACGTGACCCGATGTGACCGACATAACCCGACACATGCCGCTTTGTGACGGCCGCTTTTGGGCTAAATCCGGCAGCCTCAAACGCCTCGGAGTTCCAATTCCAGGAGATGGATCTCTTCGGACTCAATCCCCGACTTCGGATTTACCTTATTTATGCATCCCCTCGTCCTTTCGGAGATATGTAGGACTTTTCCAATCTTTTTCATGGATATTCGTTTTCCCCTCCACTTTCCTGTCTTCGTTGCTTTGCAACCCCCTTTCCACTTCCCCATTCCAGTGTTTCTTTGTAGTTTCTATTGGCCGAAGTAGACATGTCCAAAAGTAGCTACACACTCATGTACTAGAAAAACGGTCCCCGACGACCGTACAAAAAAAAGATACCATTAGTCCCTGTTTCCCTCATAGTCAGAACCTTTTTAATCCCTTCAAATGCTCGTCCATGTAGACCCTTAGCTTTTTATAGTCCACTTCGTCGTTTTTATCGTTGTTCCCATATATTCGTTCATTGTTTCCGACCCGACCCGACCCGACCCGACCCGCTGTACCCGACATCATCGGCATCGTCGGGTTGTTCATTATTTGTCCGTTTTCACTCCGTTCATCGCCGGATTCGTCGTTATTAGTCCAGTTTTACGCAGCGGCTTTACTTTTACTAACAATCCCTTTCTTTTACTACTATTCCCGACACTGACTTATCCAGTCACTTCTACGCTGACACCCACAGGTTAGGATCTTTATATATATTTCTTTATATAGTTCCGAAGCCACCAAGAACCCGCATCTACAGCACAGCAGAAAGTATGGAACCAGCACCCCTTGTCGTCATACCCAATATCAAGAATAGGATGGTAAAATGCATAAACTGACGAAACCCAGTCCTTTCGCAGGTGCTCTGTAAATCAAGGTAAGTGATTTAATCTGGATGGCACCATGGAATATTGGCTGACCAAGTTCATCCTCAGAATTGACAGGCTCTTCTCCCTCCTCATCATCATCGTGTGCACTCTTGGATCCTGGCACTACCGAGCTGTGGACATGGTCTTCATCATCGTCACTGTTGATGATGGTGGTGACTGTTGGCGCCAGCCTGACCTGCATGGCAGGGGTGATGGCAGGCTGCTGCAAGATTTGTGACTGAGACAGTGATGCTGTGGACGAGTCTGCAGTCAACGGCCTATGCCGCTTGGAGGATGCCACCGGTTCTTCAGTAGCAGGTTGCTTTTGGCCATTACGAGGCTGGCTACTGGACATTTGGGTGGATGGTTGAGGCTGGGAAGGCCTGGATTTGGCCTGGGAGCAGGATTTTTTGGGAGGAGGCATGGATTTATTGGGGGGAGGCATGATGGAGGTGGGTGAAGTTTGAGCCCCTATTTATATGTAGTAGTTATGTGTCCATGAGTGCACCATAAAGTGACTGCGTGGTACAAATGCCATATATATTCTCTATTGGTGTTATATTGTAATGACAGGTATATGAAGGTCATGGGTACTGTTTTATGTACCTGTACTCTTACCCACACATATCTGTACTCACTACCTGTGCGGGTTTGGATTACCCGTGCTCTAGCCTAGACCCCTCTCTTGACACTCAATCACCATGTCCATGTCCACATTCAAGAGACAGAAAACTGTCGATGTCACCACGTTTATCCTGGATGGCTATGTCATCACCTCTCTGAATGCTCCACCGTTGTTGACCTTCCCAGGGCCTGTATTGTTGCATAATGATGATCCAGACCCCTGACATACATTTTCTTTGAATTGGGCTATGCCTGAATATCCACAGCTGGACTTTGTACTGTTTCCACCATGATGGGAATTACGAGTCCCGTTAAGGGAATCGTTTTATGTGGTCGTTTTCCGCCAACAACAAAATTGTCGCTAACACTGATTTTACAAGTTGTGAGAACTTATTTCAATAAGCCGTGTGAAATCATTTCTAACTGTGGGAAATAAAAATGATAGTCCATTGTGAAGCAATCTGACTTGCGGAATTTGAGCCAAAAAGGAAATACTTTCCCACAGTCAAGAAACCACAAGAATCTATCATTTCCTTGTCATAGCTATTGAGCCAGCTCTACTTTATTTCGTGCATTCTGGTGTCAGCATTGCATTATTTCATGCATCACATCGAATAACATTGATTTCCATCCTCTTAAGGCCAAGTCTTGGACTTGTTTAGTGGGCCAGTGCTGCGCATGGCATGAACGAGTTCTTTTTTTTCCCTCCTCACTTTCATCATAGCAGCCTCTCACCATAGCAACATAAAAAGTAGAAAAAATAAAACTGCACAGCATGTCTCGACCTCCTCTCCCACTGTCATGTCTTCTTTGCTTCATCATTATACAATATTCTCAGCCAAAAAAGAGAGCAACATGTCAACTGTCAAATACAACTGTCTTCAAACAGTATGATAACAATTGACTTACATTTTCTCTACCCTACTTCTCCATAACCTTGCTGCACAACAGATGATAACATGAAGACAGCTGTTACGAGTTCTTCCATTTATGGAAAACTCGTTCTTATAAACCCGGTTTTCAGCCATTGAGGTGATTCATTCATTCATCTCAGGGACTGAGGGAAAAATGTGTCCAAATATAGCAACTGAGTTCTAAATCCCTTTTGACTGGTTTCATCCGAGAATCCAGAGCCTCTATTGACTTGCACACTGCATGGATCTTCACCAAATTTGACAATGAGTATGTGATGGGGACCATCCTGCTGGAAAAAAGTTATGGAGTGCATCTGGTATAATTTGGGCTACCTGTGAGCTATTCTTTGCAAGAGATATGAGTATAGCTACAATAACTGGTGTAATATGGCAAAGTAAAAGATGGTACTTTCTAGCTACATTCTATTGTATGTCTGGGACACTTTTGTCCACTTAAGGCAGCTGGTAAATGTGATATCTGAGTCTCTAGAATGCAAATAAGTGAGGGTGGCCCGGAGTTGTGGCTAAAATTCAAGTGGAGTTTGAAATCCATGTTGAGAGCATTCGAGCTCAGATGAATCCAAAACCTTCTCTTGGTCAACAGCCCCATCCCCCTCCATTTCAGACTCTACTGCCAGCCCCCTGCTACACCTACTGCCCTACAACTTTCCCATCCTCCTCTACTGTCCCCTAACTCTCTCCAGGAAACTTTTTGGCCTCCAAAAGGTCACCGATGTCTAGCAATAGTGTCACCAGCAACCCCAGCAACAGGAGCACATTCCGGCTGCTTTGGAGCGCCATGGAGGGTTTCTGAGGGCAGCAGGGGATGTGGTGCACCCACCTCCTGCTATACTAGGTGAGTTTTCTGTTTTATTAGCTGTCCTGGATCTGAATTGACCATGGGGTGCTCACCCAGGTGTCACTTGCTCCTCCCAGCCTTTCCACCCTATTCAGCACCCTCCCAGCCTTCTTTCAGTCCCGCTGTAGTCCCAGCACCCATTCGTCACCATCTCCACTGCTTCCTTTACCCCTCTTAGCCTGTTCTGCCCCTTTTTCACCCTTCTGCTCATTCCCCCTCTCCAATCCTTTCTTTGACCTTTATTGACTCTCTTATCATTCACTTATCACGACTATCTCTCATTCCCATCCATTGCCTTCATTGTAGCCATATTGTAATACTTTGTAAATAATTTGACATTTAATGAAATTAATTAAATTACAGATAAGTCCCTATTTGTAGAAGAAAGTGGCTAGCAGGAGATCATCGCAATGCCTGAGGCAATTTTGCTAACCACTTCAGCGACTCTGACTTTAATCCTCATGATCATCAGGGGTATGCACATAGGTATTATACTATTAATCATTAATATATTTGTAACAAACTATATGTCTTATTGGATACACTATGAGTACGTGGATTGAAAAAGAGCTTTCCACATAGCTGTCACTCAATGTGCAATGGGTTGTTGTCCTTGCATCATGTAATGAGTAGTATTTGATCATTCCTTGATATATAGATCTTTAAGATCGTTGATATCTACTTGGTTCAGACCGTTTATTCTGGTTATGTAAGGAAACATGTGCTTATCACGTGTTTGCTGGGGGTCATATGCCTGAATTCTCACGATCCATCTTTTCTTTTCCTCTAGTCTTTCACCATGGTCTTCTGGTGTCTACTCCTTTTTATTGCTGCTTCTCTGTGCAATAAATTGTAATAAAAAACTATCCGATGCTATGAACAGGTCCTCTGTCCTCCCTCTAAGTACATTTTTCATTTACACTTTATTATTATTTTTATTTGATGATTGCATACAGAGCGCAAAGTCTGTGACTGGCCTTTTTGTGCCAATGTTTCTACCCTAAACAATCAACGCGTTGAACTATTCTGGAGGATGGATGGGCCTGAAGTCAATGCTTGACATTGACTTCTTTCTTTCTGGGGTGAACACTTTGTCTTTATTTGGGCGGGTCTTGGTTGCTGGTTAGCTGGGAACGGGAGGGTTAATGGTCGTTCGTCCTTTTCTTTATCTTTTCATACTCAATTTTTCATTTCATTATATTCGTTTCTGTTTTGTTATGTTGTGTTGTTCAATGCATTCATCATGTCATCATGAGTTCGTCAAATAGATGAGAGGGGTTGTATTATCACCATGTAGCTATATACCATCATCCATATTTGCCATTCTTCGGCAAGTCATTTACATTTGTGAAAACAATCTGGATAATAATGAAGAAAGAATGCACAGCAGGAAATCATGTGCACGAAATAAAAATAGTGTCCAATCACGTGATAAGGATCGTAAGAAAAGAGGGTGCAGCAGGAAGTCACATGCATGGATAAGGTGTGCAAAGCTGAGTGACTCTGTGACCTCATACATGACTTGTAATTTCTGATCAATAGGTATACCAGTTCCTGTACCGTATTCAAAATACTGTCATCCCCTCAGAATATATCAGTAAAAGCCCTAGAAACAGCTACTTCTATGATATATATCTCATGAAAATTCAAATGCCTATGTGTGGTGTAAACTCACTAGTGCCTGAATTTGGGCTCAAATCACTTAGTGCTGGTGACAAGCACCTCCATTTCATTTAGTACTATAACCTTTCCCATATAACCTTCAAAATCCATGGAGAATTGAGTGAGAAACAAATCAAATACTCTACCAAAAATGTCCATTTGGTAATGAATTAATTAATTATTAATAAAATATTTATTAAATAGATATGTCCATATTTGTAACAGAAAGTGACAAGCAAGAGATCGCCTCAATGCCCGAGGCGATTTTGCTAGTCACTTTCGGCTTATTCAGCAGATGGCAACTTCAACAGCCCCACCATGACCCGCACATGCAATCCGTGAGTTTGATATTTTTTGTTCACCTTCGCCCGGATACCACTGACTTAAGTTCACACAGGCCGTGGTCAATTCCGGCACCCTGTTTCCACCCGAAACGATGTGTTTGCGCCAGGGGAACGGCTGCACACGCAATCCGTGAGTGGCCCCCCCCCTTGTTTTTTTTTGTGCACCGTCGCTCGGAAACCACTGACTCATGTTGTCACAGGCCGTGGTCGATTCCGGCACCGCGTTTCCAACCGAAACGACGAGTCTGGGTGAGGGGAACGGCTGCAAACGCAATCCGTGAGTTGGCCCCCCCCCCTTGATTTTTTTTGTTCACCGTCGCACGGATACCACTGACTTAAGTTCACACAGGCCGTGGTCAATTCCGGCACCCTGTTTCCACCCGAAACGATGTGTTTGCGCCAGGGGAACGGCCGCACACGCAATCCGTGAGTGGCCCCCCCCCCTTGATTTTTCTTGTGCACCGTCGCTCGGATACCACTGAGTTAAGTTCACACAGACCCTCATCAATTCTGGCATCCTGTTTCCAACTGAAAGGATGAGTTTGGGTGAGGGGAACAGCTGCGTACAGAATCATTCTGTCTCCACCCACTTTTTTTTTCCGTTTTTTTTTGTTGCTCCAGCATTGTTGGGAGACCCTTACCTTATGCCTACACTTAATCAATGCTTGCACCTTTGTTCGCACTTGAATGAGCTCTCTCAGCCTTGTTGTATTACTTTAATAGTTGAAATGTTATATTTTTTGCGCAAACAATATTGTTTGGTCACGGTGGTGCATTGCTTTTTGCTTTCTGCTATACCTACTAGCCCAACAATTGTTTTGGGAGTCCCAGACAATTTAAACTGCCTCTGTGCTTGTCCTAGCCTGATTCTTGGTGTTGTACACCAACAATCTTTGCTATCAAAGCTCTCATAAACGACAAAGTACATTGCTTTTTTGAAAGCTGGATTTCACTCATCTTGTGTCTTCATCCTACACGTCTAGAGCCATCTTGGAGATCTTTGCAAGGGTTTCCTTTCCGTAGCTCCAAATCTCCATTTGGTTCAGTGGTTGTGGAGCTATAACTGTTTTACTATTCAGGTACATTTGGTTGATATTACAGCAACCCCTAATCATAATTTTATCATCCTAGGAATTATTTTGAAGCCCTTGCTTCCCTCTATCCACCTACCACTAAATCAGCAGAATCCAATCCCTGGTTCACAAGGTATTTGACTTTTTCTATCCTCACACTCCTATCTCTTTGTCTCAGAGTATACTCATCCAAATCTCTTGATTTTGTAGGCAATTTGGGACCTCTTGGCAACTTCTTTCTGCTGGTGTCTTGGCCTTTCCAAGAGACCACTCTGGTCCCGTGACAAGTCACTTTTTCATTGGCTTTTTCACTTGCGCTTGGCTTTTCGTCTCCGATTGATCTGGTACTTCTGGGACTAGTTCTGGACTCGCGTATTATCACTCTCATCAGTTCTTGCTGTGGCTGTAGTGCTGCACATTGGTTTATTAAAAGGAGACTAGAGCAAGGTGAATTACAGAGAAGTGCTACCTCCCTGGGCTCTCTCTACGAGTGTTACCCCAGTTGCTTGTGATCTAACCAATCACTGCACCGCTCTCTGTAATACAGTGTGTAGGGAGATTGGGCTGGCGGGTTTACAGTTGCCTCCCCTTCCAATTTGGAAGATTCTCTATTATTAACTACCACTGTTGACACCGATTTCGTCTCTTTGAGAATATACTGGTAGTGTGTACTAGATCCACAGAGAACTGATTTTCAACCTCGCATCTATCCCAAACTCCCCACTGTCCTTTGACGTACTCATGGATCTCTCTGACTTGATTAATGTGGAAATGTGTGAACAAAATGCTCCGGTGAGTTCTGAGTACTCATTTTAATTTGAGTTGCTTGCTCAAGGTTCTCATAGGATGATGGCAACCAGTTTGATGCTCCTATGGGGTCGAATACCGATCAGATGGACTTGGATGTCGCAGTTGTCAACAGAAATCAGGACAATCTATCATGTTCGTTTCTATAACATTATATTTTCTTGCTTTTGTTTAATTCTCCTTCAATAGGCCACAATAATCCTGAATCAGACAATCCAGTTCTCTTTGGTATCGGGGATGTATACAGCATATCTCCTCTGGATCCCTATACAACAGAACCGCCCTACGACTCGTTTTGGTGTGAAGATCAGATATCCAGGACACCTGTATCGTCACCAGCTGTATTGGTTCCACCTCCCCCCACAAATCCTCCTGAGGGATCTGGATTCGTCTATCCTAATGCGCCATTTTATATGTTGGTTCAAGATAACCGTTATCAAAGGGGATACACATATGTAGCCAATTTCGACACGGCTAAGAAAAGCATGGTTCTGGAAACACTGCTCCATACCATTACCCCTCCAAACATAGGTCCTAGTTTGGTTGATGGGAAACTTGTACACGTTCCAGTTCCTGGCATGATCCTGATGCCTGTTGGCATACCATTCGTTAATCGTATAAATGGCTCCGATAAACATATCATCACCGTCGCCTGCATTCAAACCGTTTCCTCCATGCAACAGTATGCGTGCGGCCCAGAAGTCAGCAGACTCGCTGATGAAGTACTGGAAATAGCCTTTGGAAAACCACCTGTTATTGGCCAGCCTGCTGTTCCTGCCATATATGACCTTGGACTTAAGCACAATGACAGGTCCACAACAGACATTGGCGATCCTCGTAATGGTTCCTCCAGTTTGGCCACAACCAAGATTGAGGGTGATGGACATGGCGTAATTGCGCCTGCTGTTGAAGTTCAACATCCACAGATATCCCGCCTTCTTCGCATCTGTTATCAGTTGTTTCAACACATCATGCCAACTTGCATCTCCAAGCTGGAGTGGGATATGTTTGAGTGGATCTTTTGGGATAACAATGTGCCTGGATTTGGTGGTCCTTTACCGAACCACACTGGTCTGCAAGTCAATGTATCATCTGATATCGGTGATCTGGCTTCCATGATTGGTCAGTTCCAGGGGAGATTGCACACCAATCGCAATGATTTTCATCCGGCATTTACTCTTTTTATTCTGGCTATACGCTTACCTCCAGGTACATGTTCTTGTCATATTTCTTTTCTAAATGCATTTATTAACAATCACAATAGGCAGTGATTCTGGTCCCTTCTTCTTCCCGAGGCCTGCTTTATACTTCAGGGCAATAAATGTTGTCGTGTTTTTTTCAGTGTTCAAGGGACAGGATCTTCATGGTGGTGAGAAGCCAACTGTAAATCCAGATCCAGTTGTGGCAAAGGAGTGGCTAGCACAGACTGGTCTTGGTCAGCTTGCGGATTTGGTCGGCATGCAAAATCGGGTCGGCATGGTTGTATATCCTAATCATGCTGCATTTACACGGATTACCCCATTTCTCGTTACGCCAGTCACAGGCTTCGGAAACATGGGATCTCAGTCACATTTCAGCCGTGGATACCCTACCTTTGCTAGTGATGGCCTACAAATCTTTGGAGATATCGCAACACACAAGAATTTCCTTGCACGTGACCTTGTGTGTAACTCCTGGAATAGCGCCATTCTTGCTGGCATAGATTCCCCTGTGCATCCTTCTGTTATGCTGTCCAGCATGACTTATACCGATGAGAATGGGGAGATTTGTAGGATGGCACCTCTTCCATACGATCCGGTCAAAGACAGGTCTTTTGTGCGACGAATGAGAGGATACTACTCGTGGTATGTGCAGAAGATATGTGATCCACATCATATTCCTATTACGAAGACGGCATATGGAAATACCCAGCAGCATTTGCGAGAATCATACAAGAATTCATTGGAATCCTCTCGCCCACGACTTGCACCTCTCAATGTCCGACTCCCCATCAAGCCACGACTTGCAGTTACTCCAGATCAGGATTCAGACGCTGCTCATTCTACTCTCTCAACACCTTTGTCATCCCCCCCAGCATCGGTGATAGATATCAATTCTGAAGAGCCTATTGCAGCTGTTGCTGCTAATGTCAGACAGTCAGGATCAAAGCGAAAGGCTCTTTCTCCTGTGACCGAACAGTTGGATGACTCCCATCTTCCTGAAGCAGATGACACTGTAGAGATTGAGAATGATGATGGCTCAGAGTATGAGATTGAATCTATCCAGGAGGTTGCAATAATTGATGTAAGTATCATCTGGATTCTTTCACTTACTCATTACTATTTCCTTTTGTAACTGAAACTCTTTGTTTAGGGGATTCCCCAATGGCGTCTAAGATTCAAGGGATACAGACCATCTGAGGACTTGTGGTATGAGCATAAGGGAATTGCGTATGTGTTTCTTTTATTCCATACCAATATCTTTGTAATCTTTTGGATTTAGAAAATCTGCTCCCTGCCTTCTAAAGGAGTTTCATAGGAATCCCCAGAACAATGTTCATCCCTTACATGAACTGGTGTCATCAGCTGGGTCCGATGATGATAGCGACACTTCGGATGAGGATTGGGTTGATGACCAAGACCCAAAGCCAAAAAATACATCTTCTGCACGCCCTCAACCCGACATCATAACTGACCCACCCACAAAGCAACCAAGTTCCTCTGTAACTACAGGCATGCTTGTTATGCCTGTGGTTTCATAGTTTCTCGGTCCTGTGCCTGATACGTCCTTCAAGATGCTCGATATACTTCTTGATGTGGCTAGACTCCAAGAGGAAGCTATTGCGCTGGATGCTGGTCAGAACCTTGTTGGCAAGCCTATGGATTCCAATACCATTGTCAAGCTTCTTCATGATCGTCTTGACCTTGACAATCAGGTCACAGCATTCATAGAACTTGCACCAGAATCAAAGTACACCGACGTATCACCAAATGATGAAGCCACCCTAATTTTGGAACAGATTGTTGGCTCAGTCGATATTCTCCCTGCCCTGATAGTGGAATCGGAAAAACTGCATTTTCTCCAAAGAGCTATCCAGTGGCAGATGTGTTGTTCCTACTTGGTGTTCTTTCAGTGGTATGAAGACATTGGCCCACATCTGGCACGACAGGTGGCTAACAGTCATTTAGAACACACAATTAACACTACTGTCCCATCATTTGCAAACTGCGTCAACCATGTCATACAATATGTCACATGTGTTCGTACTCGACAACAAAGTATTGTTAGTCATGGAACCAAACGACGCAAGACCTCAGCAAAGACAACCAATGTACCAACTCCACATCCCGAGTTCAATGAAGATTTCACAAGACTTTCACTCATACCCTCCCATTTTGTTGACAATCGCATCAAGTCCAGTTCTTCTGCCGTCACACCTCTGCCAATTGTGAATTGGACCATCAACAATGGTGATGCAGCACTTTATGCCATCGTTTCAGAAGTCCTCTTTGCGCTGTGGTGTGATGCACTTATCATCCCCTCACTTGATACAGCAGATAACCTGTTCAACACCTCTCGACGTCGTAAAATTCCTAACAACTCAAAGACAACTCGGAACAAGAATGTAGTTGACCGCTCAATTGTTCGAGGTGGGATTGTTATGGCATTAGTTGATATTGTTGGAGAGGGCATACTGGCATCTGATGGCATCCACAATTTCCTATCCAGTCCAGCCAGGATGTTTACCAAAAACTTGCAGAAGGATGACGCATTCACCAGTAAACTCATTCGGGATTACGCAAGTACTATGGAACCTCTCATTACTCATGTTGAGGATTTGCTGGCCACTAAACCAAAGATAGCAGATTGGTGTGATTACATTGGAAAGTTGGTTAGTGGTGCTCTGGTGGATCTCGGTGATAGGAGTCTTTCTGCTCTGCCAGGTGGGGCATCCAAGGGATCAAGATCCAAGAAGAAATGCATTCCACGGTCCCCACTCAAGCCTGCTCTTCCCATCAAGAAATTGGAGGACATATTGACAGATTCCCAGGCCACAGGATGGCATGCGCACCACCTGGATTTGTGTGGAATTGCTGTGATTTATGTTGGGATAGAGATCCTGAGTCACAGGTTTGCATGCGCACTGCCTGGATTCGTGTGGAATTGCTGTGATTTACCATGCGATAGAGATCCTGAGTCACAGGATAGCATGTGCATCTCCTGGATTTGTGTGGAATTGCTGCGATTTAACATGCGATAGAGATCCTGAGTCACAGGATTTCATGCGCATTACCTGGATTTGTGTGGAATTGCTGCGATTTACGTCGGGATAGAGATCCTGAGTCACAGGATTACATGTGCTGTTTTGTGTGGGAAGTGTTTGAACAAATCCACACCAAGGGTTTCTGGAGTGTGTTGTTGATTGGGAATTTACCTTGTTGTCCTTTAGGAACAAGGATTTAGCTCTTTATTAACTCTGGGTTATTCCTGTTGGGTGGTTGGGTTGTGGTGTGAATCCTATCAAAGGTTAGCTTTGAGGGATACAACAAATACTTGACAATAGTATAAGTCAGATGTATGACTTATAGAGGATGAGTGAACAGTGAGGTCTTCCCTACTGAAGGTAAAGACTTTGAGTGACAAGAGGTATGCAAGAGTATAAGCGGATAATAACTCAAGCAAGTATGAACAGTGTAAGATAAACAAGTGTACAACAGTCAAGTATACAAGTAGCAAGTATACAATGAGCAGAGGTACAACAGAGATGAGCGATAGATTATGGACGATGGGCGATAGACGATGGGCGATGGGCGATGTAACAGTAGATGTCAAACAAAAGGGAGGTGTGACAAAATACTATGTACAGAATGAATGAACTGAACAATAGGCAAGTAGAATTGATAATCAAGATATCGGACTTTATTCCGAAGCTTCAAATGCACATTGGCTACTAGTGCAGAATAAAGTACTGGGATATCTTTGGTGATGATCAATAGAACTTGAAAGAAAGATGAATGTGACTGTACTACGTGACAGAACACAAAGAATATGTATCAAACAAGTAATAAGGGAGTATCAATATATCTGAGATTGATATCCTTAAACAAATGAATGATGACTTGAACTGCAATTGGTATTTGGGTACTAGCTACTACCAAGGTAGGTAATACAAACAAATACAGATGGGGTGAATCAGAATCTGGGAGAGGGACTGTCCTGTGACTGGGCCTGTCAGATTAGGTGACTGAGCCATCTCCAGCAGAAACTGGGCTCTATATATACCTATTCTACAGCAGGAGTCATACTGAGTCATAGAATGGTATATGAAATGGAGAGCATAGGATATGACTCATAGGGAGTCATATAGAGGAGAGGCATAGGTTTATGACTCATAAAGAGTCATAATGATGAAAGGCATGGGGGGTTATGACTCATAAGGAATCATAAGAAAGGAAGGCATGGGTTTGTGACTCATACAGAGTCAATTAATGAGTCACATAGGTATTATAATCAAAGGAGGGGGTATAATGAGTCAGAAATAGTCAAAATTAGTCATGGGTGGTCATTATGAGTCATGGGGGGTCATGAATATGTCATAAGGGTCATAATTTGTCATGGATAGACCAATGAGTCACATTTGATGGGAATGAGTCATGCTGCTGGTCTAATCTTGGGTGTGTGAATCAAAGGCAAGGGCTGTGCCAGGGTATGCTTCTAGAATCATCTTCCTGAGGCTGTGCTTCTTGATCAATTGATGCCATGCCATGTGTGTATCCTTATCAGTTAAGAAAAAGATAAGATCAGAGCTGGGCTGTATTTGATCAATTGATATGAAATGTGATGTGCTTCTTGATCAGGGAATGATGGGTGGCATGTGTTATCTCTATGATTGGAGATAAGGATGTGGCTGTGCTTCTTGTGCTTCTTTGGCCTCTGATAAGATGTTTTGGGGGCCTTATCAGTTAAGATAAGGGCATTCCTTCATTTCCTCTGCATAGATAAGGGTTTTCTTGCATGTCCCTTTTGTAGATAAGGGTTTCCTTGCATGTCCCTTCTGTAGATAAGGGTTTCCTTGCATGTCCCTTGTATAGATAAGGGTTTCATGTGTGTCCTATGTGCAGATAAGGATTTCCTCTGTGTCCTATATGCAGATAAGGGTATTCCTTTCTACTCCATATGCAGATGGGGGCGTTCCAGTATGAATGGTCCTTGTAATGTGATGTGTGCTGTAGGGATGGTGACTAGTGACAGCATATTACTATGTTTTGATCCGAATCCTGTTTGGATCATGACATTCACACAAGACAAGAAAAATCAACTGTCCCCAGTTGTTACTCTTCAAACAATGAAATCATTCCTCCCATCACCAAGATGCTTGTGAGATTGTCTATGCAAGACATCTTGTGCATTTATTACTATTTCGGATGTGTTCTTGGGTCATTCTGGACTCCAGAATGAACAATATAAATTTGTCCTCCAAATCCGATGGGAAGGTGAATGCGAATTGAAATTGTTGTGATGGAAGAATTCTGTAGTGAACATGGGAGTAGCGATGGTGGGGGTGAATTCCATATACTGATGATGGCTTCTGAGGATGAGGGTTTACAGGGAGGATAAACATCGTTTCTTGTCTGACTTTCTGGACTTTGTCAGAGAGTGGTGAGGGGTGTGGAGCATTGATTCGAGTTGTTGAAAATACAAAAAACAAATAAAAAAATAAGGAACGTGGGGTGCTTCAAAAAATATCAAGTGCAGAATAGCACTTGTAGAGAATCGAGCCAGTTCCTTGCAGCCTCAGTGATTCCTACAGTCCTGTCCTCCTGACCTTCTTGTGTCCAATATTGAGGAACGGCTAATAAAAAATGAGTTCCGAAGATCGTGCTGCAAAGAAAAATAACATAACCATTCCTGATGGTCCAAATTCTTTCTACATCTCCTGCTCCCATAGATCCAGTAACGTGCATTCCAATTGTAATCTGCTTAGGCGGAGTATAGCGAAGAAGCCAAATGTTGACTCCTTGAAGGAGGGGCAACTGAATCTTGTTGAGGAGTGCTACACTGAGATATACGGTTTTTTGATTGGGATAAGTGTGACATAGGTGATACTGGGTAGGATAAATGCGGGGATGGGGAACAGGTGTGTAGATTCGATCAGGGACGGTTATGGCTGTCAAGTGGACATGATGACGTCTAGTAATGGCAATAGGAAAGGGGCTGATAGTAGCACTGGTGACTGCTTTCGAAATTGAGAGAGCATAGTGAATGAAGTATCTGATGAATCGAGCGAAGAAGGCATGAGATTAAGGAATGTGTAGAACACTACTTGTAGTGTCCAAAAAAAATAAACAGGTTTGGCAATGAATGTATTTGGCATGTCCAGCATATTGGTCCAATGGTTCTGATTTAGGCTAGTTGCGTGCCTGCGGCAACATAGTCTACATTAATTAAATGATTGATGTGTCCCGATTTGTCAATTGGTAACAAATTTCCAGTTTGGGAATTCTAAGGGTCTGATGTGTGATGCGCCACATTTCAGTCCAGGCTTCTGGTCACATGGTTGCTGAGCACATGTGTACCATGTGTTTGATGGGTAGGAACATATATTAGACTGATGTTTGCGTTCCCCTTTTTCCTCAGCTTTGTCCTGCGCGTTCGAGTGCCAGCTCCTTTTCTCCTGCTATTCCACTGCCAGGGAATCATAACTATCCACGGCTATGAATTCTGCCTGCCCCAATTCTTTATTCTTCTAAAAAAACAACGGCCCCTTTTCGAAAAAGGGTGGTGAGTCGTTCTTTTGTAAACGCTTTTCTTGTCATTATTAATAACTATTTCTTGGCCTAGTCTTGCGTTATTTTTTTTTAATTCCGAGCTCCAGCGACTGTACATTCGTTTCTGGCAAACGATGGGAGGTGGGAATGGGGATGTCCTTCCATAGAGCGGTACACTGGTCTCTGGGCGTGTAGCAGGGGTGGAATATCTGGGATTGGCTTCTAGGATCTGGGTGGGGTCACTGTTTGTCTGTCTCTTTTTACATCTCCTTTCCATACACATTTCTTCATTATTACTTGGACTAAGCATGGCACGATATCGTATTTTATTTCTTCCATTAATACTGGTGTGATGTATTTTTATCCGAATGAATGGAATCGGGTTCGCTAGAGGAATCATGGTCTGAGTTTGAATCCATGGGATTATCCGAATCTTCTGGATCAATTGGGTCTAGAAGGAATGGGTGATTCCGAGAAATATATGGCAGGATTCTGAATGTGGCGTAACGTTCAGCATGTTCGGTTCCATCTAGTTCCTTCAATATGTAGTTCCCTTTGGAAGTTCTCTGAACTACTTCAAAGGGTCCAAGATAACGTGGTTCAGTCTTGAATTTTCCTACAGTAGACTCCAGTCTACCGTTCCGAATTAAGACTAATTCTCCTGATTCATAATTGCGTTTCTGCAGGCGTTTATGAAATTTACGTTCGAATTGCAATTTTGATCTGAAACGTGCTTGTTCCAATGTGGTAGCTGCTTTGTCTATGTCTTCTTGATGCCTTTCTAATTGCCTGATGCGGAGCATCAGTAATTCTGAGGTAGAGAGGCCTGAACAAAAGCCTTCAACCATAAAGGTTGCTTCTGAAAGATCAAATGGTAGGAGAGGGTGCATTCCATGTAGGAGGTAGTAGGGTGAATATCCTGTCACACTACTAACTGTGATTCGATCTGCGAACATAGCAGCTTCAACATGCTTATGCCAGTTTCGAATTCCTCCAAATTTGTCCTTGTCACAAGATTTGACAATAGCTTCTCTTAATGTGAAATGTCCACGTTCCACTACTCCATTGGCATGTTTGTTATAAGGTGTGATGCGAACCTGAGGAATCTTCATACGACGAAGTAGAATTTCAAATGCACCTTTAACTTCACTTCCATTGTCTGTGACTACATGACCAATGGCCCCATAGCGACAATAGATCTGTTCCCAGAAGAACTTGGCTAGGGTCTGGGAATTGTTGGAATGAATGGCGTGAACTTCAGTTGTGCCTGAGAGATCATCATGAGCAGCAACAATGAAACTGAATCCTCCTGATGGTGGCATAGACATCACATCAATGTAAACCTTCTGAAATAGAGTGGTGGGTGTAGAAATGGTGGGGGATATCTCCATCTTCTTTAAGGTACGAATTTGACATTCATGACAGGATGAAACATGATGGCGAACATCTGTCCTGAGGTGTGGCCAATAGAAACGAAGTCGTACTAAATCGAATACTGCATGTTCTCCTTTATGTCCTAGGTTCTCATGAGCCTGAGTCAGAATGGCTATTCTCTTCCTTGGGTTCATGATTACCAATAAAGGAGATCGTTTTCCATTTCTCTTGAACATGTGTCTTGCTTTGAGATAGAATTCCGAAACCTTCTTCAGAAATCTTTTACGAGCCTGTAAAGATTCTGTAGGAGGCATTTCTAGTGTGGAGAGGAAATGATATACATCCTGAAGTATTTTCTCCTGTTTCGATCTAGGAGCATTTGAGGATGGGAGTGTGCTAGTCTTGTATGGCAATTTTGTGGGAGTAGAGAAGCAATATCTCTTGACTTGGTGAGGGTCTGGGACATGAATGAGCAGTGCAATGTCATCCAGCCAGGAATCATCATGCTCTATTATTTCTTCATTCTCTGCTAATTCTCTCCTGGAGAGGGCATCTGGTCCTTTAAATTGCTTTGCTGGGACATGAATTAAATTGAAATCAAAAAGAAGGATTCCCTGAATCCATCTGTTGATTGCGGCATTGGGTTGGAGATCAGGTTCATTAAGCATGCCTCTGATGTATTTAGCATCAACTTCAACATGCAAATTCTTCACTCCAATAAGATGAATTCGCCAGTGACATAATGCACGATAGAGTCCATATAATTCCAATTTGGGCTGGGAATATCTGGACTCTCTTTCATTCATGGGTAGTGATCCATAACGAGCTGGACGGCGTCTTCCATTGTCATCAATCTGTGAAAGAATAAATCCTGCAGCGATAGCACTGCTATCAACTGATAAAAAGACAGGGTTGTCTGAATGATAGTCAATGGGATTTAAAGCAGGAGCTGATGATACTCTTTGCTTTAGAGTATCAAAGGCTGCTTGTCTCCTTTCATCCCAAATGAACTCTGCTCCTTTGTGAACTAATTCTGTGAGGGGTCTTGCAAGAAGGGAATAATCTTGAATCCAAACACGAACTGTGCCACAGAGTCCCAAAAATCCTCTGACATCTCTGGGAGTCTTGAGTGGTGGCCAACTAAGAACTTTTGAAACTTTGTCATCTTCAGGAATGCGTCCTGCTGGGGTACATTTCTGTCCGACTATAATAGCTTCTTGTCTGCAAATCTGTGTCTTCTTGGCTGAAAAAGTAGCTCCAGCACGTTTAATTCTGTGCATTATGCGATGTACATCACAAGCATGTTCCCAGATGAATCTCCTGATTCCTGGGTTGTCTGTGAGCACTTCTGGTTTTCCTTCTGTGTCCAGGTAATTTGAAACTGGACCTTTGATAGAGCAATCATCAATAAAGATATTGGCTATCTCAGGCATTTCATCTTGAAGAACAAAAGTCATGCATCTCTGGAATTTAGCAGGTGAATTGGTGAATCCAGTGGGCAGTGATGTAAGGCGAAGTGATCCAAGGGGTGACCAAAATGCAGTCATATCACGTGAATCTGGATGGACTTTCCTAGCATCAAATCCCCACATTAAATCAAACACTGCGTAGCATTGCCTTCCAGCAAATGGCTCCACAAAGTCATCAATAATGGGTAAAAGTCCAGCATCTCTGATAGTGACTTTGTTCAGAGGCTGCAGGTCATGGACAATTCGAAGCTTTCCATCTTTCTTCAACACACAAAACCACCTGGATCTATATGAAGATTGACTGGCTTCATATACATTGGCTTCAACCTTGAGTTTGAGGACTTCAATGACTTTTTCTCTAATTCCTGGGGGGATAAGGATGTTCTGATATACCCATGGGGTATGTGGGATTACTGGCATGATATATGGGGAGAAATATGAATCCTTGAGTGTTCCTCTCTCTTTGTCTTCAAATGCAATAGATTCTTGATTGAGGAACATCACATGAGCGAATAATTTCTCTTCTTCTGGCCATAAAAATCCTGTATGATTGATATTGAGAAACTCTAAATGTTCCAATGAGAGTTTCTGGATAGGGGTGAATGTTGGAGGGTGTGTTGGCAATTGAGGGAGATTGGCAAGGAGGTCATGGGGAAACTGCCTTGTGACTCTAGCAGTCTCTGGGAATGTTCCTTGCACTGGATGCACTTTCTGATCAACTCTCTTGTAAGCTGATAGCACATTTGGATATCCTTCAACATCATAGTCTTGAAAAGGGACAATGAGGATGTCATCCTCACTGTATGGTAAGGTCTCTTCTCTTCCTCCAATGGTATAATAATAATCTGCTTCTTCTTCATCATCATCCTCTGAGTCTGAAATTTCTAGAAGAAAAGGCATAGCATCTGCCTCTTCAGAATTTTCATTTTCAGAGTCTGATTTATCTTCTATGTGGATCATGGTGTTCTTGACTGAACGATTAGGAGTAGGATTATCTGATTCTTCTTGGTGATGCACAGTGGCATACAGAACAAAGAGTTGTTCTTCATTGACTGCAGTGGCTTGTACAGTACTTGAATCCTCTGGACTAGTAATGGTACTTTGCAAGGTATTGTCCTGCAAGAAAAAATTTAAAAGAAAGCGTAAATAAAACACAACAATTCTGGAGATTATGGAGATTAGGGGTAAGTGTTCAACTATAGTGAGAAAAAGGCATAACAGCAATTCTGTAAAGGAGAAGCAAATTCTGTACATCAATAGAAATAGCAGCATATAAAATAAAATCATTGGTTCAAATATACAAAACAGACTTGTCAAAATTGGATGCTGTCCTTTATTGAGAAGGCCTATGATGGGATTTGCTGAAATCCGGTGGGTCAAAGTATCCTTCATCAAAGAGAGCATTGATGGTATCAGAGCAACGAAAGCGCATGTCCAGGACAGCATTAATTGCATCTGCAAGTAGAAATCTGCAATTGGAACGAAATACCATGGAAGCATTTCGAAGAAATTCAATCTCTTCATGAGTGAGAAGAGGAGTGGATTCCAGAAAACGAATTACGAGTTCTTTTAATTTATTAAAAGACTCGTTCTTTATCAGACCTGGTCCAGTGAGGATTCGTAATTAATTAATTAATAAAGTTGATCGCCTATAGACAAAATTTTTTGGGCAAGAGATATGATTCTACTTCTGATACCAGAAAATAACACCATGTTGGGGCCATGTTTGGACAAGCTTACATAAGCATCCTAATATGGGTTGTCACAGAAAATACAAACTACCTTCAAATTATATTCAAAATATTCATACTGACTTCAATTCTTCTCAGAATCAGCTGAAATTTGAACTGCTGACTAATATAACCATTTCGGGCTAAGTGTCACAGTCACATGTGACCAATCTAACCATATAAGGTAATTTTTAATATTATATACCAAATTTTATGCTGATCGCAATAGTGACTGTCACATGTGACTGGTCTAACCATATAAGGCAATTATATAGAACATTTGCTAAATTTCATATTGATTATTATAACATTCATTGCATGTTACAAATATAATTATATAACATATTCATACACATTTTATCATATGTTTTGGTCCTTGTAGTCTTATTTGAGCTTTAGTAAATAAATACAAACAAATGTAAACAAAGACAAATAATTTGCTTTTCTATGAATATTATCACTGGACATTTGTGAGTGATGTTTCAACTTGGCCATATGACAAACAAATACAAATAAATAAAGCCAATATGGTTAGATTACTTTGTATTTCAATTTTGGTTTCGGTCAATTTTCTTATGTAATCATGCTTATGTAATTAGTGTTTTAAAGTCCGGTCCAGTTCGGTTTTTTGCCATTTTTGGACATTAACCGGAACCGGACCGGTTAACTCATCACACAATTTGTCAAAAACCTGAACCAGACCTATGAGGACCGGTTCATTTTTTGATTTTGGGTGGACCCAACCGGTCTTAACCGGTTCCAACCGGTCTTAACCGGTTCCAACCGGTCTTAACCGGTTCCAACCGGTCTTAACCGGTTCCAACCGGTCTTAACCGGTTCCAACCGGTCTTAACCGGTTCCAACCGGGGAAAATCACGCTAATTATCTAAATAGCTAAATCATTCTTAATAATTAATAACTGATGGTTTTGGGGGCGCGTTGGGCCGTTGGCGACCCCATTGGTGAGTCTTTCTGCACACCCACACACTCTCTTCAACCTCGCAAAACCGGACATGCGTCAATTGACGTGTCGCCGTGTGTATGCGAGGTGGACTGGGGTGTGGGCGTTGCAGCCCCGTTGACGACGGCATTGGTAGTCCCGTTGTGTTGACAGCCCCCAGTGGTGGGGGTGTTGGCGTGTTGGTGGGGGCATTGCGGCCCCATTGATGACAGCGTTGGCGGACCTGCTGCATTGACGGCCCCCAGTGGTGGGTGTTGGCGTGTTGGTGGGGGCATGGCGGCCCCGTTGATGATGGCGTTGGCGGACCTGCGGCGTTGATGGCCCCCAGTGGTGGGTGTTGGCATTTTGGTGGGGGCGTTGCGGCCCCGTTGATGGCAGCGTTGGCGGTCCCATTGATGGTGGCAGTGGTGGTCGCGTTGGACGCGTGGGCAGTGTGTTGACGGGCGCGTTGGTGGCTCCGTTGGCGTGGGTCGTCATGTTGGTCAGGAATTAGCATAGAACAATAAATGAAAAATGAAAATGAAAAACATACTTTTTCTGCAGCGGGAGTGGGCGCACCACCCCCTGCTGCCTTTTCTCGCTTCCTTGTGGCCGTCGTGGTCGTTTGCTGTGGTCTTGGTCGACGTGGGAAATAGGTACTCGTTAGTGTTCTTGTTTGGCCTGCATTTGTGGCCAAACTTGTTGACATGGTCCGTGCGCACGCCACACGGCCTATATAAACCCAGCCTCATCTCCCTAAGTTGTAGTCTAATTAGTTTAATAAATAAATATTACTTCGCGTAGACTGCAAGTCCAGTTGCAACCGGTTAAAACTGGTTACAACCCGGTCCTTAGTAATGTAAGTTAAGTTAACCGCAACCGGTTTTTTAATGAGAAAAAAGGATGAACCTCAACCGAGGTCCGGTTTTTTTCTGGTCTGGTCCGGTTAGGTCCCGGTTTTTTCCCGGTCCTAGGGACCGGACCTTCAAACACTATATGTAATAATTAGTCAGATCACCATTTGAACCCAGACTTTGAATCTTATTATGCTTTTGCCACTTGAACCTGAACCACCACCTTCCCCATTTGGTGCGTTAAGTCCGAGTTTTTTGACCTTTTTGGCTTGTTTAAGCTCAGTTATCCATATTTAGACTCCGAAAAAATGTTTTCTGGATCAGGTGATGTGCCGGGACCATTCAGGGTCTAATGCTGACATAAGCTTTCCTTTTATAGACATAAAAGTCAAAAATTCTTCGGATTTTTGTGCTTTTTATTTCCTGTGGCTCTGTTTTGTTTCCTGGATCACTGGTAATGTCTTCAATTTGTATACCATATTGTTTGTTAACATAATATATGATTTTACAGCCCATCTCCCTTTCAATTTTCAAAGTATGTGTAAATTTTGCATTTTTTCACCTTTTTGGCTTGTTTAAGCTCAGTTTTCCATATTCAGACTCCGAAAAACAGCGATCTGGATCAGGTGACGTGCCCGGACCATTCAGGGTCCAATGCTAACATAATATTTCCTTTTTTAGACAAAAAAGTCGAAATTTCTTCAATTTTTTGTGCCTTTTCTTTGTTCTGGCTCTGTTTTGTATCTTGGAGCACTGGTAATGTCTTTTATTGGTGTAAATTATCATTGGTTGACATAATCTATCATTTGATAGCCAATCTCCCTGTCAACATTCAAAGTATGTGGAAATTTTGCATTTTTTCACCTTTTTAGATTCTATAAGCTCATTTGTTAACCTATAGGTTTACAGTGGATCCTTTCTAGCTCAGGTATGAATCTTTTACCATCTATGATCAAATATTTACATATTATATTCATATATAGCTTTAAAATGCCAAATTTTGTGGATTTTTTCGATTTTTACTACATGTGCTGGAATTTGTATTGGTATGTTTTTTATACATCTTTTCCAGCTATATTTGACATATCCATATTATTATCTAGCTTTGATTTTCAAAAAAACTATAAACCTGTTCACAAAAATGTTAAAAATGTCATCCATGTCACAATGTCTTATGATTTTTATCATTGCAATGTCTTGGGCACAATGTGCTGTCACTGGGATTGGCCTTGTGCCTCCTGCAAATGTCATACAAAATGTCCCTGTCACACCAACTGTCTCTGTCATACAAAATGTCATTCTATGCCCTGTTACTTTGAATTTTTATAAAGACAATTTGCAAAAGTATGAAAATTCCCCTTATTTACCAAGTTTAATCCCATTTCATCATATTGGTCTCCAGTCCACTTCTTCCTCCACATCACCAAACCTTGAACAGATCACAAATATCCACAACAGCACTGAATTTGTTCTTTCTAGTTATAAATCAGCTCATCCAATTTTTTTATTTGAACTATATGCCAGAATCTTCTTGAACATGTTTGTTTTCCTTTCTGAGTATCATTGTACAACCAGCATTGCTAATAAATGCATGTATATTAAGTTGAAACTTCAACAGAATCTGTTTAGAAGACATGACTTCAGAGCTTACTTAAAATATGTAAACAAACTACCTATATTAGCCAATGGAGCAATACTGCTGTTTGT
This sequence comes from Hygrocybe punicea, assembly GCA_963556145.1. NCBI lineage: Eukaryota > Fungi > Basidiomycota > Agaricomycetes > Agaricales > Hygrophoraceae > Hygrocybe > Hygrocybe punicea. Next base: position 5,368,042 of record OY744461.1, on the reverse strand, counting down.
CCTAGTTCTGCATCATTTTCTAGCTTTTCAAATGGCTGGTCACTATATGTGCAATAAAACTTCGAAATTATATGATATTTTCAAGTCTGACAATATATTCTGCAATCCTAACATTGATATTGAATGCATTGGTGGAGGCAAAGCAAATGTATTCTCATTTCATGAACTGATGCCTGCTTCAACCAATGACAATGCTAGTATGGATGCAGCTAAATATAAATTCCACTCTTACATGCCAAAAAGTGAAGTACTCTCATTGGAATCATCATCTGAAAAATCACTTGTAATTGTAAATCACCCATTTGAATTGTTGATTCCAAAGTTGACCATTGCCAATTTGAAAGTAATTGCAGCTCATCATAGCATTCTTGTCCATTCAAAAATGAATCTGGCATCAATTCAAACTGCAATACAGAATCATGTGTGCGCCAACTGTCCTGAATTTGTATCAATCTTTGAATTTATTGATGAAGAAGCAATTGCAATGCACAAGAAAACCTCAAACAGCAGAGCAGTCAATAAGTTTAAAGCACAACATCCTGACAAATATGCACAACAAAATCTAGCAGCTGTACAGAAATTTCACAATGAACACCCTGATAAGCATGCCAAACAAAATCTAGCAGCTGTGCAGAAATATCAGAGTGAAAATCCAGAGAAACATGCCAGACAACATCTAGCAGCTGTGCAGAAATTTCAGAGTGAAAATCCAGAGAAACATGGCAAACAAAATCTGGCAGCTGTCCAGAAATTTCATCTGGAACATCCTGAGAAACATGCAACACAAAATCTTGCAGCTGTACAAAAATTTCACATAGAACATCCTGAGAAGCATGCAACACAAAACCTTGCAGCTGTACAAAAATTTCACATAGAACATCCTGAGAAGCATGCAACACAAAACCTTGCAGCTGTTATAAAATTCAAGGTTGATCATCATGACAAGCATCTGCAACACACACTAAATGCAGGTAGAAGACATACCATGAACCACCCTGAGCAGCATGCACAAACAAATCAGATGGCTGTTCAAACATATAGAGATAATATTTAATTCCCTCCTGATCCACCTTCAACAAAATTGCAACATACTATTATTTCAGGATTTTGTAGTGATACCTCTCCCAACAAATTTATTGAATCTGGTTGTGCTGTCTGTGGAAGATTGACTCCAGTCTCTCAATTGCAAAGCTACACAGACTTGAACTTGGGGAAGTGGGCCATCGCAAGCATGGCATAAACGAGTTCTTCTGGGTTCTATTCAATCATTTAATGTACATTATTTATTCTACATAATCTGCAATAATCTGTTTGTGTAATTTATAACAAGGATGATCTGTTCTGTTAATGACAATGTACTATTTGTCTGCAGTTGGGACCTTTGATCAAGAGACTACAAATCTCTTGGACAATCTTATTTACAGTTGTTCCTGCTATACTTGTATATCAATAGTCAACCAACATTGTAGTGGACTGAATGTCAGTTATACAACAGTTTATCCTGGCATTTACCACTACCACTGTTACCATTACTTACCAGTGCTTGGGCAATAAGTAACAATAAGAAATTAAGTGTTTGACATCATGTAATCTATTTATAACATTCCTTAGGAATATTTAATGGCCCACTTTCCCACCCAGAAGATTTCCTTTAATTTTGATGTCCGATATGAATTTCCACTGGTGAAAAATTTGAATGTCCCACTTTCCCACCCAATAGTTCTCAATTATATTAAATTACTGGTTTCGTGCATAAACTGCTAGCACAAGAATTTTATTTTCATATCTTTTGAAATCATCATCCAACATCATACCAATGTGGCCATTTTGCTTACATGTTGCTCCCATTGTCATTCCATCATGATACCAAATTGTTCCATCTTCTGATATGAATCGAGATGTAAAGTGATATCCTCCAGCATATACAATACCTCTTAGATACAAATTTACTGACTTTTCATTTACATTTACAGTTATTTGATGACTGGTAATCATGTTTATGTTGGGATATTCTAATACCAGCAAATCAGGTGTTTTTGTATAGTATATGGCACCCATCATTGAAACATTACATTGTGGACATTTATTTCGAACATGATATGCAATGGTTTGCACCCAATCAGATGTTGAACCAGAAACAGATGGATCAGCATGCAATACATAGGTAAGTTTGTCATCCTTTTCTGGACCTTCATAGTCACAGTGAGAACAAATGAGCTGTGAAGATGCAATACAATCTTGTGGTTTCAGCATTTTCATACATAGTGTAGCAACACTGATGCCAGTAGCACCCATGGGAAATTGTTCTGGATTCTTGGCATGGAGTTTCATTCTCACTGCATTTCTTACATTTTCAAAGCTCAATTGTGATGCCATCATGTTAAACCCATATACAAGTGTTGACAGATAAATGTTTCCAATTGACTGAAATCTTGTTGTCCAACTTGCAGGATGTTCTGCCCATATATTGTACAAAATAACAAAGAGTGAATCATATGCACAACTCCAGTTGTTGTCATCCCAATGTAAGCCACGAGGAGTAAGAATAGTGCTACTGCCTTCATGAGTTATTATTCTCTTTTTTCTACTCAAAAGTGGTGTCTCATCATGTTCATCGTAAGTACGTTTTAAATTTTGCTTTACTGGTAAGCTTCCTTTTGCAGCCACAAAACCAAGATTGGCTTGTTGAAGTATACTTTGCCGGTTCTTTGTATTATTAGATTTTCCAATGATTTGCCACGTACTATCAACAACCACAGGAAGTATAGGTAGTGGATCTCTGGCAGACCATCTTAATGCAGCATCTACTTTGGCAGGAACATAATCAGTGCCTTTCCATAATTGATATTGACGAATCAATGTATTGCGGAGTTGCCCAGTTAAGTGATCAGGTAGTTGTCCTTCATATCTAAGCCTTATGATATCATCTAATATTTCTTGTTCTCTAAATTCTTGTCTGAGATAGCCACTGCAACCTCTTGTAATAACATTAGGGTCAAAACCTTGGATAATGATGGTGCCTGCTGCACTTGCACTTCTAGACAGAGCTGTGTAATATGACATGTGTGAAAAACAGCTGTTTAAATGTACAACATTGTAAGGGCGGGTTTTTCCCTGAGATGCATGAGCTGTCATAGCAAAGTTGGGCAGCACCCATACTTGTTGTCTTTCAACAGATTCTTTTAGGTCACTTGGAAATAGACAGTGAATTGTTTTTGTGCTCTTCACAATAGGAACAACATTATCTGGTAGACCAGATATTTGAACCAATTGAGGTGGATTATCCAATTTCACAAAGAGTGTGTCGAGAACACGTTTATCATGAGGGCCTTTGATTGATTGCCAGCCAACAACAATGCCTTCCTGGCCTTTGGTGATGCATAATTCAGTTGCATCATTGTTTCGGATCATCACAGGCATGCCAAGACACAATGGGAGCTTTCCAGGAAAGTGTTCAGTTGCTCCATGGTTGAGTTTCCAAATCTCAAGTTGTTCATCAAAATCAATCTGATTTGATTTGTGAATTGTCTTTGATGCCACTTTGGATTTCCCCCATTTGGTTTTATTAGCTGGATCACTTTCTTTGCCCCATTTGTCCATAGAGTAGAGAAGTGGGTCAACTTTTGATTTGTATCCTCTGCAAAACGCTCACATCCAAGCTGATTGATTCTGTCTTTTTGAGAGTGCACCCCACAGATGATAGCAACATTTCTGAAGTTTTTTGCAGCAACATTTGGCTGATCTGAGCGTTTGCCAGCAATTCTCTTTCTCAGAAATCTGATGTCTTCAGGGGTGCATGCACCATATCGCATGTTCACTAAAGTTGTTTGCAATGATGCATCATCAGGTGTTTGTGTCTTTTGACACATATTTTCTCTCAAAATGACAACTGTTGTGATCTGATGCCAGAGTGCTTTGCCAATAGCTGCTTCTTGATAAGGTGGCTTCAGGCCAGAATCTATTTGTGTTCCTACTGAACCACTATACAAAGATGCACCTCCAACAGGTGGCAGTTGTGCAAAATCTCCAGCAAAAATAATATTAATGCCTCCAAATGGCACATCAAATACATTCAGAGCTTTGGCAAGCTGTGAGCTGATTTTGTATAATTCATGGCATGCCAACATAGATACTTCATCTATGAAAATATAATCAATTCCCTCTAGCCTTGCTCTCACTTGAGCAATTGTTACACTTTGATTACCGGTATCATTATTCATGTGAATGCCTAGGAATGAGTGATAAGTTGAGCCACCCAGTAATGCTGCTGATGTTCCAGTTGGACCCAGTATAACAAGACGATGTAATTCATGTCTTTGTTTAAATAAATGCTTGAGTGCTTTGATCACTTGACTTTTGCCAGTTCCACCCATACCTCCCAGATATATTTTTAGCTGATCTGAATTTAGAGTTGCAGTGTGATTAGCAACAATTCTAAATGCTCTTTGTTGTTCAGTATTTAATTTGAAAAGAGTAACTGTGCCATCTATCAATTCCTGAACAGCTTGCATCTTTGCTTGGAAATCATGTTTTAAATATGATTGGTCAACAACTTTCACGTCATTTTCAGATGCATGAGTTTTTCTGATTTGTTCAGCATCAGCAACACGTGCATTTCTATCAGCAATGATTTCTTGTCTTTTATCTTGAACAGCTGTTTTCCATTTACCACCAGGCTGTATGATTTGAGGTGTGAGTGGAGCGGTATCAATTGTATTAATGCCATCAGGACTGATATCTAGCCAGCCCGCATTCCTTACACTATCTTCAGTGGCATCCATTTGGGCTTTGATTAACCGTCCCTTTGAACCAAGGGCAGAGTATTTATTCAATCCATAATCCTCATTATCAATTCCTTCATTATCACCAAAATCATCACCATGACCATTCTCATTGATATCATCCATGTTATCCATTTCTTCTGATGTCATCCAAGAATGAAGTATACCAGCTGTAGCATCACCCTTTTTGAGCTGAGCTGAATAATCATCTCAATCATCATTGCATTCATATCTAATATTAAAATGATCCATTATTTGGCTTTGTCGTGATGTAAATTTATAGTCTGTGAATGCCTCATCCCACGACTCATTGTTATTCTTAAGATCTTGGCCTGTTCTCCAGGGCTTGAATAAAGTAAGCATGGTGGCACAGTAATATTCTCTATCTCCTCGATCTCTTCTTGGAAGTGAGCCTCCAACAAAGTTAGGCACAACTTTTTTATATGATGAATGATATTCTATCCAGTGTGTTTCATGTAATGGATGAGCTGACAAAAAAAACTTATGAGGCTGTTTATTGTCTGCATCAATAATGCTGGCATTATCACTGTCCTCTTTACCAATGTCATTTCCATCTTCATCAGCAATAATAGACTCACTTGAATCAGTGTTGCTTTCATCACTACCACTGTAATCACTATTTTCATTGGAACTGTCAACTCTATTCTCATTGTTTCCCAAATTGAGCTCATCATCATCAATATTGCCTGATGAATGGAGATCATATTCAGCTGTTACTTCATATTGTAGATTTTTTGCATTTGAATCAATCAAGTCCAGCTCATCATCACTATTTTGAGCATTATGATTTTTCTGTGTTGGAGTAGGTATTTTTACTCGTCTTGCCATTTGTATCCATTCATATAGGCATGTAACATTATAGGTATCTGGTCTATACATGTAATCATGGACTGCTGTAAAGCCAACATATTGATTTTGGTTTTTTTGCAAGAGAACCTTGTCTGTCTCACTGTTTTCAGCAGTATCCTGGTCAGATTTGAACACCTTCATTGTTTCTCTCACATAACTTTTCCAATACACTGTTACAAACTTGTGGCTTGTATAGTGATCTGGATTACCTAGCAGATACAAAGATGCCATTGGACCACCTATTTCCATCTTTGATGTCAATGAATTGATTATCTGTGTTATCAAACGTCTAGCTTTGTCTTTTTGTATCATGGATCCTCCCAGCATTTCAGAATTTTTAGTGAAAACACTTCAAATAGAGTCAAAGATAGTGTATGTTTTCAGACCAGGTTTTGTAATATAATCAGTGACATATGCCACTATAGCCTTGATAGCAGTACCTGAGAGAAGACTGGTCACATCTGAGTTGCACCGGAGAAGATATGTTATGCATGGTGTCAATGTATGAATCCAAGCTTCGCCTTTTTTCATGTTCAAAGCTCCTGATTTAGGATTAACTTCAGTCTGTTCAAAGGTTTGTCTTGGAAATCTGGCTTTGCATTTCCCATGCTTGTTCATACACGTCGGTCTATCTTTTTTGTTGGCCTTCTCGCTACTTGACTGATTTCTACCACAATTATGTATATTAGAACGCATAATCAAGTCATCAACTATACTTGAAAATTTATCCCACCACAAATTAAGTTGTGACTTGTTAGAACAATGATCATTACAAACATGATTTGACTTATTGCACATTGGTGGAGGTGCGTCCGGTAATGTCTGAGTAGGATCCTGATAATCCTTAGATTGACTGTTTTCTTCAATGTTGGCTTTTACATCAGCCATGGATCCAGTGAGAAACTCTCCAATATGCACACTCTCAAGATACTCCACCAATCTTTGTTGAAAATCAGAATTTGGATCCATAATTCTGTCTCTGATTTGTTGTGGTGATAATACTCCTTTAAGCCATAAGAGCATATGCATATGCAATGTCAACCGTCCTTGTTGTTCAACTGTTCCATAATATGCTTCTGTATTGCCATAGATTCCTGGATGATTTTCTCCAACTCCAAGTATATGTTTAATGAAGAGTTGAGTCATAAAATGAAAAAATCTTGCACCAGCCACTGGATTGTGGGCAATTAATCGATATCTTTCATTATAATCTCTTAGAACAGGATTGAATGTTTCTTTGGTGTCTGCAAAATATAATGAGATTGGATGTTTGTTGTCGGCAGGAGCAAATGTAATAAACCAAGAGGGTGCACCAACAAATGAAATTAAAGACCAAATTTCATTGCGCATATATTTTTTGCTGGTGACAGATCCTTTTACACCACCTCCAACATGATCAATATCATTAATGAGTTTAAAACACAATTTTTCCTCATCTGTTTCTGGTATTACTTTATCACCATTTTCCATTCTTTTAGAAATGTCTGCTAGTGTATGAATGTTGACATCTAACAACCTGTTAGAAATCTCCTGGAATTTTGACTTTTCCGCTAATAAATATCCTGCTGTAGTGCATTGTTTTATCTGTTCGTGATTGAATGCAATCAATGGAAAATATGGATCTTTTTGAAATCTTTTGTCATAATACACAAGCAAATGTCTTTTGTGTCTAATATCTGATAATTCTCCCTGCTGATAGGCATTGCCAATTCCACCGAGTCCATATGGAAACAACCAGGGCATCATTTGAGGAAATAACTGTGGATTACCATAAATAGATTCAGGATGTGCTGCATGACCTATCGCTAGAACTTTTTCATTTGAAGTCAAATGCTTTAATGCAATGGCCTTGAGAGCTTTGGCACTTTTGTTGGAATATTCTTCACCTGTCAAACCATGAACAACAAATAGACATTTTCCTGATTCAACACCATCTTCCTCTTCAATGTCATTAACAGCTGTTGACTCTGGATTTTTATTTGTAAATGATTGATGATAATCTACAACAACTGGAGGACCATTTTATGGATACTGATCAAGATTTCGTTGTGATATCTCCAGATCATAATAATCACAATGATTCAACTTCAACCATTCCAATGCAGCTTTAACCTTGTTTCTTCTTACAAGAAGAGGTGTTCTCTCAAAGTCTGATATAGTGGGCTTACATGGCCCTGTATAAATAAATGCCAGAACTTCATCCAAGTCTTCAATGGGTGGAGGTAGAATATCATACACTTTAGGAATAGGATTAGCAAAGGTGATTGCATTCGCTCTCATTTTATGCATTCCTGAAGATACTCTTACAATACAACGATTGTGTCGCACTCTTGCAACCAGCAACTGTTCTGCAAATGATAAATCTGTCAACTGTACTGGAACATCTCCTAACCATTTTCCATTTGCTAATGACAACAGAGGAATCTTATTTTTTGTCAAAGATTTATGGCAACTTGTGCACATACTGTGCAGCTGAAGCCTTTAATAGGATCTTCAGCAGTCAATCGCTCTTTTTGTGTCACACCTGGGTTTATCAATATTTTCAAGTCTATGTTGACATTCGAGAGTTTTAATAAATATTTAATTGGAGTCAATTGACCACATATAGCACATCCTGATTCTGATACCTGATCAGGTGACATATCTTGACATGCATTAGCTATAATTGTATGTTGTAGAGTAGCTGTGAGAGGTAGAGGTGGAAACATGTTTTTATTTTTATTTTTGTATTTTTGTTCTGACTTGGCATGATTTAATTTATATTCTATACCTTTTGTCTGTTGATATCTTGTTACTGATTTCAAATTTTTTACTTTGTATTCTATATTTTGGCTTTGATATCGTTTCACTGCTCTTGCATTAGACGCCTTTGATTCCTTATGTAAAACTTCAATATCTATGACATCAAATACAGATAGATATTGAGCACAATTCACACATATATGGCTCTTGATTGAAGTTTGAATATCTGTCTTATGAGATCTAGCATATGTGACAATATTATGAGCTCCTGCAATGGACTTTAGTTGCTCTGTTGTCAATTGTGGTAATAACACATTCCATGGGATAAAACATGTTAATGTATTTAACATATCACTTCTTGTATCTGATTGTTTTATATATTCTCTGAATTTGAATTTCACATTAGTAGGATATCTTATGGAATTTGATAAATAAGGAGACAGCTCATTAAATATGAACAACTTTGATCCACCACCAACAATATTATGCATATTTGTATTGTTCTTCTTGGTATCATCATTAGAGCAATATTTATTATCTGACACAGATTCATGTTTTAAAGCAGTGGCACATATGAAATTAAGACCCATAAAATATTGTGAATAATATACCAGAAATACTTGAAAGATAAAAATTAAACTATATATCATTGATGTTTGATATTTTTGTATATATACTGCAAAGTCATGTGCAGCATACATGTTTTGTAGCAGCTTTAGATGTATTCTTTGACACTTCCTGAGAAGTATTTCATATACAAATACTAAGTTATGCATGGATGCATTGACATATAAAAGAAGTCGTACATAGAATTCAATAATAAACGGTAGTTCTTTGTGGGACTTTGAAATCCAATGGTGTGAACCAAGGTGATCTATGTTGGGAAGACATTGTACGGTTTCTTCTGTTATACGTGAGATGATATGAGAAGAATGGTGTTCTCCACTATTGTTTAATACTCTCTTTTGGGGCACATGATGAGCAAAATAATCACATATTGTCTGTGTCCTTGAAATCAATTTCTGTAGTGCATCAATAGAATGATAGAAAAACACCATATCCTGGAGTGCATCAGGTTGATAATCTAGTAGCCTGTGTTGGAACACATGAGCAAGATGATAAGGAGATATTTGTGTCCTTGAATGCAGGTTCTGCGGTGCATAAACAGAATGATAAAAAAGCACCATATCCTGGGGTGTATGATAACAGTAGTATAATGCCCTGACTTGGGACAGATTAATAAGACAATAAGACGATATTTGTGTCCTATCCTGGGGTGTATCAGGACGATAATATAACACCCAATCTTGGGTCAGATGAATAAGATGATCAGAAGATATTTGTGTTCTATCCTGGGGTGTGTCAGGATGATATAACACCCAGTCTTGGGACAGATGAACAAGACGATAAGATGATATTTGTGTCCTTAAACTCAAGTTCTGTGGTGCATAAACAGAATGGTAATCAAGCACCATATCCTGGGATGTGTCAGGATGATAGAATAACAGGGACACAGCAAGACGATAAATAGATATTGGTGTCCTATCCTGGGGTGCATCAGGACGATAGTATAACACCCTGTCTTGGGACACAGCAAGACGATAAATAGATATGAGTGTCCTATCCTGGGGTGCATCAGGACGATAGTATAACACCCTGTCTTGGGACACAGCAAGACGATAAATAGATATTGGTGTCCTATCCTGGGGTGTATCAGGACGATAATATAACACCCTGTCATGGGACACATGAGCAAGACAATAAAAAGATATTTGTGTCCTGAAACTCAACCTCTGCGGTGCATAAACAGAACGATAAGCGAACACCACATCCTGGGGTGTGTCAGGATGATAATGTAACACCGAGCCGTGTACCATGTAAACAAGGCCACCAGAGATTTCTGGTGCTTTAATCAATGGTCAGATAAACCAACCCGTCTTTGTGAAGAAATCACATACGCAATGATGCATTGGCATTGGCATCGGCCTGTCATGCAACACAAGTTAAATGAATGGTCAGAATGTGTCACTGACAACAAGGAAGGAACCGTAAAACAGACATGAGGACCAGAGGGAATGGGGAACAGCAGGAGCAGTAGAAACACAATGCAGTAGAATAGCATGTTATACACTAGCAGATGATGTGTCACAAGCATAGTATTTAGATTTCACAGATAAATTTGGAAATTGATTATATAATATTTAATTTCTATTTAATAATTAAATATAAGTAAATATACTAGTCAAACACTGAAGAGCCTGACACCCCCAACTTCACGCTTTCAACAGAAACATGGTACGGGGATGTAGATGACCCAGGGGTGTGGGCCGGGGTGTCCTGGTGGATGAAAACGGGGGGGGTGGTTGGGCAGACGCCGGAATGCGAGGGCCTGAGACCCCCCGACCCCTCATATTCAACTCGAAAGAGGTGCGGGGGGTGTACACTAGCAAAGGGGGATCGAAAACCGGATGGGGTGGGGCGTCCCGGGGGATGAAAAGAGGGGGGGTTGCTGGTTGGGCAGACAGGCGGAATGCGAGGGCCTGGGACCCCCCGACCCCTCGTTTTCGACGCGAACGACGTGCGGGGGGTGTACACTGGCCAGGGATGGTCGAAAACGGGACGGGAAGGGCCGTCCTGGTTGTGGAAAACGGGGGCTTCGTGGTGGTTGGGCAGACAGCTGGATCGCGAGGTTTTGAGACCCCCCGGTTGCTCGTTTTCAATGCGAACGAGCTGCGGGGGGTGTAGACTGGCCGGGGGTGGTCGAAAACGCGGCGGGGTGGGGCATCCTGGTGGTTGAAAAACGGGGACGGAGGTTGAAAACGCGGCGGTAGTACCGGGCTGTCTTGGTGGATGATGAAATGGGGATGGGATTGCTTTCACATTGGACTATCATTTTTATTTTCCCACAGTTACAAAATATTTCACACGGCTTAGAAAAATCAGTTCTCATGGCTTGTAAAATCAACGTTAGCAACAGCGGCGGAAATGACATAAAACGGGACTTTATTACAACAAATGAATGTGTCACTGTCTCACCATATCGTGAATACTGAAGCTACTGAAGTTGTCATGGTGGGGATGTTGAAGCAACCATCTGCTGAATAAGCAGAAAGTGGTTAGCAAAATCGCCTCAGGCATTGAGGCGATCTCTTGCTTGCCACTTTCACATCCAAACATGGACATATCTAGCAATATCATTATTATTATCAAATTAATTAATTAAATTAAATTAAATTGATTCGTTCTAAATGTTACCAAATGGTTTATGCTGGCAGGTCTTGAAAAAGAGAGGCTGGGCCGGGGCCGCTATATACATAAGCTGGGGGTGGTCGAAAACCAGCTGGGTGGGGTGGCCTGATGGGCACAAACAGGCTGATTCTGGTGGTTGGACAGATGGCAGGAGCGCAACATCCTGAGACCCCCCAACCTCTGGTTTTCAACCGCAATGAGGTGCGGGGAGGACACAGGGGGTCTATTCAAGTCGGGGGTCTATTCAAGTCGGGGGTCTATTCAAGTCGGGGGTGGTCGAAAACAGGTGGGAAGGGGGTGCTGTGGATGTTAAAAAAATGGGGGTGGGGTGGGTTGGACAGATGGCAGGCGCGCGAGGCTCTGAGACCTCCAGACCCTTCAGTTTCAACGGAAATGGGTTGCAGGGGGCATACACGATCCAGGGGTGGACACAAATGGGGTGGGATGGGTGTCCTGGTGGTTCAAACCAGGGCGGAGGTGGTGCTGGGGCAGACAGCATGAACGTGAGGGCTTGAGACCCCCTGCCTGCTCATTTTCAATGCAAACGAAGGCCGGGGGGTGTACACGAGCTGTGGGTGGTCGAACATAGAGCAGGGTGGTGTGTCCTGGTGGTGGACCAAAGGAGGGGGCAGTGGTTGGGCAAATGATGGGAGTGCATGGTCCTGAGACCCCCCAACCCCTCGTTTTCAGCACAGATGAGGTGCAGGGGGTGCAGACATCAGTACCAGACCAAGAAAATAAACTATGTACTTACCTTGGTGTACACCACTGCCCGACAATCTTGCTGTTGAGCCACAGAAGGTTTTGCACTTAACTGAGCTTGAAAGCTCTCCTGTTAATTTTGGACTCCGCTTGAATTTCAGCCACAACTCCGGACCACCCTCACTTGTTTGCATTCTAGAGACTCAGATATGATGTTCCCCAGGTGCCTTATGTGGACAAAAGTGTACCATACATGCCATAGAATATGGCTAGAAATTACCACATTTTACATTGCAGTATTACACTAGTTATTGAATCTATACTCATTTCCCTTGCACAAAATAGCTCACAGATAGCCCAAATTATACCATATCCACTCCATAATTTTTTTCCAGCAGGACAGTGTCAATCACATACTCCTTGTCTATTTTCATGAGAATCCATGATGTGTGAAAGTGAATAAAGGCTCCGAATTACAGAATGAAACCAGTCAACAGGGATTTTGAACTCAGTTTCTATATTTGGACACATTTTTCCCTCAGTCCCTGAGATGAATAAATCACCTCAATGGCTGAAAACCGGGTTTATAAGAACGAGTTTTCCATAAATGGAAGAACTCATAATTTAAGTTGTTTGAAACCATCTGGTATGACTCAAACAGAGCGCTTCTCAATGAATGATCCAATTGAATCTTCAGATAGCCCTATAATAATTGAAGATCTCCATGGCATTTGCAAGAAGTGTTGCAAGTCTTTGATCAAAGGAAAATGCCCAGCTATGTCTCTGGCAAATGGTTTATGGCTTGGACAAATTCCTAATGAATTGAATAACTTGTCTTATGCAGAGCAACTGTTAATTGCTAGAGTGAGACACAATAGATGCATTGTGAGAGTTTCTTCAGGAATGCATAAGATGAGAGCCAATGCTATTACATTTGCCAATCCAACTCCAAAGATTTATGACATTTTACCCCCACCTGTTGATGAGTTGGATGAAGTACTTGCATTCATCTATACAGGACCATGTAAGCCTACCAAGTCTGATTTTGAGAGAACACCATTGCTTGTTAGGAGAAACAAAGTTGCCACTGCTTTGAACTGGTTAAAACTGAATCATTGTGACTATTTTGACTTGGAGATTTCAGATGGAAACTTGCAGCAATATCCTGAGAGTGACATACCAGTTGTGGTAGAGTACAGACAATCCTTTGTCAACAAAAACCCAGAACCCACTGCTGTTAATGACATGGAAGAGGAAGAAGGCACTGAGACTGGCATGTGTCCATTTGTAGTTCATGGTCTGACTGGAGAAGAGTACTCTACCAAAAGTATAAAAGCTATAAAAGCCATTGCTTTAAAACATTTGATGGATAATAAAAAAATTCTGGCAATTGGACATGAGAGTGATCCACAATCCATCTACAATAATCCTCATTTGTTCCCTCAAATGATGCCATGGTTGTTACGAGTTCTTCCATTTATGGAAAACTTGTTCTTATAAACCCGGTTTTCAGCCATTGAGGTGATTCATTCATCTCAGGGACTGAGGGAAAAATGTGTCCAAATATAGCAACTGAGTTCAAAATCCCTGTTGACTGGTTTCATTCTGTAATTCGGAGCCTTTATTCACTTTCACACATCATGGATTCTCATGAAAATAGACAAGGAGTATGTGATTGACACTGTCCTGCTGGAAAAAAATTATGGAGTGGATATGGTATAATTTGGGCTATCTGTGAGCTATTTTGTGCAAGGGAAATGAGTATAGATTCAATAACTAGTGTAATACTGCAATGTAAAATGTGGTAATTTCTAGCCATATTCTATGGCATGTATGGTACACTTTTGTCCACATAAGGCACCTGGGGAACATAATATCTGAGTCTCTAGAATGTAAACAAGTACGGGTGGTCCGGAGTTGTGGCTGAAATTCATGCGGAGTCTGACATGCACAGGAGAGCTTTCAAGCTCAGTTAAGTGCAAAACCTTCTGTGGCTCAACAGCAAGATTGTCGGGCAGTGGTGTACACCAAGGTAAGTACATAGTTTATTTTCTTGGTCTGGTACTGATGTCTGCACCCCCTGCACCTCATTTGTGCTGAAAATGAGGGTTTGGGGGGTCTCAGGACCGTGTGCTCCCATCATTTCCCCAACCACCGCCCCCTCCTTTGGTCCACCACCAGGACACCCCACCCTGCTCTATGTTCGACCACCCACAGCTCATGTACATCCCCCGGCCTTTGTTTGCGTCGAAAACGAGCAGGCAGGGGGTCTCAAGCCCTCACGTTCCTGCCGTCTGCCCCAGCACCACCTCCGCCCTGGTTTGAACCACCAGAACGCCCATCCCACCCCATTTTCATCCACCCCTGGATCGTGTATGCCCCCTGCAACCCGTTTCCATTGAAACTGAAGGGTCTGGAGGTCTCAGAGCCTTGCACGCCTGCCATCTGTCCAACCCACCCCACGCCCATTTTTTTAACATCCATGGCACCCCCTTCCCACCCGTTTTCAACCACCCCCGACTTGAATAGACCCCCCGCGTCCCCCCCGCACCTCATTGCGTTTGAAAACGAGAGGTTGGGGGGTCTCAGGATGTCATGCTCCTGCCATCTGCCCAACCACCAGCATCAGCCTGTTTGTGCCCATCGGGCCACCCCACCCAGCTGGTTTTCGACCACCCCCAGCTTATGTATATACCCTGGCGGCCCCAGCCCGGCCTCTCTTTTTCAATACCTGCCAGCATAAACCATTTGGTAACATTTAGAACGAATCAATTCAATTTAATTTAATTAATTAATTTGATAATAATAATGCTAGATATGTCCATGTTTGGATGTGAAAGTGGCAAGCAAGACATCGCCTCAATGCCTGAGGCGATTTTGCTAACCACTTTCTGCTTATTCAGCAGTTGGTTGCTTCAACATCCTCACCATGACAACTTCAGCAGCTTCAGTATTCACGATACGGTGAGACAGTGACACATTCATTTGTTACAAGTCCCGTTTTATGTGTTTTCCTCCAAGGACAAAATTGTTGTTAACGCTGATTTTACCAGCTATGAGAACTGATTTTATAAGCCATGTGAAATATTTTGTAACTGTGGGAAAATAAAAATGATAGTCCAATGTGAAGCAATCCCACCCACATTTCTTCATCCACCAGGACAGCCCGGTACTACCGCCGTGTTTTCAATCTCCCCCGTCTAGGCTACACCCCCCGTGCTCCGTTTCCGTTGAAAACGAGTAGTCGGGGGTCTCAGGTCCTCGCGATCCGGCTGACTGCCCAACGACCAGCGGACTCACTTTTTCTACCACCAAGACACCCGCGCCCGTCTCGTTTTTGACCACCCCCGGCTAGTCTACACCCCCCACACTCCATTTCCGTTGACAACGAGCAGTCGGGGGGTCCCAGGCCCTCACGATCTGGCTGTCTGCCCAACCACCGCCACCCCCCGTTTTTCAACCACCAGGACGGCCCTTCCCTTCCCGTTTTCGACCATCCCCGGCCAGTCTACACCCCCCGCAGCTCGTTCGCGTTGAAAACGAGCGACCGGGGCGTCTCAAGACCGCGCGTTCCGGCTGTCTGCCTAACCACCGCCAACCCCCTTTTTTCATCCACCGAGACACCCCATCCCGTCCGGTTTTCGATCACCCCCGGCCAGTGTACACCCCCCGCACGTCGTTCGCGTTGAAAACGAGGGGTCGGGGGGTCTCAGGCCCTCGCATTCTGCCTGTCTGCCCAACCAGCAACACCCCCTTTTTCATCCCCCAAGACAGCCCGTCCCGCGGGTTTTTCGACTACCCCCGGCTAGGTTACACCCCCCGCACCTCGTTCGCGTCGAAAACAAGGGGTCGGGGGGTCCCAGGCCCTCGCATTCCGCCTGTCTGCCCAACCAGCAACCCCCCCTCTTTTCATCCCCCGGGACGCCCCACCCCATCTGGTTTTCGATCCCCCTTTGCTAGTGTACACCCCCCGCACCTCTTTCGAGTTGAATATGAGGGGTCGGGGGGTCTCAGGCCCTCGCATTCCGGCGTCTGCCCAACCACCCCCCCGTTTTCATCCACCAGGACACCCCGGCCCACACCCCTGGGTCATCTACATCCCCGTACCATGTTTCTGTTGAAAGCGTGAAGTTGGGGGTGTCAGGCTCTTCAGTGTTTGACTAGTATATTTACTTATATTTAATTATTAAATAGAAATTAAATATTATATAATCAATTTCCAAATTTATCTGTGAAATCTAAATACTATGCTTGTGACACATCATCTGCTAGTGTATAACATGCTATTCTACTGCATTGTGTTTCTACTGCTCCTGCTGTTCCCCATTCCCTCTGGTCCTCATGTCTGTTTTACGGTTCCTTCCTTGTTGTCAGTGACACATTCTGACCATTCATTTAACTTGTGTTGCATGACAGGCCGATGCCAATGCCAATGCATCATTGCGTATGTGATTTCTTCACAAAGACGGGTTGGTTTATCTGACCATTGATTAAAGCACCAGAAATCTCTGGTGGCCTTGTTTACATGGTACACGGCTCGGTGTTACATTATCATCCTGACACACCCCAGGATGTGGTGTTCGCTTATCGTTCTGTTTATGCACCGCAGAGGTTGAGTTTCAGGACACAAATATCTTTTTATTGTCTTGCTCATGTGTCCCATGACAGGGTGTTATATTATCGTCCTGATACACCCCAGGATAGGACACCAATATCTATTTATCGTCTTGCTGTGTCCCAAGACAGGGTGTTATACTATCGTCCTGATGCACCCCAGGATAGGACACTCATATCTATTTATCGTCTTGCTGTGTCCCAAGACAGGGTGTTATACTATCGTCCTGATGCACCCCAGGATAGGACACCAATATCTATTTATCGTCTTGCTGTGTCCCTGTTATTCTATCATCCTGACACATCCCAGGATATGGTGCTTGATTACCATTCTGTTTATGCACCACAGAACTTGAGTTTAAGGACACAAATATCATCTTATCGTCTTGTTCATCTGTCCCAAGACTGGGTGTTATATCATCCTGACACACCCCAGGATAGAACACAAATATCTTCTGATCATCTTATTCATCTGACCCAAGATTGGGTGTTATATTATCGTCCTGATACACCCCAGGATAGGACACAAATATCGTCTTATTGTCTTATTAATCTGTCCCAAGTCAGGGCATTATACTACTGTTATCATACACCCCAGGATATGGTGCTTTTTTATCATTCTGTTTATGCACCGCAGAACCTGCATTCAAGGACACAAATATCTCCTTATCATCTTGCTCATGTGTTCCAACACAGGCTACTAGATTATCAACCTGATGCACTCCAGGATATGGTGTTTTTCTATCATTCTATTGATGCACTACAGAAATTGATTTCAAGGACACAGACAATATGTGATTATTTTGCTCATCATGTGCCCCAAAAGAGAGTATTAAACAATAGTGGAGAACACCATTCTTCTCATATCATCTCACGTATAACAGAAGAAACCGTACAATGTCTTCCCAACATAGATCACCTTGGTTCACACCATTGGATTTCAAAGTCCCACAAAGAACTACCGTTTATTATTGAATTCTATGTACGACTTCTTTTATATGTCAATGCATCCATGCATAACTTAGTATTTGTATATGAAATACTTCTCAGGAAGTGTCAAAGAATACATCTAAAGCTGCTACAAAACATGTATGCTGCACATGACTTTGCAGTATATATACAAAAATATCAAACATCAATGATATATAGTTTAATTTTTATCTTTCAAGTATTTCTGGTATATTATTCACAATATTTTATGGGTCTTAATTTCATATGTGCCACTGCTTTAAAACATGAATCTGTGTCAGATAATAAATATTGCTCTAATGATGATACCAAGAAGAACAATACAAATATGCATAATATTGTTGGTGGTGGATCAAAGTTGTTCATATTTAATGAGCTGTCTCCTTATTTATCAAATTCCATAAGATATCCTACTAATGTGAAATTCAAATTCAGAGAATATATAAAACAATCAGATACAAGAAGTGATATGTTAAATACATTAACATGTTTTATCCCATGGAATGTGTTATTACCACAATTGACAACAGAGCAACTAAAGTCCATTGCAGGAGCTCATAATATTGTCACATATGCTAGATCTCATAAGACAGATATTCAAACTTCAATCAAGAGCCATATATGTGTGAATTGTGCTCAATATCTATCTGTATTTGATGTCATAGATATTGAAGTTTTACATAAGGAATCAAAGGCGTCTAATGCAAGAGCAGTGAAACGATATCAAAGCCAAAATATAGAATACAAAGTAAAAAATTTGAAATCAGTAACAAGATATCAACAGACAAAAGGTATAGAATATAAATTAAATCATGCCAAGTCAGAACAAAAATACAAAAATAAAAATAAAAACATGTTTCCACCTCTACCTCTCACAGCTACTCTACAACATACAATTATAGCTAATGCATGTCAAGATATGTCACCTGATCAGGTATCAGAATCAGGATGTGCTATATGTGGTCAATTGACTCCAATTAAATATTTATTAAAACTCTCGAATGTCAACATAGACTTGAAAATATTGATAAACCCAGGTGTGACACAAAAAGAGCGATTGACTGCTGAAGATCCTATTAAAGGCTTCAGCTGCACAGTATGTGCACAAGTTGCCATAAATCTTTGACAAAAAATAAGATTCCTCTGTTGTCATTAGCAAATGGAAAATGGTTAGGAGATGTTCCAGTACAGTTGACAGATTTATCATTTGCAGAACAGTTGCTGGTTGCAAGAGTGCGACACAATCGTTGTATTGTAAGAGTATCTTCAGGAATGCATAAAATGAGAGCGAATGCAATCACCTTTGCTAATCCTATTCCTAAAGTGTATGATATTCTACCTCCACCCATTGAAGACTTGGATGAAGTTCTGGCATTTATTTATACAGGGCCATGTAAGCCCACTATATCAGACTTTGAGAGAACACCTCTTCTTGTAAGAAGAAACAAGGTTAAAGCTGCATTGGAATGGTTGAAGTTGAATCATTGTGATTATTATGATCTGGAGATATCACAACGAAATCTTGATCAGTATCCATAAAATGGTCCTCCAGTTGTTGTAGATTATCATCAATCATTTACAAATAAAAATCCAGAGTCAACAGCTGTTAATGACATTGAAGAGGAAGATGGTGTTGAATCAGGAAAATGTCTATTTGTTGTTCATGGTTTGACAGGTGAAGAATATTCCAACAAAAGTGCCAAAGCTCTCAAGGCCATTGCATTAAAGCATTTGACTTCAAATGAAAAAGTTCTAGCGATAGGTCATGCAGCACATCCTGAATCTATTTATGGTAATCCACAGTTATTTCCTCAAATGATGCCCTGGTTGTTTCCATATGGACTCGGTGGAATTGGCAATGCCTATCAGCAGGGAGAATTATCAGATATTAGACACAAAAGACATTTGCTTGTGTATTATGACAAAAGATTTCAAAAAGATCCATATTTTCCATTGATTGCATTCAATCACGAACAGATAAAACAATGCACTACAGCAGGATATTTATTAGCGGAAAAGTCAAAATTCCAGGAGATTTCTAACAGGTTGTTAGATGTCAACATTCATACACTAGCAGACATTTCTAAAAGAATGGAAAATGGTGATAAAGTAATACCAGAAACAGATGAGGAAAAATTGTGTTTTAAACTCATTAATGATATTGATCATGTTGGAGGTGGTGTAAAAGGATCTGTCACCAGCAAAAAATATATGCGCAATGAAATTTGGTCTTTAATTTCATTTGTTGGTGCACCCTCTTGGTTTATTACATTTGCTCCTGCCGACAACAAACATCCAATCTCATTATATTTTGCAGACACCAAAGAAACATTCAATCCTGTTCTAAGAGATTATAATGAAAGATATCGATTAATTGCCCACAATCCAGTGGCTGGTGCAAGATTTTTTCATTTTATGACTCAACTCTTCATTAAACATATACTTGGAGTTGGAGAAAATCATCCAGGAATCTATGGCAATACAGAAGCATATTATGGAACAGTTGAACAACAAGGACGGTTGACATTGCATATGCATATGCTCTTATGGCTTAAAGGAGTATTATCACCACAACAAATCAGAGACAGAATTATGGATCCAAATTCTGATTTTCAACAAAGATTGGTGGAGTATCTTGAGAGTGTGCATATTGGAGAGTTTCTCACTGGATCCATGGCTGATGTAAAAGCCAACATTGAAGAAAACAGTCAATCTAAGGATTATCAGGATCCTACTCAGACATTACCGGACGCACCTCCACCAATGTGCAATAAGTCAAATCATGTTTGTAATGATCATTGTTCTAACAAGTCACAACTTAATTTGTGGTGGGATAAATTTTCAAGTATAGTTGATGACTTGATTATGCGTTCTAATATACATAATTGTGGTAGAAATCAGTCAAGTAGCGAGAAGGCCAACAAAAAAGATAGACCGACGTGTATGAACAAGCATGGGAAATGCAAAGCCAGATTTCCAAGACAAACCTTTGAACAGACTGAAGTTAATCCTAAATCAGGAGCTTTGAACATGAAAAAAGGCGAAGCTTGGATTCATACATTGACACCATGCATAACATATCTTCTCCGGTGCAACTCAGATGTGACCAGTCTTCTCTCAGGTACTGCTATCAAGGCTATAGTGGCATATGTCACTGATTATATTACAAAACCTGGTCTGAAAACATACACTATCTTTGACTCTATTTGAAGTGTTTTCACTAAAAATTCTGAAATGCTGGGAGGATCCATGATACAAAAAGACAAAGCTAGACGTTTGATAACACAGATAATCAATTCATTGACATCAAAGATGGAAATAGGTGGTCCAATGGCATCTTTGTATCTGCTAGGTAATCCAGATCACTATACAAGCCACAAGTTTGTAACAGTGTATTGGAAAAGTTATGTGAGAGAAACAATGAAGGTGTTCAAATCTGACCAGGATACTGCTGAAAACAGTGAGACAGACAAGGTTCTCTTGCAAAAAAACCAAAATCAATATGTTGGCTTTACAGCAGTCCATGATTACATGTATAGACCAGATACCTATAATGTTACATGCCTATATGAATGGATACAAATGGCAAGACGAGTAAAAATACCTACTCCAACACAGAAAAATCATAATGCTCAAAATAGTGATGATGAGCTGGACTTGATTGATTCAAATGCAAAAAATCTACAATATGAAGTAACAGCTGAATATGATCTCCATTCATCAGGCAATATTGATGATGATGAGCTCAATTTGGGAAACAATGAGAATAGAGTTGACAGTTCCAATGAAAATAGTGATTACAGTGGTAGTGATGAAAGCAACACTGATTCAAGTGAGTCTATTATTGCTGATGAAGATGGAAATGACATTGGTAAAGAGGACAGTGATAATGCCAGCATTATTGATGCAGACAATAAACAGCCTCATAAGTTTTTTTTGTCAGCTCATCCATTACATGAAACACACTGGATAGAATATCATTCATCATATAAAAAAGTTGTGCCTAACTTTGTTGGAGGCTCACTTCCAAGAAGAGATCGAGGAGATAGAGAATATTACTGTGCCACCATGCTTACTTTATTCAAGCCCTGGAGAACAGGCCAAGATCTTAAGAATAACAATGAGTCGTGGGATGAGGCATTCACAGACTATAAATTTACATCACGACAAAGCCAAATAATGGATCATTTTAATATTAGATATGAATGCAATGATGATTGAGATGATTATTCAGCTCAGCTCAAAAAGGGTGATGCTACAGCTGGTATATTTCATTCTTGGATGACATCAGAAGAAATGGATAACATGGATGATATCAATGAGAATGGTCATGGTGATGATTTTGGTGATAATGAAGGAATTGATAATGAGGATTATGGATTGAATAAATACTCTGCCCTTGGTTCAAAGGGACGGTTAATCAAAGCCCAAATGGATGCCACTGAAGATAGTGTAAGGAATGCGGGCTGGCTAGATATCAGTCCTGATGGCATTAATACAATTGATACCGCTCCACTCACACCTCAAATCATACAGCCTGGTGGTAAATGGAAAACAGCTGTTCAAGATAAAAGACAAGAAATCATTGCTGATAGAAATGCACGTGTTGCTGATGCTGAACAAATCAGAAAAACTCATGCATCTGAAAATGACGTGAAAGTTGTTGACCAATCATATTTAAAACATGATTTCCAAGCAAAGATGCAAGCTGTTCAGGAATTGATAGATGGCACAGTTACTCTTTTCAAATTAAATACTGAACAACAAAGAGCATTTAGAATTGTTGCTAATCACACTGCAACTCTAAATTCAGATCAGCTAAAAATGTATCTGGGAGGTATGGGTGGAACTGGCAAAAGTCAAGTGATCAAAGCACTCAAGCATTTATTTAAACAAAGACATGAATTACATCGTCTTGTTATACTGGGTCCAACTGGAACATCAGCAGCATTACTGGGTGGCTCAACTTATCACTCATTCCTAGGCATTCACATGAATAATGATACCGGTAATCAAAGTGTAACAATTGCTCAAGTGAGAGCAAGGCTAGAGGGAATTGATTATATTTTCATAGATGAAGTATCTATGTTGGCATGCCATGAATTATACAAAATCAGCTCACAGCTTGCCAAAGCTCTGAATGTATTTGATGTGCCATTTGGAGGCATTAATATTATTTTTGCTGGAGATTTTGCACAACTGCCACCTGTTGGAGGTGCATCTTTGTATAGTGGTTCAGTAGGAACACAAATAGATTCTGGCCTGAAGCCACCTTATCAAGAAGCAGCTATTGGCAAAGCACTCTGGCATCAGATCACAACAGTTGTCATTTTGAGAGAAAATATGTGTCAAAAGACACAAACACCTGATGATGCATCATTGCAAACAACTTTAGTGAACATGCGATATGGTGCATGCACCCCTGAAGACATCAGATTTCTGAGAAAGAGAATTGCTGGCAAACGCTCAGATCAGCCAAATGTTGCTGCAAAAAACTTCAGAAATGTTGCTATCATCTGTGGGGTGCACTCTCAAAAAGACAGAATCAATCAGCTTGGATGTTAGTGTTGCCGAAGTTCAGTTCGGTCCGGTTCCGACCCTTTTTGGCGGAACCGCGAACTGAACTTCGGGTCCGGTTTGGCGCATGGCCAAACCTGGACCCAGACGGCGTCGAACCGTCTCACCGCGTTCGGTCTGGGTTCAGACGCGGTCTGAACCCCAAACCGAGGTGGGCTCACCCCATGAGCTCTATTCTCCTCGCGAATGGCAGGCACGTATCAATCGATACGGCGCTGCACTTCGCGAGGTAGTTGGGCTGTGGGGGAGCCGTCCGGCGCTGCTGCTGCTGCTGCGCCGTTGCTGTTGTTGCTGCTGATGCTGCCGGCATTGGATGAGCCGCCGTGGAGATGGGAGCGTACACCCACGCTCCCGTTATCCTTCTTGGTGCCGAATACCTCGCGAACACCTCGCGAACGACGTCCACGCGTCAGTTGACGCGTCAGCTCGTGTTCGCGAGGTTCCTTGGCGTTGGATGGCTTGATGCAGCACCTGCTGCTGCTGCTGTTGCCGCCGTTGCTGCTGCTGCTGCTGCTGCTGGCCGTTGCCGTCATCGTTGTTGCCATCGTCGTTGTTGACGTTGTCGTTGCCGTTGCCGTTGCTGGTGGTGGTGGTGGTGGTGGTGGTGTAACGGCTGTCCCGCGTCCGTTGGCGTTGGCGTTGGGATCCATGTTGTGCCATGGTGGTGTGCTCGCGATGTGGTCGCGGTCAAGTTGCCTGTGGCAGATAATATTAGTAAAGTTAAGAGTATTTACGAGACTTACCTGTATTCACGAACGCGACATTGTGTCGCGTTCATTGGCCTTGCGTTGTTGCGTGAAGAAACCTGTAATGGTCACATGATATTGTTTAACGCGAAAAAGTAAGTAAAGAAATCTGAAAAACCAATGAAATAAATACCTTAAAAATATCCGCGTTCGCGGTTTGGACGCGGTTTGGAGCTGTTCAGGAAATCCGGCCAGCCTCGAAACCCTGAACCGAACCCGCGGTCCGGTTCAGCATTTGGCTGAACTTAGACTGAACCCCGGGTTCGGTTCGGGGTTTGAACCGGGTTCGGCTAGGTTCGGAACCGAACTACGGCAACACTATTGAATGTAAGCGTTTTGCAGAGGATACAAATCAAAAGTTGACCCACTTCTACTCTATAGACAAATGGGGCAAAGAAAGTGATCCAGCTAATAAAACCAAATGGGGGAAATCCAAAGTGGCATCAAAGACAATTCACAAATCAAATCAGATTGATTTTGATGAACAACTTGAGATTTGGAAACTCAACCATGGAGCAACTGAACACTTTCCTGGAAAGCTCCTATTGTGTCTTGGCATGCCTGTGATGATCCGAAACAATGATGCAACTGAATTATGCATCACCAAAGGCCAGGAAGGCATTGTTGTTGGCTGGCAATCAATCAAAGGCTCTCATGATAAACGTGTTCTTGACACACTCTTTGTGAAATTGGATAATCCACCTCAATTGGTTCAAATACCTGGTCTACCAGATAATGTTGTTCCTATTGTGAAGAGCACAAAAACAATTCACTGTCTATTTCCAAGTGACCTAAAAGAATCTGTTGAAAGACAACAAGTATGGGTGCTGCCCAACTTTGCTATGACAGCTCATGCATCTCAGGGAAAAACCTGCCCTTACAATGTTGTACATTTAAATAACTGTTTTTCACATATGTCATATTACACAGCTCTGTCTAGAAGTGCAAGTGCAGCAGGCACCATAATTATCCAAGGTTTTGACCCTAATGTTATTACAAGAGGTTGCAGTGGCTATCTCAGACAAGAATTCAGAGAACAAGAAATATTAGATGATATCACAAGGCTGAGATATGAAGGACAACTACCTGACCACTTAAATGGGCAACTCCGCAATACATTGATTCGTCAATATCAATTATGGAAAGGAATTGATTATGTTCCTGCCAAAGTAGATACAGCATTAAGATGGTCTGCCAGAGATCCACTACCTATGCTCCCTGTGGTTGTTAACAGTTCATGGCAACTCATTGGAAAATCCACTGATGGAAAAGCTAAGCAAAATTCACTTCAACAGGCCAGTCTTGGTTTTGTGGCCGCAAAAGGAAGCTCACCAGTAAAGCAAAATTTGAAACGTACTTATGATGAACATGATGAGACACAACTTTTGAGTAGGAAAAAGAGAATTATTACGAGTCCTTATTTATAAGGAATCGTTCTATCATCTTTGGGGCCCACCAAAAAATGGCCGGGTCATCTTTTCGATTGATTATAAGCTTTACTACAAAATTGTAACCGTGGGAATAAATCTTTTGAAGCTTTGCTTCACTTCTGAGTTTGAAATTAGTCGAGACGCAGATTTGGAGCATTTTAGGAAGTTTCAACCTCTCCTTGTCAACCCATGATTGTACTTGACACCACTTCTTGGCAAGGTCTACAGTGTATTGTACATTATGAAGATATAGTACGTCACACAGACATGTCCATAACCCTCTTTCTGATCTGTTGAACCTCTCTCTCTTCATCTTCATCGTAACATGTCTTCCTCTTGAGAGCGAGAGCTGACACCTGCTGGTGGGATGA
The DNA here is from genome assembly GCA_963556145.1 of Hygrocybe punicea. Lineage (NCBI taxonomy): Eukaryota > Fungi > Basidiomycota > Agaricomycetes > Agaricales > Hygrophoraceae > Hygrocybe > Hygrocybe punicea. The sequence goes on along the minus strand of OY744461.1, from coordinate 5,341,991 downwards.
CAATGAGATCTTGCTAATGCGCTTGGTCTGGGCAAGCTGATATAAGGTTGTTTAGTTTGATATGGGTGCAAGACGTGTCTCTCCCTTACCATAGTTAAACTGCCATCTAACAAAGCCAGGCCTCGTAACACTAACATCATCTGATGCTTGCTCTGCTTCACCGGCATCATAACGACAGAGAAGTTCACCTCCACAATGTCACCTACATGGAAGGTCATGGGGTTGGCTGGAGAGATTCTGTGGTTACTGCGGTTAGATATCCTTCATTCAACAGAGCACAACTCACTTTCTGTCTGTAGTGAACTTGAAGTACTCAACCTGGTTGTCGCCTGTGTGAATGAGACCGGATGCAAGACCCATTGCTGCCAGTGTGTGGTGAGGGTCTACGGTGTCTCCAAGCCCTATGGCTGCTTGGTTGGGACATTCCTTGGTGGTGTAGAAGTAGCGGTTATAAATGTTGAGTGCAGGATGTGTCATGAATGTATCAGGATTCCAGACGTGGATATTGCTTGCTTGGAAGTGACGTGAAAACTCTGCATACAATGTTCTGATGTTGTGAACCGCCATATTAAACATTGATGTGTCTAAGCCAGTCAGCTGAACAAATTGACGGAGAAACTTCGCATCTTCAGGTTTATTTTTGCGTCTGCTCTGTTATATCAGCTGATAATTCATAAATAACAGAGTCAACTCACTGCTCTTGAATAGGTGGAAGTTCTTTCAAGGTCAAGATGCCTTGAACATGCAGTATGAGTTCTTCTTTGTCACCACTATCCATGGTCCGCAACATGCGCCACCGAGTAGGATGCATGGTGGACATGACCTCAAATTGAGCAGTATAGTCCTGAAAATGATCAGACCCATCCTGTTATCAATGATATACCACTCACATGGTTAATGGCAGATATTTGTATGTCTGGCTTGGATTTTACACGTTCCTCTGTGATGGATCGTAGAGTGTTGCCTCCATCCAATGTATGTCAGTCGTCGGGTTTCTAGTACATCTACACATAGTCACTTACTGGCTGTGGAAAAGTCATAGTGTTCGTCCATGGCTGGTGATTCTTCAGAAGGTGACAAGAGATCTTTACTGTGCGCTAGTGTTGATAATGATCAAATATCTGCAAATATCCAGCTATAAGTCGACCTACAAACAACACATGACATTTGGTTTGTTCATTCGATCTACCACCTACAAAGATGCCTCCTCGTCATTCTGCTGCTGTTGCTGCTACCACTCCTACTAAAGCCAAGCCTCTGAGGTCCTCCAGGTCCTCAAGGTCTGCCGTATCTGTCACAGACTGGTCCACCACCCAGGATGAGTTCGTGCCTATCTCTTTTTGCATTGCAACTTCTGATGATCCTATCAGAGAGAGGGCAGTCAGTATTAGCAGGTACATGCCTCAATACTTATGCTGGTCTTGTTCACATTGGTTTGTACTGCATTAGTGACTCCACGCTTGAAATCATCCCTGCCAAGAAGACCGCTAAGGGAAGCAATAAGATAGTCAGGTGTGTCTTGTCCCACTATCGATAATGTATGAGTTACTCATATACATTAGAAAACCCAAAGCAAAAGAGGTGAGCGACGATGAGATTGTGCTTGTCCGCAAGGTTGTAAAGTAAGTTCTAGATCATAACGTTGGATTGAGCTACTCACTCTTTGTTGTACATCAGACGAGAGGTCAAGAGAGATGGGAGCGATGATTCTGTAATGTGCATCAGCTAGGCTTGGGTATCTGGAAGAGACTGATGTTTTAATACAGGCTCATTGACGATGAAGATACCAAGGCCAAGGTCCGTGAAGGGTCTCCTACCAAGCGGTCAGTTGCAGTCTTGTGTGTAATTGTGAGAGACTTACTGTTGCATCCAGCTCCACTGCCAAAGTCCGCCCTCCCACACCTGGCACGCCTGAGTATGAGAAGCTAGAGCCGATAACATTTGCAAAGTGAGTTGAGCACACTATGCCTCAAACTGGATCTGTAACCCTGCCTGTAGAGATTACGCTGCCAAAGGTGGTCAAGTCTCCAAAGAGTCTGCGAAGCGGGTCAAAGTCACATCTTTAACTGGATCTCCAGAGTACAGGAAGGTTCCGTCTGTTGTGGTGTCTCGGTGGGTAAACCATCACTTAGAAGTACAACACACTTACCGAGAGGTCTATAGTCCTGTCAAGAGGCTTCAGAAGCAGTCGGCTATCATAGCGTAAGTGATGACGTCCAGACTTTGCACGTATTATGGCTCAACATCACCTAGGTCTGCCAAGAGGAAGTGTCTTATTGAGTCATCTGATGAGGAGGTGTTAGATGACTCTGGGAGTCAGAACAGCGATGATGAAAGTGAGAATCCAAAACCTGTTCGGTGGGTTGTCCTGTTGGTCAGCAAGACATGTGATAATGTTGTGCTTGCCAGCCATCACAAGAAAAATCCAATGTCTAATGACGATGAGGATGATGAGGAAGAAGTGGAGGACCATGAGTCATCTGGTCAAGAAGTGTCTAACAGTGACAGTGATGAGGAGGAAAGTGAGAGTGGGGTGACTGAGCGCTCTGACCCTTTCATCGACAACCAGTCCAGGTATGTCTTCTGTGAAAATGCTTGGTACTAGACACTGATTCCATGTTAGCATGCAAATACGGAAGGGGGTTGGGAAAGGCAAAGTCGTCACCTCAGACAAAGGCAAGCATAAGGCCAAGGAGGAGACCAAGCCAGTAGAGAAGCCCAAGAATATAGTAATAGACAAAGGCAAAGACAAGGTGACTCAGATCAATGAGAACACGGTCTACTGGGAGGACGTCATGAAGTCACGGTATATTTCAGTTACATTGACAGGTTGTGCATTTGAACTCATTACCTGTGCATAGATTTGTTCGTGACAAGAATGAACACCCTAAATTTGCTGTCATGAAGGATGCCCATCAAGATTATGTGATTGTGAAGACTTATGAGAACCTGCCTTGGCTTAAGTGAGTATGAATGCGACTTCTCATACAAATCTCATATGTATCTCATGGATGTATTCCAGATGGGGTGAACTACTGCCGTGGGCTGAGGACACCCGTATCGATGCGCCAAGCTTGGTTTGGTTTCAAATATGGCAAGAGGTGCTCAACCCATATGATGAAGCGTGAGTTGTGTCTTGTCCTTGTGAACAGTACTGATGAATCCCATTCACTGCTCAGCTATTTGTTTAAGTGGTTGACTTTCCAACAATCAGGCCGATATGTGAACATGTCTAGAAGCGATCCTGAGAAGGTTACTGTCTCCAACTTTGGGACACAACGCTTCCTGGTCTTACCTGGAACCGGCACCCATTGTATCTGTGTCTCTCTCATCCTAGTCAACAGCTGCTCTCTTGTTTATGGCAGGCCCATCGGTGAAACCAGGAACAAGAAGATTGGTGGTGTGCTTCACATCCAGGAGCATGAACGTCTCGCTTCCCACTTCTGCATGCAATACGACTTGGTATCCGATCTCAATGCTAATGCATATGGCTGGGTCCTATACTTCAACACTCGCAATGAAGACTTTGGAACCAAGTTCAAGCAGAGTATGACTTCTGTGCTGTTATTGGTATTGTATGCTCATCAACATGAATTTAGATTCTCCCGTCAAAGAAGCCAAGCCCACTGGTCCTGCACCTACATCTCCAGGCTTCAGTTTCTTTTCCAAGTATCCTGGGACGGCTCCTAGGGTTCAGCAGCATTCCACTCCTACCAAGACTGCAGATGCTGAGTTTTCCGCCTCTCCATCCAAACCTATCGGCCGGCAAAAGCCATTCAAACCTGTTCTGGACTATCATGACACTGGTATGTGTAATCTGTTTGTGTGTCCTATGGAAGACTGATTATGGCGGTCTGTTAGTTCCTATTTACGATGGCAGAAAGCCAGAATTTGACCCCTTGCTTGACCTGGACAAGTTAGAAAATCTACCCTTGTGGCCAGGTGAAGCTCCGAAGAATTCCTTGGCCGCTGTGGGCTATACTGCACATACGTACAGGACCAAGGCTGGTCAAGTGCATCTCAGCTTTAATGTTCAATGGCTTGTCCTCTTGGGAGTTAGTGATGTGGTTGATTTTTAGTGCAGTAATTTGCAGAAGATATATCTTCGGTGATCTAAGTAATGTTAGTGCACGTATTAAATATTCAGAAGAGACAACACATTATACGCTAATTAAAGGCAAGGAGGCAACAGTAGAGCCACTTTGAGGCTTCTGAAAATAAAGCTAATCAGTAGATAAGATGTGTCCATGCCACCCATTGTAATCCTCCACCCACTTGTCTCCTTGATTGTCAGAATGGAAGACAAAAGAACCTCTCAAACCCTTGAAATGAAGGTTGAAATGAGTGATTTTCCAGGAAGGAAATACCAAGATATCCCCAGACTTCATTTTAATCACCACTCCCAATTCATGAAGAACAATCTCCCCTCCATCCCACAGTCCAAATGGAATGACGACACAGAGACATTTGTCACTCCAGTCTCTGTGGCCATCAGTGGAAACACAGAAATTGACGACAATACCAACAAAAGGTCTTGACTCTGGAGAGTCGTTCAAGCAAAGCTTGTCACAGTAGACCTCAATCAGTTTATATTCCTCTGGAATCTCCTCTTGCATCTGTAGAAAATGTCAAGTGATTTTGTCTGTAAAGTGAAATGTAGCTTACATTGGGTCTCAAGAACTTCATGATTGCTTGGATGATGCCAGAGAGTAGTTGATACTCCACTGTGTCCTTCCTGATGTCTGCTGAAGCTCTTGGTACACGCTGACCATGATTTCCCCTGACCACATCCATCCTTTTGATGTGATCTGGATGTACCCCAATTGGAGCACCAGTTCCCTGATACCAATGTCAGAGTATGTAGAATGAGACTTGGATAAATGAATGATCTGCACTTACCCTCTCTGCATACCTGTTATATAAGTGATAATGGATGGCAAAAAAATTATATCCTTCCTTTCTCGAGTCATCCTCAAAGAATTCTCCCTTATAAAGTACAGATATCAGATGTGGGAGAAGAGCCCAGAAATCTGGAATAGTAGAGGGCATATGTGTCAGGAGTAGTGCTGCAAATTGATTGTCCTGATCTCTGAGATGGAGACATTTACTATAAATGATCAGTAGTAGCGCAGCTTCAGTCAAGTCCCAAAAACTCACTTTTCCATGATATCTGTGTCAAATTTGACATAACCTTTATGTCCTGACTGCAATAGAGCAGACACCTGTATATCTCATGTCAGTTTAGGCTTATCTATAGAATTTTTCTATCACTTTCCAGCTGTTGTACAGACGCCATTGATGGAGCCCGAGTGGCTATCTCTCTTTGAGCCTCTGTCCATTCTACTATGTTCTCAGGTGTCACAGGACAGGGCTGACCGGTGGTGGTGATGGGTACTGTTACCCTGACAGTAGATGGTGCTAGATAATCCTTATCGGCCCTGTCAGCTCTAGCAGAGATAGCAGAGACATCTGGCGGCAGATACCACAAGGGTGATCTGGCAGGTGGAATCCAAAACCTAGAAATAATACTTAGGGCATTCATGGCTCCTACACAAGATCAAAAGACTTACTTATAATCAACCTTTACAAGTTCTTCATCACACCTCTCAATATCCCAGAAGTTGAGCACACTCCCATCTCTTAACTGTATTCTAAAGTCTGTGGTGTGACAGTTTTCCCTCAGATGCTGCATGACCGGCAGCAATCTGCTACAAAGGACAATGCCTTCACTATTGTCTGGCAATAGAGATTGCATCAGTTGCTCTATCTAATCTTGAAAATGAATTAGGTAGTTACTAGGTAATTCCCTTAAGTGTAACCCCAGAGATGATACGTCATCTGGACACATGTTTTTGCAAATATTGTTCCTCTGAGTTAATACAGCCACCATCACCAATATATATGGCGAGCCTGTAGTGGTTGTCAGCATGGAAAACTCAAGAATATCTGAACACTGACCACACAGAGCAAGGTAGGCCAATCTGGTGCCTGCCGTGTATAACTTGGACGTGACAGCAGCCGGAACCCCAAACAGTGTTCCTACTTGCTTGGCAGGCATTTGATTGTGTTCTCTCCTATAACTGTGATTCTGATCAGTTGTTATCCGATGCCGAGTTGAACTGCTTGGACGAACTGCTCAATCCACATTGTAAACTCTAGAGCAGACTTCATGTACTTGAAGCTGTACTCTATGCTATCTCTCTCATTGTTGATGCACCAGTTGGCCAGCTGTGCCAATGGGGAAGGCTCTGACCCAATGGCAGGCGTAACAGGAGATGTAACAGCAAGCTCTGAAGATTCCAGTTTTTGGAGGAGTGTGTGGAGAAGGCGTGTCTCATCGTCATTCTTGAGCAGGCCTAGCTTTGTGACAAAGTGCCGGGTCTCCTTTGGAGCACCTCTGGGATCAGTTGTGACCTGCCAGGTAAGTCGTCGGCGCTCAACACGCTTGGCCCTAGGAGCTGCAGCTACAGGTGCATCGGACTCTGCATCATCCTCCAGTGCATTGTCGTCATTGGGCTGGGGGCCAGGAGTAGGAGTGCCAGTGGTGAATGGGGTGAGGGACGATGGGGCTGAACTCCCACAGCGTTGGGATAGAGGAACGACCAAGTCAGAGTCACCGCCTTGCTCTGCCCCTGTAGGACCAAGCATGCAAATGAGGGGTGCCTCTAATCCACTCTGAAGCAGACTGCTACTTTCTCCTCTGCGTCGCCTAGTATCATTTCTGGCTGCCCTGACTTTTGCTGTCTTAGCTGCATGCTTGGCCTTGGTTTTATTTCTGCTTCTAGGAGTGGCTGATTCAGTGATATAGGGAACAGTAGGTGATGACAGCTGGTGGTTGAGAGAGCTACACAAGTCCACAGCAGCAGGAAAGTCTGTTGTTAATGCTCCATGTTTCTTGGCGATATCAAGGAGACGTTGGATGTCAGCAAGAAGTGAGGGGCAGAGGTTGTAGGGGATGCTAAACTGTGAGTCCATTGTAGATAGGATGAGCTGGGTAGAGGAGGGCCGTTGGAGCTGGTAAAGGGGTTTGAGCTGTGAAGCAGTCGTTCGAGCTCCATTTCCCCTATTTTTCCAGTTAATGCACAGTAAAGAGGACCAATATATTTCGCTATGCAATACATGATGGTACAACTACTATTTCTACCATTGTAGCTGATGCCACCCACGGTTGTTGCTGCCTCTGTGCTACTAGTGATGGTGGTGGTGTTGCCGTTGTGTTACTGCTGCCCCCACCAATGCCGCTAATGGTGGTGATGCCACTGCCGATGCAGGACACTGCTGTTGGTGCTGCCACTGCTGCTGTGTTGCTGGTGCTGGTGATGGTGCCGCTGTTGCCGTCGCTGGTGGTCACGGCGCGATGGTGGTGCTGCCCCTGCCGCCGTGCTGGTGGTGGTGCTGCCACTGCCATGCTGTCGCTGCTGCAGCCGTTGCATCCCTACCCTCCTGCTGGTGCTGCTACTGAAGTCCCAACAGCCGCCGGTGGTGCTGACGCTGGGTCCCTGCCACGGCCACTTGTCGCTGGGATTGCAGTTGGAACCTGTGTGTTGTTGCTGCCGTTTCGTTAGCACTGTCTCTCCTGAAATTGCGCTATAGCTCACAAGTCTTCCCACGCCACAAGCGCGCGTATCCGGCGGATACACGCGCTTGTGGCTGAAAAACATTGCGCAAAAGACGGGAACACGAGACTTCGAGACCCCTCGACTTCTCGTTTCCCTTGTGAACGAGGTGCGGGGGGTCAATAGTGGCCGGGGGTGGTTGAAAATGGCGCAGGAGGAGCGGTCTTGGTTGTTGAACAAGTGGAGGGGGTGGGTATTGCGCAAAAGTCGGGAACACGAGACTTCGAGACCCCCCGACTTCTCGTTTCCGTTGTGAACGAGGTGTGAACGAGGTGCGGTGGGTCGATAGGAGCCGGGGGTGGTCGAAAATAGGCAGGAAGGGGCATCCTTGGTGTGAACAAGTCGGGCTGGTGGTGGGAACACCGCGCGCTGGGACTGACCCATCCTTTCAATGAAAACAGGGTGGGGTGTACACGAGCCGTGGGTGGTCGAAAACGGACGGGGTGGGGCGTCCTGGTGGATGAAAAAGGGGGGGGTCGTTGGGCAGACAGCTGGAACACAAGGGCCTCAGACGCCCCCATCCGTGTGTAGACTGGCCGGTGGAGTGGTACCGAGGTACCACTCCGGGGGCTCACGCAGGACTCGAGGGAAAGGTCGACTGGATAGGAAGGATGGACTGACTACTACATCTGGAAGGCTACTGACTAGGTCAAACCGTGGGAACCTGATCACGTGACTGACCAGGCACAACTACTACAAGTGCCCCTCCTCCTCATGGTGACGTCCTCGTCACCATACTGCTACTAAAAGAAAACAAAAAGCAAAACAAAACTGACCAAGAAAAAAACTCTCCAGTCACGACTCCCAGTCCCTCACGATGCCCCGGGCCTTACACGTGAGGCGGGACCATATCGTCCATCGAAGATCGGTGGTGGCAGATGACCAAACTGGACTCTCTCTCAGCTCTCCAAAACTCCTCAGTCACGACTCCCAGTCCTCCATCTCATGGAGCGGGACCATATCGTCCATCGAAAACGGTGGTGGTAGATGACCAAACTGATCCATAATCATAACGCAGGTTCTTGGTTCTCGTATCGCAGGTTCTAGGTTCTCGTATCGCAAGTTCTCAGTTCTCGTATCGTGGGTTCTTGGTTCTCGTATCGCAGGTTCTCGTATTGCAGGTTCTGGGTTCGCAGTTCTCGGTCGGTTCTTGTTTGGTTCTGGTGACTCGTTGGGTAACTCGGTTGGGTAGTGTCTGGTATCCAGGTGACAGATCGAGGGCATAGAAAAAATAATGGAACTGAATTGTGGGGGAAACAGAGACGGAGACAGAGGAAACGAGGGAAAGGAAACTGAGGGAAAGGAAATAGAGAGGAAGGGAACCGGGGACAGGAAACAGAGAAAGAAATAGAGGGGAAAGCTATGTACTTGGGCGCTAGAGCTGGCGCCGGCGTCGAGGGATCTCTTCGCGTGGGCTCTGGGAAACGGTCGCGAGGGGTCGCGAGGGCCAGGGAGCGAGGCTGGGGGTCCTAACGAACGTACGCGAGTGGGGTGGGGTTGCCGGAGTAGGTGGTCGCGGCGGCGATTCGTTTGGGTCCGTGGGGGGTGCATGTCGCTGTTGGGGTCAATAGCGGGGTGGTACGCGACCAAACGAGGGCGTGTGGGGGGCTGGGGTGACTCGTTTGGGTTCCTACGGGTCCAGGGCAGTCGCCACGGTCGAGAACGAGGCCGCGGGGAGCTGAACGAGGGCAGCCGGTGCCGGGTATGGTGCACGAAGCCGGTCTGTGGGTGGTGAAACGCTGTGGGGCCCGAAAAGCGGTGGGAACGTGGGGTGGTGATGGGCGCAGGTGTTCTGGGGTTGCAAACGGGTGGGCCGTGAGTTTGGCGAGTTGGCCCGGGGCCGGTAGTGCTGGCAGAACGGGGCGGCGCAATGGTGACGTGGCGAGGTCGTTGGGTCACCAAGGGCGGGGCGGTCTCGTTTGGGGTAACGGAGCGCAGCGGGGGGCTCTGGCATGTGGAACGTGGGTGCCGGGGGTTGGATGAGCGTGGGTTGGTGTGGAGATCCACGGGAAGCGGGGTCGCGGAATGCTCACGTGGCACGGTGCGTGTTGGGCGTTGGGTGGGCATGAAACGCCAGGGACGGCTCGTTCGGGGTGATGACGGTGAACGGGGGGCCTCTAGGGCGTCAGACGAGGGTCCGGGGCTCAAATGAATGCCCCTGGGGCTGGGGTACGCAAAAGAGCGGGGGTCCAACGGGGAAGACGTGGCGGATCCGTAGTGTGACCAAAAACGGCGTTGGGGCTCGTTTGGGGCGTTAACGAGACACAGGGTGCTCTGGGGGGTGGGCCGCGAGTTTGGTGAGTTGGTCTGGGGCCGGTTGTGCTGGCGGAACAGGGCCGCGCGATGGTGACGTGGCGCGTGGCTCGGGTGTCCAGAAACGACGGTGGGGGTTCGTTTGGCACAATGGAGGGGAACAGGGGGTCCTGGCCAGTGGAACGAGTGTGCGGGGAGTCGAATGGGTCCGTGTAGGGGTGGGGGTGACGAGAAACGGGGGTCCGTGCGGCGGCGCTGCGATTTTCGTTGGATTGTCCAAAACTCACAGTAGCGGGCTATGTGGGATCCTGATGGGGAACGCGGGGCTCCGGAACGTCGAACGAAGTTGCGGGGGGTCGTGTGGACATAGCTGGGTCTAGGGAAAGTGAAGATTCGGGGGGTGGTGAGGCCGGAAAAAGCTGTTTCGCGAGAAAAAATGGAAGAAGTGGGAAAACCATGAGAAAAAGAGATGCGTGGGTCGAATAACACTCTCATCACCACGTTGGAGTGGTACGGAGGTACCGCTCCGGGGGCTAGCTGGAGAGTCTCGCTGGAGAGCTGGCGAGGAAGGCTTGATTGGGACTGACTACTGACAGGGATCTATCTACAACGAACCGTGGGAGCCTCGTCACGTGACTAGGCACTCGCTACCACTCCAATTGCCCCCCTCCCTCATAGCGACGTCCTCGTCGCTATCGAAGACCTGAAAGAAAGAAAGAAAGAAAGAAAGAAAAAAAGGGAAGAGGAAAGAAAGAGGAAAAAAGACTGAAAAAGAAACTAGTCTACTCCACTGGGGTCTAGCAAAGGAGGTCCAAGACTGGGATCAAAGGGAATGGGAACTTGTCCAGAAAAAGATGGAAAGGAAACAGAGGGTTGGGAAAAGGCAGGAGAAACGTCGTGGACACAAGCTGGAAGTTTTGATGAGTTTCGCATAGAGATGGTGGGAAGATGGCGGGGTTGTACTCGGAATGGGGAGTTGTCGAAATGTGTTGGGTATGGTTGACAACGAGGTGGGATTTTATGTACGGGGTATCTCGGGGGAAGGTTTTGAGGGTGGACACGGCGGTGACGGTAGCGAAGCGTGGACCATGGATTTTGCGCTCGGGGGTAGGTGAGGGTAGGGATGCTCTTCGGTCGCCAAATAGGGGCGTGGGTGGGGCGGGTGTCGCGCCAGGTATGGTTTTGACAGGGAATGTTGAATGCAAGGACGGCTTGGGTTTTCAGGGCAGGGATATTGTCATGGTATGCTGATGGTGGTGTTTCCACGGGTTCCGTTTGCGTAGACGCGTCGGCATATTGTTTTGTGGCCATAGGTGGGTCTGCCTCGTGTGCAGTCGCAGGTCCGGTATGTGCCTCCGTGCTCGCGGGTTGTTGCTTTTTCTCATCCTGCCCTTTGATGTTTCGCCTCAGAGCACCATCCCTCTCGTTTCGGTTCTCTCCTGCGAGGATCTCCGCGATTTGGGATGGCAGAGGCCATGCTCGGCCGTCGTAGCGTGTCTGGTGGTTGCCGGAAGCGTGGTATGGTGTGGGGGCGGGACGCCCGCGTTGGTGGTTTGGTTTTGGGTCAGGGTAGACGGGGATGGTGGGTCGAGACGGTGTAGGCGTTGGACGTTCGTGTTGGAAGGGTTTCGAGGCCGGTTTCGCGGTGCTGGAAGTGAGTATGCCAGTGGGCGTTGAACACTCGCGCTCGTGCGACCTTTTTGGGTCGGGGTGGGACAAGGTTGCAGGCTGGGATGGAACGGGCGCGGGACAGGGCTCTGGGGTTGGCTTTGCATTGGGGTTGGGTCTACACGCCGGGCGTTCGCGCTCACGGCCGCTTTTGGCGCTGGGGTTGGGGTATTTCGAAGGCAGCACGCGGCTGCGCTCTGCTCCGGGGTGCTTTGGGTTGGGGGTGGCGAGAGCCGTGGGCGCTGGGCATTCGCGTCCGTGCTCGGTTTGGAGGTGGTTGGCATTGTGGGACGGCATGGTGGACGCGTTTGACGTGGGCTGGGGCTCGTCTTGGCACACCGGCATTGGCATCTGTGGTTTCTGGGTCAACGGGGGCGGGGCCGTACGTTGGGGTTGCGGCTGAGGTGCTGGTGGTGCTTCGCGGTGCTTCACGTTCGTTGGTGACGTGGCGGCAGCAGCTGGGCTGGACTGGGGTTCGTTTGGGCACACGGGTGCTCGCGTTGGCCGTTCCTCGGTCGACGTGGGTGTGGTTGGACGCTGGGGCCATGGACCGGGTATTGAAGGCGAAGGCTGCAGCGTTGGGTGCAGCCGTGACGTGGCAGTTGTGTTGGGCGTGATGGGCACGCGTGCGGACGGCGTTGGGGCCTGTGAGACGGTAGACGGGGTTGCCGTTGACGTTGTGGGGACTTGGGGCGTGGTTGCGAGGGTGGGGGACGCGAACGTGGCAGTTGGCTTTGGGGCGCGTTCTGACGCGTTTTGCAGCGAGGGTGGGGCCATTTGGGTGGGCAATAACGACGTGGCGTGCTCGGGCGCGAACGTCGACGTTTCTGGTGGAGGTGGGCGCGCTGTGGTGTGCTGGGGCGCGTTTTCGCGCGTGGATGCTGTTTGGATGCTTGGGTTGGGGTATTTTGGTGGGAGCTCGCGGCTGCGCTCTGCTCCAGGTTGTTTGGGGGTGGGGGTGGCGAGAGCCGCGGGCGCTGGGGATTCGCGTCCGCGCTCGGTTTGGAGGTGGTTGGCGATGTGGGACGGTGATGGTGGTGAGTTTCGGGGCCCGTACGTCGTTTTTGGCTTGACGCGGTTGGAACTAGCGAGGTGGGGCGACGGGGCTGTTGAATGTTCACGTTTGGAGGTGCCGGGTGGTGTTCGAGTGGCGTTGCCGGGCACCGGGGCAGTGGGCGTCGTGGTTGCTCTCATTGGGGTCCACGTCGCTGTGGGCTGCATGTGGTTGGCGTGGGCCGTTGGCGATGTGGTTTGCGGTTCGTTTTTTATAGTGGTTTTCTGCCGCGTTTTTTCCTTCTTCGCTCGTTTCTTTTTAGTAGTCATTTGTGTGGCAGTGGATCGAGAAAATGAAAATGTTTGATGTTTGGAAAATGGTTCGGTGCTCGGAAAATTGCTTGGTGTTCGGGAAACTGCTCGGTGTGCTGTGCTCTGTGCTCTGTGCTCGGTACACGTAAAATCGCTGGGGTGCTGAAAATTCACTGGAGATCACAGGAAGTCGCTGAAAATTGCTGAAGACTGAGGCTGTGTTCGAATCCGCTCTCATCACCACGTTGGAGTGGTACCGAGGTACCACTCCGGGGGCTCACGCAGGACTCGAGGGAAAGGTCGACTGGATAGGAAGGATGGACTGACTACTACACCTGGAAGGCTACTGACTAGGTCAAACCGTGGGAACCTGATCACGTGACTGACCAGGCACAACTACTACACCGGGGGTGGTCGCAAATGGCCAGGGACTGGGTGTCCTGGTGGTAGGAAACGGGAGACTTTAGTTCTGCGAGGCGGGATCGCGAGAACCTGCGAAATACATACTTATATGTGCATCCCACTGGCAGATTGTGGGGCGCGGTTGAAGTCAACTCGCTGAGGCACTGAATAAGCACAAATTCGAACTTTCTGGCGTATTTAATAAATATTTTATTCCCCAGATACGACCACATGCAATAAATTTAATATGTCTCTGAGGTTATTGCATGTCTGGTAGTTGAAATATATGTTGGATCCTCCTGGTCCTAAGAGGAACATTGTCAGGGATGTCCAGGAGAGTATTTGGAGCATTTTCCCAGGTCTTTGTGGGCATTGAGTCTTGTGATATTCCTCAGAAATTGCAGAAAATGCCATTAAATAGGATTTCGGAGACATTTCTTGCCTAATAAAATACAGGCCTACATCAGCATTGATATAGTGGAAAGTGGAACCACATTTTAGCCCAATCATTCATCTGATGCTCACCAAGCACCATTATTTAACACGCCCTGCCTATGTTATTCATTCAGTCGGAGATTCAACTTTGCAGTAATGAACGTGATAAGGGTGCAGTACATCCTCTTCTGTCTTCTCTCTCCTGCAGAGTGACTCCTTTTATATATCTATCATTGGGATTTCGTCTTTCGTCTTGACGCACATCAGAAATGGCAAGAATCAAGTTTGGCATTTTCTTTCCAGGTATTGTGTTGTTTGTCACTCTCTTCTTGACTTTGCATGGCAGAGCCTGGAGGTTTGGGAGGCATAGGAGGTTAGAATTCCTAAGGTCGTTTATCTGTATACTAACATCTCTAACTACTTGTTTCCATTATCAGCACCATCCTGAAGGAGATTGCAATAAGTTGTGATTGGGTTGTATCGACAAATGTACTTCCACTATCTGGTAAGCCAAACTCTCAACTATCCTTTATTGATGGGAAATCTCTTGTTATTATAGATCATAGTGAAATGTTCTGTGTTACAACCCGTTTGTGGGTTCCCTGCTTGAGGGATGTTGACTTATATGATGTTACTCTTTGCCACTTTGATGATCAAACAATCTGCAATACTGAGCATGGTTGTTTCCAAACTCATTTGCCATCACAATATAAGTTGAACATTTCCAACAAACCTACCTTCTTGAATGACAGGTATCATACAATCACAGATGGTACTACCATGCCAAAACACATATGTCTGTTACTGTCTCTACTTTTTGTGAGAAATTTATTGAGAAGACATGACTACCTGGTCTTGCAGCATCATGTATGGCATTGGATAAATTTGTTTCCTTTGGGTAAAAGATCTTGTGAATATCCCAGCTTGACAGATGATGAGTATCACATTGGAGGTGGGGTTTCTGAACTATTTTATTTGGCTCAATTACAACCCTATCTATTGAAAGATCATATGATGTTCACACCTTCTGCAGATGTGATGTATAAATTTGAAGGTCACCATATTGGAAACAAACAAATTGAGAAAAACTTGGTAGACACAGATACTTTGCTTTGTGATGTACCTTTGGGTAAAATTATAAACAATTTGACTATAACAAGTCTGAAATTGATTGCTGCAGTTCATGGAATTTATATCAAGAGCAGAACACCTCTACCAGAAGTTCTAAAAATCATACAAGACCACAATTGCGATCATTGTCAGAATTGTATTACTTTATTTAAACCTGCTAAATCTCTGGTAAAGAGAAGAAGAGAAGCTAATGTCAGGGCTGTAAGAAAATATAAAAATACAAAAATATGTCTTAACAGTAACATTCCTTTGGCAAAAGGAAATACCAAGTATGAGAAGAAATCAGACCCACTTGTAGATAGTATAGAAAATAAGAGAATATTTCCACCATCTCCATTGGATCAGAAAATGGAACATGAAATTGTTAAAGCTTGGTGTAAGGATATGTCATCTAAAAATTTTGAAGAGGTAGGATGTGCTGTATGTGGTGAGCTGTCCCTTAAATCAAAGTCTGTGCTATTGAAAGATGCATCAGTTAATTTGGATATGCTGCAATGCCTTGACAGCATCACTCGGAAGGAAAGAAAGACTGTGGATGATCCTGTAGAATGTTTTGAGGGCCCAATTGTGGAGTCTAACCTCCAACACATATGTTCCCGATGTCATAAGTCACTGACTGTAAGCAAACTTCCAAAAGTTTCCCTAGCTAATGGTATGTGGTTAGGACATGTGCCTCCTGAACTAGCAAATTTAACATTTGCAGAACAGTTGTTGGTGGCAAGAGTTCGTCACAATAGATGCTTGGTCAGAGTGTCCTCTGGGTGGCATAAGATGACTGCTAATGCTATATCTTTTGCAAATCCAACTCCAATTGTGTATGATGTTTTGCCACCATCTAAAGATGAGTTGGATGAAATATTGGCTTTTATTTATACAGGCCCCTGTAAACCTACTCCCAAGGTCATCCAATTTATGATGAATGGATTTCTGCTTCTTGGACGGAGAATATGTATCACTAACGATGAGATCTGAATGATGAATGAGACAGATGGATAATAACATGATATTTACACATCATTGTCGATGTCTATAATATTGGGCAATGGTGAAAGATAGCGTCGTTTTCCTCTGGAAAAAAAAGAAAAGCAATTAGCATCATAAGACATACATGACATATTAAATGACTTACTTCGCTTTGCTTTCGGACAATTTTTTGGTAGGCCTAATTAACGGAATATATTAACAAAGCAAAGTAGAAATGAAGAATTCTACAAACGTTTTAGACGCTTTGGAAACTACAACACTGCCAATGCTTCAAATGCTAATAATATCATCCTCTGCCTCCGATAGAGCGACACTGTCTAAACATTAGAAGAATGTAACACAATTCATATGTGAGTACATACACATCATCATCGACCCATTTGGCAGCGGCATTTTTCCCCTTCTTCCCCACTGCCGCATGCCTGTTATTTAAACAGATCAGTGACTGAACGGACAGGAAACATATGAGGTTACATAGGAGCCCTCAATCTGAGCTTTGAATTCGGTTTAGCGGTTGCAGACTTCTTGGGAGGCATTGAAACAAGAGGAACTAATGCATACCCGAATGTTTCCTCGACTTTAAATCCACCTGCATGGAAGATGAACAATAGGACATATGACATCCCAATGACCAATCACATGATATGCTGGTGTATCCTACAACACCACAAATATGGAACCTTTTGAGTGGAAGAAATGATGGACGGACATGTTATCAAAGCTGGGATAACAGGGATTCATGAAACCCGGATATTGTTGACTAAAGGAAATGATGGATTAACATGTGATCAATGTCATCGTGGCCGGGTCTCAATAAACATGGAATATCTTGAGCAGGCGGAGGGTGCATTAGCTCCTAATCAATGTCGGGATAACTGGGTCTCAATAAACCAGAAACAGTCTGAGCGGGAGAAATGATGGATAGGCTGTTAACCAATGCCAGGATGACCGGACTTCGATGAAACAGCAACCTCTTTGGCAAAAGAAATGATGGATGAGCTCGATCAATGCTGGGATGACTAAGTTCATTCATAAATAGAAATTCGCTAACCAAAAGGAGATATTGCCAGTTCGATACATATCGGCTTGGCTGACAAATACAATCAAATTGGTACAGGGGCTACAACAACAAAAGGATCAAGATATTGCGGCACCATAGCTGGCTGTGCAAACGTATTCTGTTTCAAACGTAAATGCAGAAATGCTAAACGACATCCACACAATACCTATAATCAGAAAATTGAGAATGAAAATGTCACATGTGTATTTTGTGCTGAAGCATGTGATCAGGATATAATCATACATTCCAAGAAAGTATTTCTTTATATCAATCAACCTTTTCTTCCATATTCAACGATGGACAACCATTATAATTTCGCAGACGCATGTGAGCCATACATACGCATACATTCACCCATCCCTGATATGACATTGACAGCCAAATACTTGGAAAGCCTCATAGCCACACAATTAAATGACGATGATACTCAACTAGCGAATTCTGCAAATGTCAGTAATCGCACTGAAAAGATTATCATGTTGATCATATGCACAGATTTCGAATATCAATGTCATACATAACGATTGCCCAAACTGCTGGAGATTTACATTGCCGGCGACAGATACAACAGAACCAGAAGAATTGGTCTTAAGCCTGCAAGCAATATTGGCAAAGAAGGATCTACCACCCATCACAACAATGTAAGGGTAATATATCTTATATTACAAGAATACTTTATAGAACTCCAATAGTCCACCCAAACGCCAAATCCCATTTATCTGTCAAAGCATTATCATTACAGGTCTTAATACCACAGGCTTCAATTCCTTTATCGATAACCTTCATCTTCTGCATCGGAAGCTAGCTCGTTATTTCCCCGAACATGCGATACAGGACTTTATGCGAGCTACCTACATGGAATACACCGCATTAGCAATAGGAACCCGATATTTTACTGATCGCCGATCCAATGACACCTCCCGTGAAATCCCATTTGACCGCAATGTTGATCCCAAAGGCATCCTAACGTCCATGGCCAATGCACGATATTTCCATGGAATGGACAACTGGGTCCTTTATTTCAAGTTGGAGTCAAGTGGGAATCGATCTCAGTGAGTGTTTGATCATTATGATACAAATACCCGGATTAAAAGAAAAAACATATTAGCTTTGTGCCTGGAAATCCTATTTGCTTCAGAGTTAGTGATATCGTTGAGGTTCAATTCACCGTATCGGCAGTTCCTGTGAGGGGAGACAAGTTCAAGATGATTTTATGCCTGCGATCATTAGCATTGGTTGAAAGTGACTTTACAGAGGTATCATTCAAATCCTTGCTGTAATTCAGACGTCCACTAATTTGTACACTCTCTCAGGATGTGTCCATGAATCGAAAGAACACAAATGTATACGCTCCCACTCCATTATCCAGAATTTCAATCAAACGCAGAGTAGGCTACGACTATCTACATGATAATGCAGATGATATCGTGGAGACAAGGAGGCATCTCAAAAATATGAATATCGATCAATTAATGGGGTATATGTATTCTGTTCCAACATCCACAGGCCTTTGGTATTTGTATCTATGAAGACTATCTCACAATATATTTTGTACTACCACCGAAAATTGTGTAATACTTACTGTGCCGAGATTTTTGTGATAGGATGTCAAAGTATTCCTCACAGTAGTTTAAAACATTTGTAGAAGTCCATCAAAGGAACGCGGAATGTACTTGAAAGAATTTGTTGGAGTGCTTCTTCAGGTATTTGTAATACCACAAGATATTTGTAGCAGTTTTCAAAAATTGTACAGGTTCATGGGTTTTGTTATGCAGCTTACATAGATGTGTAGTAGTACTTAGTACTTAAAACCTTTGTGGTACTCCTCATTAACACGTAATGCCTTCAGGTATTTGTAATATTCTATTATACAGACGATGTCGGCAGGCGAAATTCTGAAAATCCCATTGTACATGGCTTGTCAGATATATGTGTCAAGTAGGGAGTTGTATAATGGTCTCAGAACATGCATACCAGCATCCAAACATATGACAAACCATATTTAAAACTGTTAGTGCAGCTTATTAAAATTGTTTGTTGCTGAATCTTATCACCAATTGTATGAGAATGTATTCTATATGGGATTTGGGCAGCAACATCTTTTTGAGAATTGTTGTGGTTTGCCGAACGGTTGACGAACAGGTCATGGAAGCACCATTTGGCAGATTCTCGTTAAGGACAAGTACACTAATGCATGCTAAATGGCTTGGTGAATGATTGCAAAATGGGTATTGCTCGGTATGCAGTACTATTGCGCAATCATTGCTGGATAATGTAATCCAATGTATTATGCCTGGTATTTGGGCAGGAACATTTTTTTTGAAGTTGTTGTGGCTTGCCAAACGGTTGACGAACGAATCGAACGCCGTTCAGCAAGTGCTTGTTAAGTCATATAAATATGTGTTAATTCCAAAATCTTGTCTTACATGTCTTATGGGTTATCACACACCTGGGCGAAGATTTACGGCAATCATTGTATCGATGGTACTGTATACTAAGCAATACACATTTGACAAGTATCTACTCAGACATGTAAGACAAGACTTAGGCATTAATATATTTGTGACGGCTTAGATGGCTTTACATGCACTTGCCGAATGGCGTTCAATTCGTTCGTCAACCGTTCGGCAAGCCACAACAACTGTAAAAAAAATGTTGCTGCCCAAATTCCATGCAGAATGGATTGACACACACTTAAATTTCAAACGATCCAGACCGATCGACAAGGCATTATTGGTTTTCTTTGTTATTGCTACAATAGTTGCTTAGTATCGTTTTATAGGCTATTGTAAAATTATGTACAATAAAGAGTAAAGCTGACATTGTGATGGAATTTCCAGTCATTTACTCCTGCTTCAATTTCCATACAGCAACGAGGAAACCTAAAACAAACACCAGGACCATCACGATAACACTATCGGGAAGCGTCAACCGTGGTCTTGGAACGTTTGTTATGATATACCTCTCGATCTCTTGTTGCCAAGCCCTTTCACGCCATTGCGCTGCCTTTCGCAATCTTCTTTCCCGCCTCGCCTCGGAACGGTCATTTGATAATTCGGTGATTGCTAAAAATATGTTAATACGATGCCATAAATGGTTAGTAAACTTACTTATGTTTATCTGATCACCTGCAATGGTTGCACCGAGTGAGTCCAGAACATTTGGCTTGCCCGAAGAACATAATACTGGATTGAGATGATATAAAGTGTAAATTGAGTAAACGTCTAAAGACTACAGATTGAAATTACACATAAGGCCCTCCACGGGTAGGGATAAACCCGCGGTTATTCCCAAAAGGGTAACGTGGGTTCGGGTACGGTGTCCCGATTTGGACACCGTGCCCAAACCGCACCCTTCACCTGCGGTATGCAGGTGGCCGCGGGTGGCTGCAGTTGTGCGAGTTGGCCTCCGGGTTGGCCTCCCAAGACCCAGTAAGTACTTAGTTTTCTGTTATTTTACTACTACTAATTTATTTTATTTTACTTCCTAGATATTTCATATACAAACCAACTCGAAAATGAACAACAACGAACGACAACAACAACGAATGACAACAACAACGAATGACAACAACAACGAATGACAACAACAACGAATGACAACAACAACGAATGACAACAACAACGAATGACAACAACAACGAACGCGAGCTCAGCAAGGCAAACAATGGAACAAGGCCGGGAGGGTGGTGCGCCCACCGAACGGCCCAGGTATGTGCCCCCATTCTAGCCTCCAAGACGTTTGCTAACGCTGGAGTGGTACGGAGGTACCGCTCCGGGGGCTAGCTGGAGAGTCTCGCTGGAGAGCTGGCGAGGAAGGCTTGATTGGGACTAACTACTGACAGGGATCTATCTACAACGAACCGTGGGAGCTCGTCACGTGACTAGGCACTCGCTACCACTCCAACGCCAGCCAACAACCACGACTCCCAACCGCGCCTCACAACAACCACGGCACACCAACCACGCCTCGTGGACACACGTCAACGTGTGTTCGCGAGGTCTCCAGCCACAGAAGACACAAGGACCTTGCAAACACGCGCAGACGCGTCGACTTGCGCGTGGGGCTCACGCGGCATCCCCACCCCTCGCAAACGAGGTTGAACGAGGTTACCCCCTGAGCACGGAGCCCACCAGAGACCCCCCCATCTACCTCGCGAGGGTGACGATGAGGTATGGGGCTCCACTCGCGAACAAGAGTACCCACCAAAGACCCCCGTTTACCTCGCGAGGGTGACGACGATGTCAATTGACGTCCATCTGGCCCGCGCGAGGTATGGGGCTCCCAGGTGCCCGCGGTGTACCGAGTACCCGCCGTCTACTGCCGTACCCGCCTCTAGCGGGTACGGTATGTACCCGTTATCCGAACGGGTGCGGGTACAGCGGGTACGGGTGCGGTGTCCGGAAATCGGACCCGCGGTATACCCGTGGAGGGCCTTAATTACACAGAAACGATTGAAATTACACAGAAATGATTGAAATTACACAGAAACAATCAAGCTCTCAGGATTCGTGCTACATCTGATGTTACACTACATTTGAATGCTCCCCTGATCATACTATTTCCCTGTCTCTGCGGTGAATGCTAGAGAATACTGTTCAAGATGTTTTCAGTGGGCCAATCCAATACTACTACATCAGCAAAACCTGGTTCCGCTACCCAGCCATATATAGCAATTCCATAGATGTCATAGCACCCGTAGCAGCCATAGCAAGGTCTTATAATTTACAGCACTACCTAGCTTTGCACACTCCTATGAATTACTACATAGTTTGGCTGGCCTCTATAGAGTACTTTATAGATGGCCCAGAATGTACTGGAATCCCTGCCATACCACTGCTGGTTCATTGGTACTTTCTCACATTCAGCAATGTTGAAAACTCAAAATGGTAATAATAGATTTGTATAGCAACAACAAATACTATAGCATCGTATTGAGCGCCGAAACAGTAACAACCTTCCACCTAATGTGATCGTGACTTCCCTGCCTGCTCGCATGCCAGGAACTCTGTGTGCTCCCCCCAATGGGGACACCGCTTTCCCCCACTCAGACAGTTGTGCAATCCGCTCGCAAGCAGGGCAAGCCCATGAGCGCCATGTTTGCCCAACAGTCACCTACGCTGTCACCTACGCCGCAAGCAAATGGGCGCAACTGGCGTTCCACCTCGCGTGCCACCTCTCGCAGCTCGTGCTCTGTGAACCCAGTCGCATCCACGTTCCCTTCCGCATGCACCCACTGGCAGCGGGTGATTACAGTAAAATGGGGGATCTGGGCACCGAACCCGAACCCAGACCCGGACCCGAACAGGGACCCAACCCTGCATGTGTGGAGTGCTTGGAGGCAAGCAACATGTTTGAGGTTCTTCGGTGGTGCAACACGAGTAATTACGACACTGAAGGGAACGTAAGAATGAAGTATGTTAATTGGACAAGATAGTGGAATGTACAAGTTCATCCTCAAACACATTGGAGGCGTTGATGATAGACCTACAGTCACTTTTGATTGAGGACGAGAGTTTGCTACAGTTGTTTTGCCTGGCAATGGTGGTCAGCATGACTGTAGCGAATACCAGGGACGAGGAAGTACTCTAGGGGACCGATGACCTGGTCAGGAGAGCCAGCGGGATAGTAATGACCGCCAAAGGAGCCACCGCACCAAGAGAGGGGAGAACCCAGAAAGTGACAGGTGTAGGAGGCAGGATTGAAGGTGCTGTTGGGGCTGGTGTAAGAGCCGAGGGCAATTGGGTGATCTGGAGAATGGGCGGCAGCAGGGAGGGCGATGGGCTGGAAGGTGGACATTGCAGGGGGGAGGGGGTAAGGGCTGATGGTTGTCTCGCAGGAAAGTGTAGGAGTGTTGCCAGATTCCTTGCTTGTTCTGATTGGCCAGACTGATACTCCCACGCCTGATGGGACGCGAACAACAGTGGTCTCGAAAGCAGAGACGGGGGTTGAGTCGAGGACGTGTGAGTGTTTGTGTGGAGACCCACATGTTGATCCGGGCAAGGGGTGCTGGGCAACGAATGTGGGGGGAGGGCAGATTGGGCAAGGTGGGAATTGGAGTAACAGCTTGGCGAGGGATAGGAAGACAACGGAGTGGAGAGGGGTGTGTCTGGGGGTGAGGGGGCAAGGCGTCGAGGCCATAGTGTCAAGATCAAGCTCCATATCATCTGGATCGAATGGGCTGTTGTGGTGTTCCAGGATGTAGGGAGGAGGATTTGGCTACTGAGAGGTTATGCGAGACTGAGAATTTTGGAAGTGCTGTAAAGGAGCAAGAGCTGTGGTGGGCACCAGTAGTCAGGACTGCAGAAGGGCATGGGTGAACCCACCCATGCCTTGCCATTGCTGCCATCCGTGTTCACTCACCATCTGGGAGCCTCCACATGGTTACGAGTTCTTTTAATTTATTAAAAGACTCGTTCTTTATCAGACCTGGTTCAGTGAGGATTCGTAATTAATTAATTAATTAATTGATTAATTGATAAAGTTGATCGCCTATAGACAAAATTTTTTTGGGCAAGAGATATGATTCTACTTCTGATACTGGAAAATCAGATACAGTTGGGGCCATGTGTGGACAAGCTTACATAAGCATCCAAATATGGGTTGTTGCAAAAAAGACAAATTACCTTCCAATTATATTCAAAATATTCATACTGGTCTCAATTCTTATCAGAATCAGCTGAAAATTGAACTGCTGACTAATATTATCATTTCGGATCAGGTGTGACAGTGACATGTGACCAATCTAACCATATAAGGCAATTTTTGATATTATATAGCAAATTTTTTGCTGATCACAATGGTGACAGTCACATGTGACCAGTCTAACCATATAAGGCAATTTTACACCATATATGCTAAATTTTGAGGTGATCACAGGAGTCATAGTCACATGTGACCGCTATTACTATATATGGAAATATCAGCCATATAAGCAGAAATCAGTGTAACTCAGATGATATAATGTTATTTTTACTTAAAACATATAATTCAATGTGATATCGCTGTATATATTATATGCTAATTATATATTTCAAGCAAAATCACTCATCGATGTTCGTAATAATCAGACAAATAAAAATTCAATGACAAAAACAAGACTTTGTTCATGCCATATGCAACATTGGCCCACTCAAGCACAGCTGTCTTCATGTTATCATCTGTTGTGCAGCAAGGTTATGGAGAAGTAGGGTAGAGAAAATGTAAGTCAATTGTTATCATACTGTTTGAAGACAGTTGTATTTGACAGTTGACCTGTTGCACTCTTTTTTGGCTGAGAATATTGTATAATGATGAAGCAAAGAAGACATGACAGTGGGAGAGGAGGTCGAGACATGCTGTGCAGTTTTATTTTTTCTACTTTTTATGTTGCTATGGTGAGAGGCTGCTATGATGAAAGTGAGGAGGGGAAAAAAAGAACTCGTTCATGCCATGCGCAGCACTGGCCCACTAAACAAGTCGTAGGTGGTCTAAAATGGTGGGGAAAGGTAAAGTGGTGGTGGGCAATAAAACGGAAAAAAGTGAACTGTGCCAAACATGAGCAAAGATAGGACTTACAAGAATTTCGTGAACTCGAATGTGAGATGTATGTAGCCTAGGATTTGGAGACCTGTGTAGTATCAGCGTGATTTTTAGAGGAATATGTAGTGGGCACACAGAGCTGCATAGTGCTATCAAGTACTACGTAATCAAAGGTTTGCTATGGCTGTTATGAATTTGCTATGCCTACTATGGAATTTGGGCAAATGCTATGGCCCGAACCGGGTTTTGCTGATGTAATAACAATACTAAGTCCTGAAACAAAATCTACTTAGCTAACTTAACAGTGTTCTGCTTGTCCAAAAAGCATTCATTCGTGTGTATCAGCTACAATAGGTGAATATTGTTATGTCTATCATTTATAACCCATATAAAGTATAATTCCAACATTAGCATTCCTCTTGATATTCATATTGATGGCACTAGATGACATATCAAAGATCAGAATAATAATATTTATTTATGGCAAATCCAACAGATTTCTCTTGACATGCCCTTGCATGAGATAGTTGAGAAAAATTTCACTGAGATGGTTGAAAACACTTCAAACCTACCAAATATCGCTCGACATGCATTTGTCAAGCAATGAAATCTTGATTCACTATACTTTACCTATTGTAAGCACATTACCTGTTATATGTTATTGTCACGTGACCTGGTTCCAATCATTATATAGTCAGCAACTTTAACTTAAACTTGGATAACCCACTTCCTCATGACCAACTCCAGCAACAAATACCCGTATCTGGTACCTTTCATGGTTCACATTATCAAATCATTTACACACCTTCATTTCTGTAGTTTTGAAATATGCCTAGAGCTCAGGAATTTGGCTATGAAGTTTGCACCCATATCTGTCCAGGATGAAAATGCACATCAGTACAGACACGAACCATCCTTTGGAACAAAGCAGGGAGCTCCTGTCAGTGACATTGTGGATCAGCATTGAAACACCCGAATTGTATCTCATCTGGAATCTGCCCACAGTCTGTGTGTCTTGGCCGGAGGTCATAGAGAACTCTCAAGGCGTCCGAAATCCTATGGATGAGGAGCGTTCACTATTGCCACCATCACGCTCACCGTCTCCCTCCGATGTCGAAATGGATTATACCCCAATGAATACAATAGCGCCAACTGCCAACAACAACCAAGTCTTCCGAATTATCTTTGTTCTTGATCCTATGATATGCGTTGTCAGCAAAGCTGCCGCAACAAATGACCTGGCATTTGTTACAACCACAATATCAAAGAAGGAATACGATACCGTTTCACACCTTGAGGGGTTTATACACAACATCAAAAACCACAAGTCTAGTTATGGGGTTTGCATTCAGGAATGGGTATGTATTTTGTCTTGGTGATCTAGATAAGTTTATACCTGATGCAATCTATAATGAATAGGTTTATGTGGCCATGCGAATGCAGCATTGGCAATGCGATGATTCCAATACAGCAGCACAACGATTCCAGGTTAAATACATGTTTTGGCCAGAATTCCATCATGCGATGCTCCAATACAATCGAAAAAACAAAACATGGGAAAAGTTCAAATCAGCCGATTGTGTCTTTGGTGGAGTCGACATGGGAATGTCATACATGTGAGGATTTAAATAATTGCCATCCGGGCTTTGATTGATGGAAGAATTTATAGCGGTAATCAATATGGTATAACGCTGGAAAATGTGTCAAGCTTCTTGGCTGGAATCAAGGAGCTTTGTCAAACGGTCCATGTGTGGCCACCACCGAAACAAATGAATACCGTTCATCTGAAATGGATGCAGATGCAGAACCTGCTCCACATAGCCCTTATGAAGACAAACACAATACGCCCGCAAGCGAGATTGTTGATGGATGGAGAACCATTTCCGGCAAATATTGTGTTGAAAAGAATGCATAGCAACACCGGCCACCACGTTTTATTCCTGGGTGATCCAAGATGTAATTGGGATTATATGCATCAGAATAGAAAGGGGGTTAGTTGTGGTTGGGCGGACAGCCGGAGTGTGAGGGCCTGAAAGCCCCCAACTGCTCATTTTCCACATTAACGAGGTGTGGGGGGTGTAGACTGGCCATGGGTGGTTGAAAACAGTGCGTGACAGGGTGTCTTGGTAGTTGAATAGAGGGTTTGGTGGTGGTTGTGCAGACAGATGGAATGTGAAATCCTGAGACCTTCAAACCGCTCGTTTTCAACAGAAACAGAGTGCCGGCGGTGTAGACTAGCCAGGGGTGGTTGAAAATGGGGTGGGTAGGAGCATCCTGATAGTTGAAAATGGGGGATTGGGGTTTAGACACAGAGTGGCAAGGTGACGGGAGTGGGGCCTCCCACTTCTCGTTGTCGACACAAACGGCACGTCAGGGGTCTATTCGAGACAGAGGTGGTCGAAAATGGGCATGTAAGGAGGTGGTGTGGGTGTGGAATGAGTGAGGGTGGGGGGTTTGAGCAAAGGGTGGAAAGGCAATGGTTTTGTGGGCCCTGAGCTCTCATTTTGGACACAGAGGAGATGCCGGGAGTGTGGTTGAGCTGTGGTGGTCGAAAATGGGTGCCTTAGATGATCAAAAAGTGGGAGGGTGGAGGTTGGACACAGAGTAGCAAGGCAATGGTGCTGGGGCACCTGACATCTCGTTTTAAACCTGAACAAGACGGTTGGGTTCTCCTCAAGCTGGGGGTGGTCAAGATGTGTGAGGCCAGGCATTGAGTCTTAAAAGTTCGAAGTTGGAGCCCAGGGCAGAAGATAGGAGAGTGAGGTGTTGAGACCCTCTGGCCTCTCGTGTTGACCCCAAACGAGGTGTGGGGGTTGATTTACATTGGGCCAGGTCAAAATCTCTGGGATGATGCATCTTAACTGGTGAAAAAGTCGGGGGAGCCTCGGAAGTGTGAGTAACCTGTGACTCAGTGTGACAAGTTCCTTTTGTGATCATTTTTCGTGTCATGGAAATATTTTTTCTCATTCTTCTGAGCAGCATTCAATTTTTTACAATCATAAATGCCATATTCATGAAAATATTAGTGTTGCCGAAGTTCGGTTCAGTCCGGTTTTTCAACTTTTTTGGAAAACCAGAACTGAAACCGTTGGTTTGGTTCAGCCAAATGCCGAACCAGAACCGGAACCGCGTCGAATGGTTTCAACGCGTTCGGTCTGCGTTCAAACGCAGTTCGAACCGCGAACCAACCTCCAAATCTCCTCGTGAAGACCAGGCGCACATCAATTGATGTGGCGCTGGGTTTCACGAGGGAAGCAGGAGGTGGGATGGGAGGTGGGGTGGTTGTAGCTTCAGGCTGGGGCATCTTCGGGCCCAGTATGGTGCATTGGCGGGCGGATGGAGGCGGGATGGTCGAAGGCGTGGACTGTGCCTGTCTGCAATGGTGGGGAAAATTCAACAGCAAACGAAAAAAGACTTACCTGGCAACTGGGGGTGGGTGCACCACTCTCCCGGCCAGTTCTCTCGCTTTCCGCGGCCAGTTCTCTCACTTTCCGCAGCCAGTTCTCTCGCTTTCCGCATTTTTGTTGTGCATGGTTGTTGACGTTGTTGGCCCTTTCCGCGTCTTTCTTCATCATTGCCATGCCAAATTCCTCGCAAACGACGTCTGCGCGTCTGTTGACGTGTCAGCCCGGGTTTGCGAGGTGTGTGGTTAGCAAGTTGTCAACTTTATGGCCAGTCAGGGGTACACCCGCAGTGCTCTGGGGCTGTACTCGGACCCGTACCCGTCACGGGTACGTACCCGAGGCCAAAAGTACGGGTATGGCACGGGTTTTGCAGGGGTACAGGAAGAAACATGCAAAATACCCCATTTTTACCTGTTTTTGGTGGTTTTTGGTGGTTTTTATGGTTATTGTGGACAGAATACTGGCCGGATCCCTTTAGTGTAAAGGAACACAATGTTTAGAATACTGTGGGGAGTGTTGAGAGCATTTTTACATATTTTTACAAGCAATGATTCTCATTATATCCCTCAAAAATAGTGAAAAATACCCCCAAAATTGAGTTTTTGATGTTTCTTCTCCCAAAAAAAATACAGCCCATACCCGCGTGGGTACTGCGGGTATTCTGAGGCTGGACTCATACCCTTAACCCGTGGTACCCGTACTCTTAACCCCTGGGGGTATTGCATACCCTTGACCTGCCCTAAATGGGTTAAAGCTAGCGTACGTACCTGGGCTGGTAGGTGGGCACCCTCCCAGCCTTCAACTTCCCTGTCATCGTCGTCATCGTCGTCGTCGTGTTGGTGTTGGTGTTGTAGGCGGCAGGTTGCTGCTGCCACCAGTGTTGCTCTGCTGCTGCTGCCAACGTTGCTGTTGCTGCTGCTGCTGCCGCTGTTGAAGTTGCGGTTGCGGTTGCTGCTGCTGCTGTTGCGGTTGCTGTCGCTGGGGATCATTTGGCCATCATCGTCGTCGGGGTGGTGGCATTGGTGGTGTTGCCACTGCCATTGCTGCTGCTGCCGCTGCTGCCATCGATTCACTCCGACTCACGTTGGAATGCAAGGGAGGTTGTTGGGTGAAGTCGACCACAGGCGCCTTATTTATGTGGTCAAGGTGGGCCCCATGGGGCTGTTCTATGTAAAAAAATGTCAGTAAAATATGAAATAAAGTCATTACTCACCGTGGTTGTTGAGTAACGTTAGTAGGGCAGGTCAAGGGTATGCAATACCCCCAGGGGTTAAGAGTACGGGTACCACGGGTTAAGGGTACGAGTCCAGCCTCAGAATACCCGCAGTACCCACACGGGTATGGGCTGTATTTTTTTTGGGAGAAGAAATATCAAAAACTCAATTTTTGGGGTATTTTTCGCTATTTTTGAGGGATATAATGAGAATCATTGCTTGTAAAAATATGTAAAAATGCTCTCAACACTCCCCACAGTATTCTAAACATTGTGCTCCTTTACACTAAAAGGATCCAACCAGTATTCCGTCCACAATAACCATAAAAACCACCAAAAACAGGTAAAAATGGGGTATTTTGCATGTTTTTGAGGGATATAATGAGAATCATTGCTTGTAAAAATATGTAAAAATGCACTCAACACTCTCCACACTATTCCGAACATTGTGTACCTTTACACTAAAGGGATCCGGCCAGTATTCCGTCCACAATAACCATAAAAACCACCAAAAACAGGTAAAAATGGAGTATTTTGCATGTTTCTTCCCGTACCCCTGCAAAACCCGTGCCATACCCGTACTTTTGGCCTCGGGTACGTACCCGTGACGGGTACGGGTCCGAGTACAGCCCCAGAGCACTGCGGGTGTACCCCTGACTGGCCATAAACGTTAGTGTTGAGTCGAACTTGAAGTTGTGCGCGAGTATGTTTAAGGTCACATGACCTAAGTTCACGCGACTGCATAGAAAAAAATGTGAAAAATTAAGTATCTAAATGAGTATCTACATAGGTAACTATACATTACGGTTTGCAGTTTGAACCACGTTTGAACGCGGTTTGAACCGCATGTCAGTGCCAGAACTGCAAACCTAACCAGCGGTTTGGTTCAGCCAAATGGCTGAACCAGAACCGAACTTCCAGTTCGGTTCGTGGTTCAAACTGGGTTCGGATCGGTTCCGAACCGAACTTCGGCATCACTAGAAAATATTTGAGGACAAAGTTGAGAAAATCGAGACTACTCATCATTTTGCTCAAAAAAAAGCAGTAAGATTTTAGAATTTGGCATGATGGGTGATTTCAAAAATTAATCAATCAATTATTAATTAATTGATTAATTAATTGATTGATTAACTAATTAATTAACTATGGACGATCTGCCTGGACTCGTAAGAATTTAGGAAAAAACTCATAACATAGAAGCCATGAAGCAGATTAATATTATATAATAATTTCACAAAGCAAATGAATTTATCCTGATCATCTAACTCTATATACAAAGAATATTTTCAAAAGTGTGATATATTTATTGTAATCGGTGAAGTGTTTGATGCCAGCTGCTGGAAACATTTGAAATATGGCATTGTATTTAAAAGCAAAGGAACAAACCTAATGTGAGGGCAAGTCATAATAACCAGCTTCATAAGAACAGCCATCGAATCACCAGATTCCAGCAGCTTTACGATGTTAGTGTTGCCACAGCTAAGGCTAATAGCTGGCTACTAGCCATTAGCTTAGCTGATTTTAGCTTAGCTGATTTTAGCTAAGCTAATGGCTAATCTCCAGCTAATCGCTAAGGCTAAAGTATTTCAGAAAGTTAGCTTAGCTGTAGCTGAAGCTAAGGGAAGATAAAAATAATATCATCTCAGAACAGCCTAGAAATACCTAAAAAGGATATCATACCTGACTAATAGTCATTAGCTTAGCTGACTTTAGCTTAGCCATAGCTGCAGCTAGTACTTGGCTAGTGGCTAAGGCTAAGACATTTTTCATGAATTAGTTTAGCTTTAGCTGCAGCTAATTTAGCCACGGCTAGGCTAGCTTAGCTGTGGCAACACTATATGATGTTCTGGGGCATTGTTGCAGACCGTACCTGTCCTCTTTGCGCATCTGTAATGCGTGATTGAGATTTCCAATCATCCGCAAAGAAAGACACGGATGTAAATTCGGCATTGACACATCTGGATGCTGAGTTGAAGAGATTGTTCCACATTAATTTAAACAACATGTACTGTGAGGATTTTTAATGGTAATACCAATCAATAAGCCCAAATGATGTAGTAACAATGGGAGAAAACAGCTTTGAAGCAAATGTGCAAGTGAATGTAAATTCAATACTTAAGTCAGCCTTGATTTCAATATTTAATTTAGCGTTGAATTCAAACTCGATTGAAAATTTAGATTCACTATTCAATTACTTATTCGTTTCAACTTTGAATGCAGTGATGACTCAATTCATGAATAACAAGGGTGACTTGAGAGTTATGTAAATTTATAATTGGAAGATATAATGGATAACAAATAGAACATGATGGATCAACTAATTTTGAATAAGTTTTTAATAGATGGATCTTAAAGTGAGTCATAAAATTAAATACAGAAGTTTGAAACACCCAACTCTCCTGCAATGTCTTTTATTCGGTACAATATTTCAGAATTCATCTTCAATGTTAATATCATTTCATCACTCGACCAAATAGGGTATTTGAATGTTCAAATGATCAAGTGATCACAGTGATGTTTGAATGTTCAAATAATCACGTGACTCACGTGATCAATGAATAAATCTATTTGAACGCTCAAAGAAAAAGAACATGATTGATCAACTAACAGTTAGTTGAATCAGTGTTTAATGGATGGATCGTAAAGTGACTGATGAAATTAAATACAGAAGTTTGAAACACCCAACTCTCCTGCAATGTCTTTTATTCGGTACAATATTTCAGAATTCATCTTCAATGTTAATATCATTTCATCACTTGACCAAATAGGGTATTTGAATGTTCAAATGATCATGTGATCACAGTGATGTTTGAACGTTCAAATAATCACATGACTCATGTGATCAATGAATAAATCTATTTGAACGCTCAAAGAAAAAGAACATGATTGATCAACTAACAGTTAGTTGAATCAGTGTTTAATGGATGGATCATAAAGTGACTGATGAAATTAAATACAGAAGTTTGACACATCCAACTCTCCTGCAATGTCTTTTATTCGGTACAATATTTCAGAATTCATCTTCAATGTTAATATGATTTTATCACTCAACCTAATAGAGTATTTGAATGTTCAAATGATCACATGACAGACATCACTTTCAAATAATCACATGACTCATGTGATTGAATAAATGTGTTTGAACACTCGAATAATCACGTGACTCACATGATTGAATAAATGTGTTTGAATGCTCGAATAATCACATGAATCACAAGTTCGGTGGAATATCTTATTTTATTATACTTGCTTAGAGTTCATTAGTGCAAAGAACATTGGATTGACTAAATGATTGCTGTCTTGAAAATTGAAGAATAGTTCTTTCGAAAAACGTGCATTAGAGAAATTGTCAGCAACAACTTAATTCAGGGAGATATCAACTTGATGAAACCATAACTCCATATATTTAGACTTTATTCACATTGTTGAAAATTAGGCAAAGTTCTTGAACTTGCCAGCACCGTGATGTGATATGAACATCGTGTTCCTATTTTTCCCAAGCTTTGGCAATTCATGCATTGATTAATGCCACAATGGTATAATTTCCAAAAGTTTCCGAAAATTCAAATGCATTTTTACCTGGTGGATATATCAGGTTGAATGGACTTGATTTAAACATTTGTCATACGAGAACATAAAGAAATGTGCATGAATATGATCAGCGAGAACATTTGAATATTCAAGTGATCACGTGACTTTCGCATCATAAAGCTTGTAAGTTAGTCAACACGTTATACATGTGTTAGTGGAGGTATCTTGTTAATAGAGAACTTCCACGAGATGCATGCCTGGTTGTTGCTCATAGGGTAGATAGACCCCACCTCACTAAGGTGCAACTATGCACCGCAAACTCCACATTCGCTCATTTTTGTTAAAAATTTGATCAACAAATAAATAATTCATCCTTAAAGTAATCCATAGAACTCAGTTTGAAATGTCCTGGTTGCTTGATCCAAAGCGGAAATCAGACAGTTATTGCTGGGGAAGGAAGTTGTTCTTTTAACAAAAATTCTGCAACATTGACTTTGGGATACGAAGAATTTGCAGTCACTTCTGAAATTGTCAATGTAACACGTCGAAATCAGAGTTTGGGTACTGGAAAACATGTCCAAGACTTGGCCTTAAGAGGGCGGAAATCAATGTTATTCGATGTGATACATGATATGTCTGCCAAATAATGCAATGCTGACACCAGAATGCACCAACTAAAGTAGAGCTGGCTCAATAGCTATGACAAGGAAATGATAGAATCTTGTGATTTTGTGACTGTGGAAAAGTATTTCCTTTTTGGCTCAAATTCCACGAGTCAGATTGCTTCACAATGGACTATCATTTTTATTTCCCACAGTTAGAAATGATTTCACACGGCTTATTGAAATAAGTTCTCATGACTTGTAAAATCAGCATTAGCAACAATTTTGTTGTTGGTGGAAAATGACCACATAAAATGATTCCCTTAATGGGACTCGTAATATCCAGTTGGGTCAGCCAACCCATGTCTAATGGCCAGCCAATACATTCAGTTGGGTCAGCCAATACATGCCTAATGACCAGCCAATACATCCAGTTCCATTGGCCAACCCATATCTGGTGGCCAGCCAATTATATCCAAATGGGTCAGCCAACCCATACCTGCCGGTCAGCCAATATATCCCGATGGGTTGGCCAACCCATGCCT
The DNA here is from genome assembly GCA_963556145.1 of Hygrocybe punicea. NCBI lineage: Eukaryota > Fungi > Basidiomycota > Agaricomycetes > Agaricales > Hygrophoraceae > Hygrocybe > Hygrocybe punicea. Next base: position 5,308,321 of record OY744461.1, on the reverse strand, counting down.
GATGGCCAGTGTTATGATTTCTTAGCTAAGACATGCTTACTTTTTCCTTTTTCCTTTCCCTCTCCTCTTCTGCTGTCCTTAGTCATTCCTTTCACATATGCACTGCCTTTTCCCTCTGCTTAGTCATATCATACGACAAATGCTGTATGTTATCTCCTTTCATATATGTTTCATCCCTTATCACCATATGCTCTGGTGCATAGCCCCTATCCCTTTCCTCATAACATAGCCACTTCCTTGAACTATATAAGTAGTCTACTTTCAGCATGTACTGTAGACTTTAACTTTTGTATACCTTGCAACTCAATCGCTTCCTCTTACTCTAAGATTGACTGTCTTTGGAACCTAAGCCCCTTTCTCTAAAAACCATCTTGTGAAGTAAAACCTTTCGCTTATTCTGTGGCATTACAGATTTAAAGTCTTCTTCACTTCTGCTCGCCCACCGTACCTCCTCACACTCAATCCCAATCTGCTGCTATGTCTGCAGGTTTTGGTTCTTCTTCACCTCGCTTCCCCGATCCTATTCCATCTACTTCTCGCTTCCAACCCTTTCGGAGACAACCACCTCCACCTCCACCTTCTCCACCTTCCCCTCCTTCTCCATTATCTCCAGCTCCCCCATCTCAACCAACAACTTCAACAACTACTCCAACGCATCAATACTCTTGACCATGATCTTGCAACCGCCAATGCCAAAATTGCCGCTCTTCATGCTGCTGCTGTTCCTCCTCCACCTCCACCTCCAGCTGCCCCTACTGTGAAAACGTGAAATCAGATGACTTCGATGGTAAACCTGAAAATGTCAAAAAGTTCCTTCATTAATGTGATGTCTTCCTTCGTGTGCAAGCATACACAAACTCGCAAAAGGTTCTTTTGGGTTTATCGTACATGAAGTCTAGTAGTGCTCTACCTTGGGCTGAAAACAAGGTCCAGAGTCCCGCTTTCACCACCTACACTTGGGCAAACTTTGAAACAGATATTCATTCCACCTTTGTGGATGTCGATCGAGAAGCAATGGCTTGCTTGAAGATAAAACAGGTCAAGCAAAGCAAGGATACCATCGATGAATATATTGTTCATTGTGAAGAATACGAGACACTTACTGGATTTAATGATCAAGTCCTCGTTGGATGTTTTAAGGATGGATTAAACCAAGTGATCATTTCAAAAATATTTGCCCTTGCAGTCATGCCTACCACCCTTCAGGAATGGAAACAATATGCTAGTCGATTTGATTGACAATATCGCCAATATCTCGCAACCATTTCTCCTTCCTCGAAATCTACTGGTAAAAAGAAGGAAACCCCTAAAGCTTCCACCTCTCCCTCTACTGCTTTGAAGACCCATACTCCCACCACTTTGTCTTCAACTTCTACGCACATTAAATCAGAATCGGTTGACCCCATCATTGCCGCACAGAGGAAAGCTGTGGGACAATGTATTGTTTGTGGCTCAAAAGAACATTGGGCTAACAATTATCCTACTCGTGCTTCTTCCTCCATCACTTCATCATCGTGCAACAACAACCGCTCCTCTTGTGGTCGAGGAAAAGGTCCTCACAACATTCGCACAGTAACTAGAGATGGAGAACAAGGAACTTCAGGAACTTCTGCAGCAAAGGACAAGGACAATATTTATCTCACATCGGGTGTGTCTACAATGAGCTCTGCAGAAAAGACAGCCCTCTCTAACAAACTTGTACGTGAGGGATATTAGATATTTCAGATTCAGATTCTTTGAGTACTCTGGATCTTTGTAAACATAATGATGAACAATTCTATCATTGTCTTGGTTCTTTACACTCTTCTGACGAAATGTTAATCGTCAATCTATGGCTCAAAACCACTGACACTGGAGAACGATTCCCTGTTCATGTTTTAATCGACACAGGTGCTTCTGGCTGTTTCATCAACTGCCATTTCATGGAAAACAACTCCTTTTCCTTCTCATATTTGGAAGAACCAATACCCATACATAATATCGATAGGATGCCTAACTGAGAGGGACCTATTGATAAATCCTGCGACATCATTCTTTACACGCCACCATCTTACCATGAACGCCTTATGCTTGAGATTTCCTCGCTAGGCGATTTTGACGTCATTCTCGGCTTTCCTTGGATTCAAAACACAATCCATTGTTACGTTTCCAACTCCGCTTCCAACCCCCGATGCCCATTCCGATACTGACCATGACGATTCTGCACTGCACACCTTCCTTTTTCATTTCTTTTTGTCCATTGTCTTCTTTTCAATGTCATTGTTTCTTCTTCTGGACATCCTTGTATTTTCTTATTCTTGTTCTCTTTTTGTCCCTTCTTCTAGAACAATCCAGACCAACCATGGACATATCCCACGTGACCTTGTTGTACCCGAATAGTCTCCTTGCCAACGGACGTCACCGACATTGTCTTTTCCCTTCGATATCTTGTTTACGCTATCCCACGACAAACCAATCACAATGGCTGTACTCCCGACACAGCTCATTACTGTAATTGTTATTGGCAGCATTGCCATCACCTTCCTGATCGGTTTCTACATTGTCATGATCTATCTGTGGCATAGACGCCCTTCCACCATTGAAACATCCGACTTCCACCTTGACAATATATTGACACGTAATTGACAATTGCCATTCTCGGATATTTGGTTTCCATATTCATACCCTGTGCCTACCATTATCCTCCCTGACGATCCGACGACATTCCTCACCTGCATGTAAACTCTGAACAATCCCCGATCACGAGACATTTCACTGTTCTCTCTAATCTGACCATCGCCGGAGCATACTCTTTTGGACTTCGACCACAGACCATACGACTTCCCAAACAGTGAACCAACCCCTATCATATATTGTTCACATAACACCGCTTCAATGCAGTACCCAACGACTTGTTCCCACAGCTTGTCACTCATGCCATGACTCAAAACCTGGACCCACATTCATTTATCCTTTTCCATCTATGATCTTGATACCTCCCACACTCGTTTACAATGATACCCTTTCTTGGACAAATACCAACATCAGGTAGACCACGTTGTTCCACACACAGGACAAGACACCGCCCCTCGATACGTCATTGACACAGACATCGTCATCCAGTACAGCTTATGCTGTTCACATGTCTGACCTCAACTAGCCCACTGTCCTAGTTGGTTTTTTCCTCTATACATTCCTTCATTTTCTTTCATACCAACCTTGCCACTATATCCACGCTACCTCAAGACACTCTCATCACCAACCCCACACTGGACGATACCCATCTTCGACCCAACCATGCATTGCACTTGCCAGACTGCGCACTTGCCTGTTAAAGCAAGTATAGACCCCGAATTGGCATTTCTGCATGTCACATGATCTGATGACAAATCATCCAAGTCATCCGGACCTCTTCCATTCTCAATGACACCCGGGCCTCCAGTTGGATCGCGAGAACATCGATATGAGGACACCTCATGTCTGTCTCATGGTGAACACATGGTAGAGTTGGACATGTTGTGGCTTCATGGTTGTATTTCTATTTACCTCCCCTCAAGACCAGTCACTATATATACTGTTCTTGTTGTTGGTTTGGACTTTTTCTTCTTTTCCTTTCTTTATGTTTAGTCTGGTTCTTGGGGCAGACGCATCTTGTTTTGGGTAACCCCCATGGCTTGCAATGACACTAGACCTTGACCCCCCCCTGTTAGCAGTGTTGTCTTAGCTGTAAGCAACAATGAAAACTGCTCTTCTCTCTTCCAGAAACCGCCTCCCAGTTAAGTTGATTGTTGCTGGAGCCCGCTGCAGAAGCGATCCGTAACAGAATCTGGAATTTGCTTTCTGAGTTGCTCTGAAAACTATTCTTCCAAAACTTAAAGTATGTAAAGGTTGATGCATTAGAAGCTATACATGCCATCAAGAGCCCTAGAAAATGTGGGATTCACTCATAGACTATCCAAATTTAAGATACTTTATTGGGTTTAGATGATATAGTCTCATGGTGTCCTTTATCTGACCTAACAAAACTCTGGTCTAACCTTCCTTCCAAGTTCCAACTACAAATTCTCACTGATCTTGTCTAATTGGAAGTGAACAATTCTGAAGGAAGGTTGCATGATGAGTCATGCAACCTTTAGTATGAACAGCCACCAGTGACTGTCCAAACTATCCAAAGCCTTAGTAATATTCCTGACTAGTCTATTATGAGGAAGTCGCAACTATGTTGTCAGAAACAAAACCTTACTTGCCATTGTAAATAAAAATCAAACATATTTGTATTTTCATAGCATAGTACATAATTCATAAATACATGGTATCATAGGAAAATTGCAAGGAAGTTGAAGTCTGGGATTTATTGGAATGACTGCCAGAGAAAATTGGTTTGAACGAAAAGTGGTTACAATTATGGGGGTGCAAGAAAGCTTCCTTGTTTATGCAAGCAAGGTAATTCCAAAATGTCCTGCAGCATTCCACCACCCCTTGTTGTACTACTCTGACTTTGTTCCCATCCAGCATCAGATGTTCTGTGTTCATTCCAATAATATGGATGTTATTGCCAGCCTGGTGCAACCCATACATACATGCTTTATGCTAATATTGATTTTAGCTGTTTTATTCTTGTTGCAGTTAAACTTCCATGTAATCTACACACTCCTTGCCAATTCGTGTTGCTACAGCTATGACCGATGTTTTTTGGAAAATGGCTACATCATTCCTAATAAAATAGTCAATATTATGAGGATATTTGAGTATGTAGATCACATGAAAAGCCAAGAGGTCTTCTGACAATAGTAGTTGATCAGATCGGTCTTTGCTCACATATTTTACCAGCTTTCAATTAGCTACAATTTGAAGCTGATTCCAAGCTGGTCAACCAAGGCTGATCTGATCAACTAATGTTGGCAGAAGACCCCTCAGCTTTCCATGTCATCTACATGCTTAAATATCCACATAATATTGACTATTTTATTAGGTATGATATAGCCATTTTCCAAAAAACATATGGCAACACTAACAGGAAGGCCTATCCAGGATTTTAACAGCCCATATTTCACAAGTTTTTAAGGAAAGTCCACACTTTTTGGTTTTCTCTACTCTCATACTGAAAACTCCAAATACAAGAATTCTTAATATTCCACAAATTAACTAAACAATACTAAAATAAGGGGAAGAGGAGATAGGGGGAATGGGCAAGGGCAAGGGCAAGGGAGGAAGTGGGAAGGGGAAGGGTGGAAGTGGAGGGGGAAGGAGAGGGAGAAAGTTGGAGGGGAAGGAGGAGGAAAGTCAGAGAGAAAGTGGGAAAGGGGAGGGGGAAGGGGTTAGTAAGAGGGAGAGGAGAGAGAGGGTCAAGAAAAAGGGAGAGGGTAAAGGGAGACAGAGGTTCCTACCTCGCAGTCTGGTCATCCTCATTCACAGTCCTTGTTTGCTGGCATTGCAGCTGCTGGCGTTGCTGTTGTTGTTGCTGTTGCTGCTGCTGCTGCTGCCATCATTGTCCTTTGTGACTCTCGTGGCCGCTGTTGTCCCATCATTGTTGTCCTTTGTTGTCTCCATCTCCGTTGTCCCCGTTGCGTCCTGTCACCTTGGTTTCCCTTGGACCTATTCCCATTCTCGTCTAGTCATGGCCGTCGTCTGCCTCCTTGGCACTGGCCTACATAGGGGTGGGGGCAAGGGAGATGGGGTGCACCACTAGTCAGTATATATATGTGAATTTTAAACAAAAAAACTTACAGAAGGGCGTGGGTGGTTCAACCACGCCCGGTGCATCTCCTGTGGGGTCATCATTTCCATCTCGTGGATCTCCGTCCTCTCCATTGCCCCCATCTCCTGTGTGGTTGCATCGCGGTCATCTGGGGGCCATTGCTGCCCATTGGGTGTCCCTCGCCATCTACGCTGCTTTCGGCCATGGGATGTTGAGGCCATGGTCATGGGCGTGGGCATTGTAGTAATAGTCAGTACCGCAATATAAACACAAAGACTTGAATAAAAAACATACCGATGCAGGGGTGGGCACATTACCACCCCCTCTGTGGCCGCCTGCATTTGTCCACATCATAAAGTTGCTGTTGCTGTTGCTGTTGCTGCTTGGTGTTCTGTTCCCTAACCCGTTTGCATTCCCATTTGCGTTCCCATGGTTCCTGTTCCCCCGGTGTCGTTCTGTTTTGTGCTCCCTTTCCCGTTCGTGCGTGTGGGGCATTGGGCATTGAGCATTGTCGCGTTGGGCATTGTCTTGTTGGATATTGGTTGTTAGCATGTTGAATGTGTGATTGCGGCTGTGCTGAATTTTCAGATCATGTGATCACACGCATCTGTGTTGAATGGTCCATGCATCACTCATTTTGGGTATATAATTGAGTTTCCGCCACCGTAAACTCTCAGGACACAACCCCAAACAGTAGATATCAATTATATATTATATAATGTATTAAACAGTATAGCCTAAATAGGATACCTAGGCATGCTATAAATGGTGATTTAGGGATTCCTGGTGGATTCCTGGTGGAATTCATCAGGACTCCTGGTAAAGTCCTGGTTACAGGTGATTCCTGGTTCTTTCCTGGTACCAGGAAGTCCTGGTAAATTACCAGGAATAGTCCTGGTAAAGTCCCAGTCAATCCCTGGGAATTCCTGGTAGGAATCCTGGTATTCCTGGTAGATTTTACCAGGATTCCTTATAAATCTGAGTGGTGGACTCAGAATTTGGCTGGAAGCCATTCCTGGCTAGTCCTGGTAAATTCCTGGTAAATTCCTGGTAAATTCCTGGTAAATTTCTGGTAAATTTCTGGTAAATTTCTGGTAAATTCCTGGTAAATACTTGGTATTCCTGGTTGACTCCAGGAGGATGTGTGGGGGAGTGTAAAGTCCTCCATTCATCCCCACCACCTCTCACTCCAACATGCCTCCGTTCTGTCATATACAAGACAGACTGAGATGGCAGCTTGATTTCAGAGGCACAAGGTCACCATGCGAAACTCCTGTGAGAATATCAATCTAGTCCTGCCACAAATGCCCACTTACCAGAGCATCCTGAGCAATCTTCAAGCAAAGATCAACGTGGTCATGCTGCCAATATAGCCCTTCCAGTTCATCCCATCCCATCCTCAGGCAACAATCAACATGGCCACACTGCTGATGCCCCCCTTGCTGATGCCCCCCTTCCAGTTCAACCCATTCCATCCTTAATTCTATGGCCGCATGGGATGGACAATGACATCTTGGACCACTATGGTTGGGAACCCCACCACCCAATCGCAGGGCCATCCTCTAACCTCAGCGACTGGCGTGACAAACACCTGGTTCTTCCCAACAACGACAATGGCCCATTGTGGCTTGATGATCCCGATAGCCAGTTCTTTTATGATCCCACCATTGACCCTCAACTTTTGATCAATTCAGGCTCACCGAAACTTCACTGAGGCTCTGCAGAGCCTCCTGAGCCAGGCAGAACCTCTGTAAACACTGGTGAACTGGCGGTCCCAGAAATATTGTCGAATGAGAATCGCAAAGCTCTTGATGATGGTTTCCAAGAGCTAGGGAAACTTGTAAAGAAGTTATCATTGCAGACCCATATTCCTCTGCCGTAAATTCTAGCCCTGTGGGATCAGAGTACCAGACGAGACATACTGAACTTCTGGAATGATTATTAAAACTACTTTAAGAAGACATCGAACTATAAGACAGAGTTGGCCTGTGTGGGCCTTGAACACCTCCATCATACGTTGCCTGATTTCCAATGGCTATAACCCCACTGACGAATTTTATTTACAGCATCTATGGTGACCACAAAAATACAGAGTTCTTGCTTTTGGGAATTCATGGTGGCCTACCCTGATACCTGGAGTACTCTGCTGGGGACATATGCTGAGGTGCGGCTCCTGTTGGCACCAGATCAAATGGTTGCCCATCGCACAAGAACTTTCAACAAGTTCACTGCTCAAGTCATCCAGTCTGGCAAGTTTTACAGTGCACAGCATGGCTTTGAGATGGCAGTGGTGTTTGGCAGTAAAGTGGTCAATCAGGACTGCTCACTTGGCAAGGTGTTTGTTACTGATGGTGCTGAAAAAGTATGTCCCACCTCCAGTTTGTATGTCTGTTGACTCATTCTATTATAGTTTTTTCTTGAGCGGTGTCATGCAAATGACGATGATATGATTGGTCATTTCGAGGCGCACATACAGTAGGTCCACGAACATTCACTGCTTGATGACACTGACATACCTCATGCATAGGAAGATTACCTCCTTGGAAGTTCTCAATGAAAGGTGGCATGACCACAACAACCCTGGAGCTGCTCAGGAGGTGCCAAATGAGAGCCTAGGAAGCACTGATGCAGAGCCTCTTGCATCATCCAACAATTGCATTGATCTCGTAAAGTGTCATTTTGGCAAGTCTCTCGGTAAGTTCCATTCTCTCATTCATCAGTTTAGGTGCTGACATTGCCACTAGGCCAGTTGGGATTGACATGGCCGAGCAAGACCTTCCTCTGGAGAACCATGTCCAACTTTTTGGCATAGCATGGGGTTATCTTGGAGGGCTATCAGGACCTGAGAAACCTCCTTTTCTGGGTGATAAACCTCCGGCGGCGCAGAAGAGCAAAGGCATAAATAACCTCAGCAAACAGGATGCCAGGTTGTTATACAAGGCTTTCGATGATCCAAAGTTTCCGCTAAGATTTGTGAAGGTTCCTAAGTCCAAAATAGGTGCAGCAACTAGATGTCATTTTACATGACACCCTAACTGACCTTCACACCAGCCGATCTCATAGCATCCAGGTGTGCTGTGATCATTGTTTCACCTGCAGCATCCTCCTCCCAGGCATTTGGCCATCAAAAATTTGCTAGTGGCAAGGTTGATATGCTCAGCCTAGCTCGCCTACCCACTAGTCCTGCAAAGACAGTGATGAAGCACAAGCCATTGGAACCACCAGCCAAAGAGGCGATAGTTTCCATGTTGGACTCTACCTCTGACAGCATCCAAGCTCTCGAGAGCCCACCAAGACTGCACCTAACCCGTGCACAAATAGTGTATTGCACGGGTACATGAACCCGTGTGGGTTTTTCCTACGGGTACGGGTAGCCACATCGGGACCCGTGACAAACCCGTACCCGTGCCGCCAGGTATGGGTTTTTATGGGTTAGCTCACGGGTACTGTCACGGTCCTGTGACATATGATTTCCTTCAACAACAATGACGAGCACAACGAAACGACAATGAAATGGTGGTAGACACAGGTAGGAGATGACGGGAACAGCAGCAGGGAGTGGTGCACCCACCCCCGCTGCACCAGGTATGTCAATTTTTTTACTTTTTATATTGTACAAACTAATTCAACGACAATAACGGCAAACCACAACAGCAGGTCTCCACCCCCGCGTCTCGTTCACACCCCCACTAACACCTTGCAAACGGCACACCAACGTTGGTGTGCCATTCGCAAGGTTACAGGAACCACAATTGCATGCCCCCACTCCCCACTAAAACCTCACGAGTGGCACTCCTGTGCCGTTCACAAGGTTCCAGGCACCAGTGCCCAGGTCCCCGCCCCCCTGGCCAACACCTTGCGAGTACGCAACCCCAACGTCAATTGACATTGGGCTGCATTCGCGAGGTTGCAGGGGGTTTGAGACCTCACCAGTGACACCTCACCAGCACCCCACCACATTGTGGTGGGATACCCCCGGGTAACTAGGCGTACCCGGACCCATACCCACCAGGTACAGGTACGGGTACACCCAGTTGTACCTGGGGGTTACCCATGCCATTAACTATGCACAAACCCTCAAATCCATCACATCCAAGGCATCAGCACTGCAAGCAAAGATGTGGAGGTGTTCTCTAGCGGGTTATCGGAGATCTTGGCATTAGATGGTGAAGACCCACCTGTGACCTCTCACAAGCACAAGAACTCTGAGAGTCATTCTGTTGCCAAGAAGAAGGTGAAGTCAGTGGCCTTCATTGACAGCAGCAATGATGACAAGCCTCAGGCAGTGGGAAAAGATTCTGAGAAGGTATGGGCACCGCAGAAGGGCAAGGGCAAGGAGATAGAGAGTCACCTGGATAAGAGGAAGGAGATTTGGAAGCAAAAGGACGAGGAGGCCAGAAAAGGTACAGTGGTGGCCGGGAAGGCTGGGCGCTCCATTCAGAGGTCCAAGAGATTATCATATGATAGTTCATCATCACCAGATGGTCAGTCAGTCAGCCCTCATATTGCCTCCTCATGTTGACATGTTCTTTTTACCTTAGTGAGCCCACCTCAACCAAAACCAGTTGGTGCTGCAAAGCCCAACAACTCTTCCCATCTAGATAGTGTTCGAACAACCAACAGCTCTGCTGGTGCTGAGGAGACCACAAGATGGCGTGGCAATGTCAGGCATCTCGATACCCAACCTAAACAGGTTGGCGCAGTGAAGCCCGATGGCCCCACTCATCAGGATAACCTTCAAACCACCCCTGCTGGCAAGGAGGCTAGAGGTGTGCATAGTGTCTCACCCCCCGATGGATCAGACTCTTTCTTCCTAAGCCTCAGGCATTCCAGAAGAGTTCAGGAGAGGCTAGAGGCCAACCTGGTAGTGCCACATTCCACAGTGGATTAGACCCCCTCCCCTCCAAGCCTCCAGTGTCCCAAAAGAGTGGTGACATCCCTGCCTCCTTTCACAACATCCGCCATCAGCCTGAATATGACATGGGTGGTCAGTCCTCTGGCACTGCTCAACGGAGCCACCCCATTCCTGTCCCTCCAGTTCCCAGTGGTCCAGAAAGCCATCATTATGGCTGGGCTCATGCCGATGCCCTCCCCAGCAACCAACATAGACCCTCGGCACTGTTTCCAAGTCCTGCCATTGCTCCCCAGAACCACATTGGGGGTACTCCGGCAGAAGCTGGTGCAAAGTAGGCACCTTTCAACCACTCACATGGTAAATTCAAGGGAACCAGAGGACCAGCTGGAGCACGATGCTCAAACATCTTTGGTCGGCTGTGATGGGAGCAGTTTCCAATCTGACTTTGCATATCCCAGCCATCATGATCAGTACCGCTGCATCATGTACCACAGTTACCACCATCATGGACTGTATATGCCAGCACCACCGGTTTAGGGATATGGCCTCCTCGAGCCACCCATTCCTGCAATGACCTACAACAGCAACCCCCACAGGTAGTTCAATGGTATCGCCAACCTCCCTACACTGAGGCGCACAGTCACAACTACCAAGGTGGACCACCTGGGGACTGGCACAAACCAGATTACAGAGCCCACCCACTGATTACCACTGGTACCCAAATAGGTATTACCCTGACAAGCGCAGGTTGTACATGTTAGGTTGTGATGAGCCACTCTACTACAAGAGAGTATGGACTTAGTAGATTTCGAAGATTGTGGCTGATTGTTTGTATCTATTTGTCCCAAAGCGGTCAAACCTGTGTATCCTCAGTATTCACAGTGATCTCCAACCAGGTAAGTAGTGTAGTTTTGTATCACACAATATATCAGTATTCACAGTGATCTCCAACCTGCTTATTTCAATAGTACACACAAGAGGGGTGATGCTCACCAATGCCAGCGGGAGGTTATCAACTGCCTCTGCGATGATCACAGAACCTGCCTCCTGCTGACCTCATGGATGTCCCCCAGGGTGCAAGCGGTGATTCACTGCCTCCTGGACCATCAGGACCCTCTTCCACAATATGAACCATCATAGACCTGGTCAAACCCATTATGTTCTTGCTTTCTTGGTATCTGTCTTGTTATTTGGCATCCCCATCTTCTTCAGGGGTCTTGTTGGTAAGTTCAAATGCCGTTTTCTTGTCCATGCCATCCCCCTTGTCTAGTCCATGCTGTTCCCCCTTGTCTAAGTTAGCATCTCCCAGATGTCCTCCATCTCAATTCTACATCCCCCTCACCCCCTTCTTGCCTGCTGCCCACTCTTGATGTAGTGACCATGTAGTAGTATATATAATGGTCATTTACTCTAGCCTTGAATGACATATTTCTGTCATCAGAGCACCTGAAAACATCTCGAAGACATGGAAAGAACATCCTGAGAACTGGAAAACATATCATATTTCTATGCCAAGAGCATCTCAATAACATGGAAATCTCTAGAACCTGGCAAACATATCATGTCTATGCAAAGAAGATCCTGGGAACCTCACAATGACTTGGAAGTGGCACCCAGATGCTGGCTGAATGTGGATTTGGCAGGGAGACACCTGAGCAGATGTGACCTGTTAGGTGCCTTAATCATCACATATAAACCCCACCTACCAGGTCTTGGGAGGTTCCCTGAAGTGATGCCAAGGGTGGAGTTATTTAGTCCAGATTCAAGTTTATTTATGTTACAAAAGTAGTATGTATATTTTAGGGCAGGTCAAGGGTATGCAATACCCCCAGGGGTTAAGAGTACGGGTACCACAGGTTAAGGGTACGAGTCCAGCCTCAGAATACCCGCAGTACCCACGCGGGTATGGGCTGTATTTTTTTTGGGAGAAGAAACATCAAAAACTCAATTTTGGGGGTATTTTTCGCTATTTTTGAGGGATATAATGAGAATCATTGCTTGTAAAAATATGTAAAAATGCTCTCAACACTCCCCACAGTATTCTGAACATTGTGCTCCTTTACACTAAAGGGATCCGACCAGTATTCTGTCCACAATAACCATAAAAACCACCAAAAGCAGGTAAAAATGGGGTATTTTGCATGTTTCTTCCCGTACCCCTGCAAAACCCATGCCATACCCGTACTTTTGGCCTCGGGTATGTACCCGTGACGGGTACGAGTCCGAGTACAGCCCCAGAGCACTGCGGGTGTACCCCTGACTGGCCATAGTATATTTATAATTCTTGAACAAAGATCTGAAATAGTAAAATTTCTTTGAAAAACCATTACATCCTACTTTTCCAGCATGTAAATGAACTTGAATCTACACTAAATGACTCAGAAAAATTCAAACAGTGATTTTGGAGTAATGTGGGTATTTCAAACTATTTATATGCCAAATTCTTATTTTAGTTCAGCCATTCCATGCAGAAAAATAACCCCTACAAGTTTTGCATACAAGTTGTAGTGCTCTGACACATATTTATCAAGAAATAAATCAAACATGGGTATGATCACTATGTTGAAAATCATATGATGTGCAAACAGCAATAACAAAAAATGCCAAGTTCAACTATCACAACGAGGTCACAGCACATGCATACTTATAAAAATTCCTATATTGTGGTCTGGGCTGACTGCAGCTTGACAAATTGCACCTACTGATAACAGAATTTCCGATCTTTGGGCTGAGTGATGTTGTATCATACTCTGGTTCAAACGAGTTCCCGAGAGGTTGAATTTCACTACATAACCCACTGGCGGTGCCTCGCCATCTCCTCAGCTCTCCTCGCCACGATTTTCTCCACATTCTCCCCCCAAACATCCCTCGGTCTCCGGCAATTTGTTCCATTCTCGCCCCCTCCGTAGCACTCTCTTGCGTGCCTGTCATATTCTTTGTGCTCCATGACCACACAATTGTCTACTGACAGCGGACATTCAGGATCCCATCTAACAAGCACAGGGCGAGAGGGCACGCCGTGAGGCGGAATGACGGAGCGCCCTCGGTGGAGATCTTCGAATACCAAGGCAACATCATCCTCGTCAATCGGAAGTTTGCTAGATCCACAGTTCACATCAGGTCGAACACTGCTGGCAAGTTGGATTTTACGCACTTGATTAGCTGACCGGTGAGTTTCGACTCCCTGTGAAGCAGGTCACGAAGAAGGCGTTCGTATAGTTTTCTCCGGTTTTTTATTGGCAGGGGATTAGAAATTGGTTTCTGAGCCAGTTCACATAGGACAAAAGTGGCAATATGGAGGCCAAATATGGACGGAAGGGTCCCTTTGATACGTGCGTGAGCGTAGGTTTCGACACAGGAGGTCTCGTTCAATGGGAAGTGAGATGACACCAACCCAAGACTGGTAATATTCTCACCCTGAAATCATCGAACGCCCCGAGCTCCTTGACATTTCCTTTCTGAAATTCTTCCTCTGGAAGGGGCAAAAGTTTAATATCACTGGGAACCTCGGTGGAGTAGACAACCGGGATGCCGGAGGGAACACCTTGTAAACGAAGACGTCGGCGGACAGAGCGCGCCAAGGGGTCGTATATCGTGTCAGATATATCACTGATTTGTATTCGGGTGGGGTCGCATTTAGCACCTGCGCCCATCGAGGAGAAAACCTGGGAAAGCAGTCATCGTGAGTCGTGATCTGTCACAGGGAGGTAGGATATACCTTGATATTGTGGTCGTGACAGTATTTGAGCAAGTCAACTTTGGTTGCGATGTTGTCAATGGCGTCTTCAGGGAGAACGTTAATGTTTTTTGCGTTGGATACCTACGAGATCTTGTGTTCTCACCAACCACCCAATCTGCACCTGCGAGCAGTTGGCCCCCGTCCTCTTTCCGCCAAATTTCTATCCGAGAGTCGACTTGTACAAATCCGTATATTTCTTTCAGCATTCTCTCAACGCAAGTTACCTTTGGTGTCCCCACGTCACGTACACCGGCTGTAGCGTGCCTGTTCAAGGACGACAAGGTGACGTAGTCAAAGTCGACAAGTCTAATCTTAGACACGCCTCTATATTTCGAGGCAGGATTGAATTTACGTCAAGAACGAGGATATTTGAATCGTTACGCACGATCTAACAAGCATGACGGCTGCCCAACTTCCTACTCCTCCACATCCAACAATGACGACGCTCCCTGAGCGGACTTTTGCCATACCCGCTTCGCCAAAAAACGCATAATTCCTGGTCAGCTGCTCCCTGATCAGCTCCTCAACGTTGCCATTAACCAAGTAATTGTCCTGCTTGTTTACGGTTATGGAACTTATGGTATGTTTGATCTTCCCTTCGTTTTCGACACCACCGTTGTCTGCGCCGGAACCATGAGCCGCAAGGGAATTCAGACTGTCATCGTTGAGGTTTCTTCTCCGTGTCCTCTTGGTGTATGAGTCATAAATGGAGAGTAGTCCAACTGTTGTCAATGACGCAGCCAATGCCGTTAGTACCAGTTGGGTTTTGTGTGAATGAAAGTTGACCAAATTCATTGTCGCATGACTTCAAGTAACAGAACCATGTCAGACGAATTTTTGACATCAACTCTCACGAGTTTGCTGTCAGGACCCCAGAACCTAAGGAAATTTCGATCATACAAGATTTCTTTGCACCTGTCTTCAGCGTCTGAATGCTTCTTGGCTAATTCATCACTATCCGGTACTCCATACTTATCTCTCACAATCCTTCGTGTCCTCACATCAACACCCAGTAGTGTTTCCTCCTGTGATGAGATGCATGTTCTGTAGCAATGTGATACATGGTGTTGTATTTCCATATCATAGATTCATAATTGATTGAGCAATAAAATGCACTGTAGATACAGATACTAGTGCTGCTTCATTGGAAGACACAATCTGCTCACTAAGCATTTGACCCCTTAGTGATTCTTTCAAGTCCGGTTCTGGTTCAGGCTTCCTAGAACCAAGAACTGAACCATAAGTATGGATATTTTCACTTCATTTTTTGTTTTTTCAGCTACACTCAGGGATATTGTAGGTAGTAAACATTTAGGTAGTATTATTAATAATGTATTGTTAAAGACTAAATAGAGGGCAGGACAGAGTGCCCTGCCCCTGCACAGACTCTTCCTGCCATTCGCACTGCCTGCTGTTGCAACCCACCACCCCTGTCTGCTGCCATTCACCATCTGTTCATGCCATTGGGTGTGGGCACTGGCCACCAGCACTTCAGTGAGGGGGGTAGTTATTGCTGTGGTTGTTGCCACTGCCATTGCTGTTACTGCTGCTGCCATAGCCATAGTGCATAGTTGGCTTGTTGATGGTAATGGCAATGGCGGTCCTTGTTGTGGTGGTTGTGTCAGGTGCATGTGCAGTGTGTTGGTGGGCGCATGGGTGGCCCATTGACAGTGATGGTGGGTGCGTGGGCGGCCCATTGACAGTGATGGTGGTTTGGGCACATTGGCGGCCCCATCAATGGTAATTGTGGTGGAGGTGGCAGCAGCAGTGGCAGCCCCATTGGTGGTTGTTGTGTTGGACACGTGGGGCCCATTGACAGTGATGGTGGCATTGATGGGCACGTTGGTGTTGGTTGCCCCATTGGTAATTGAGTTGGCAGTGGTAGTGGTGACAGCGGTGATCATCATTTTCATCATCATGTGGGTGTGGGATTAGCATGGAACAATATAGAATATGAAAAAATACTTACTTTTCTGCAGCAGGGATGGGCACACCTACCCCCACTGCCATTTCACATCTTGCATTTCCCTCATGATGTTGTCACAGTCGTTTGCTGAAGCGGTGGTTGTTGGATTGGGTGTTGTGGGAGTTTTTTCAGGGTTTGTCCTGCTAGCGAAGTAATGAACTAAAAAGTCATAATTATATAATTAGTAGAAGTACATGAAATAACAAAAAAGAGGAGTTACCTTGAGCAGAACAGTTCACCATGAACTGTTCTGCTCATCTTTGAGGACGTGTCGTTCTCAAAGTTGAATTTGTGTGACATGACATGTCACGGTAGGATAACTTACCGGTTTGGACCAGTCCGAACGGGTTCTGGACCATGAAAAAAGGCTGAACGTGGAACTGGACTTCAGGTCCAGTTCATGCCTGGCCTTGAACCTGGAGCCAAACCATGGTTCTGTTCTCATTCGTTCAGGTTTCAACCATGGTTCTGAACCAGACCTGTCCATCACTAAAATGTGAGCCTCACAAATACAACACCCCAGTATAACCCATTACACTTCTTCATTTTGATTTCTCATTGCCACTATCTTACATAGCTTCCCATTTCCATGTTGTGTAAAACATGCCATTCCTCCAGTCAAAGTCCTCTGAATTAGTTTATTGCAGAGGTTGCAAATGACAAAGTTCCCGGGTGTTAGGATTGGGAACAATCTGGATGTTGACAGTTGTTCCATTAGGTTAGTCTTGCAAGCCAACTATGAGGTCAGACTGAGATGTCCAGGTCAAAGTGTCAAATTTACTTACAGTGGTCCTCCATTGATAGTCTGGTGTGTGATAGCCTGCCAGCTGAGCTATACTGCCCCACGACGCAAGTGCATTTTTGACCCCTTCAACCACTCCAATGTAGATGTGGGTTTAGGGTGGCTTTGGAACATAAATCCTAACCAGAGGGTGTCAGCATAGAAGTGACAGTGGATAACCAGTGTCAGGGATTGTGGTAAAAGAATAGTAAAAGAAATAGAGAGTAAAGCTGCCATATAAAACTAAGAAAAATGGAAAAATAACGATAATCCAGACTGAAAATGGGTAAATAACAAGGAACCCAATGATGCTGACGATGTCGGGTATGGTGGGTCGGCTTGGGTTGGGTCAGAAACAATGAATGAATGATAGAACTAAGAGGAGGTCAATGAGGACAATGATGAAAGCCTAAGAGTTTATGAGGACAAGCATTTGAAGGGATTTAAAAGATGCTTCTAAGTGTAGAAAAATGGGGACTAAGGGTATCTCTATTTTTGTACGGTTGTCGGGGACTGTTTTTATAGTACATGGATGGGTAGTCTACTTTTGGTCATGTCTATTTCAGCCAATGGAAACTACAAAGGAAAGTTGGAATGGGGATCTGAAGAGGGGGGTTGCAATGCGACAGTGACAGGAAAATGGAAGGCAAAGCAAATATCCATAAAAACGATCTAAAATTCCTACATATCTCCATAAGGACGAGGGGATGCATATATTGGGCAAGTCTGTAAGGTTGACCAAGGGTTGACATATGTGATAGGATAAGATTTTCCAAGCGTTTTGAAGGGTTTGTTCTTGAATCATTATCTATTGCACATAGTGATAGAAACATGGTGGGAATTTCAAAGAGTTACATATGCTCTAGTTTCTCTCCAAAATTTAGGTCAGATTTCTTCAGTAGTTATTGTGCAATTCCATTTTCAAAAACGAGTGTTTTTCAAAACCCCTCAGGGGTCCAGGTTTTGCAACCCCTCAGGGTTTTAAAAACACTCCTTTTTGAAAATGGAATTGCACAATAACTACTGAAGAAATCTGACCTAAATTTTGGAGAGAAACTAGAGCATATGTAACTCTTTGAAATTCCCACCATGTTTCTATCACTATGTGTAATAGATAATGATTTAAGAACAAACCTTTCAAAATGCTTGGAAAATCTTACCCTATCACATATGTCAACCCTTGGTCAACCTTACTGATGACAAATTTAGGCAGGTCTGCCCTGGCAAAATTCCCCACAAATGGCAGGTCAATATAACTGAAGCCCTCTTACTTGGCCTCAACTCCATCATGATTGCAGGGACTGGCACTGGCAAAATGATGCTATTTGTCATACCTCTGCTTCCAGATAAGACTAAGACAAAAATGGTACTTGTAATTTCACGCTTAAATGAGCTTGAGGCAGAACAGGTGAGTTTTTGTGTCCCTTGATGCCTTGGCATGTAACCATCATATCCAGGCCCAAAAATTTCAGGATATGTGCTTTACCGTTGTCATGACCCCAAATGGTTTTGGGTGTAATGTCATGGGTTTACCATCGGACCACGGACTTAGATATTTAAGTGCAACACTATGGATGCACACCTACACTCATTAGTACCCATTCTATGCTTTTCCACATTATGCATGCTAGTGAACAGACACAAATAGCACATATGCTTACCTTTATATCATTTATTATGGCTTCACTAGCAATGCCTAGACCTAGCCATTTATGTATGGTGCACAGAGGCACATCCCCCACTCATTAGTATTTATTATATATTTTTCTGTATTGCGCATGCAAGGAGACAAGCCCAATTAGTGTTCTTGCCTATTCTATAGTTAGTTTGAGAGTGGACGCGTGACCGCGGGAATCCGACGGATTGGGAAATAAAAGTGGATATAAAAGGCGATTTTCTGACTAATTTGGAGGACTTTGAATTCCGGGTTGAGTGGTGAGTGGAGGTGGGGTGGCTTCCACGTTGCTCGGATGGTGGTAGGGTGGGGGGTGGGGGGTGGCATGGTTCTAAGGAGGACCCTGTGAAATTTGGGGGGGAATCCGGATGGATTTGAGTGGGCAGGGGGGGGAATTGTGTGAGATGGGGCACTGTTTGGGGTGCCGCGGCAGCAATATGGCACCCGAAATTTCGATAAATGACAGGGGTATTCTACGCGATGTACGCTACGTTTTCTCTCACACAAAGGAGTCCTGATGTGCTGTGTCTGGGTCTGCAGAATGTGAAGAAAGTGGAGGTGGTCCGGAGTTGTGGCTGAAATTAGGACTCAGTTCAAAATCTACAGCCAAAGTGTTCACACTCAGCCGAACCCAAAACCTTCTGCTCATCAACATCCTACCCCCCGACATTCCTGACTCTCCTGCCAGCTCCCTGCTCACCCTGCAGCCCCACAACTTTCCCATGTTCCTCTATGGACACTCAAGCCCCAACAGGTGAGTTTTTGGCCTTCATTTGGCCCTCAATCCCCACTCACTGCCCCACCAACACCCAGATCAACATGGATGCGATTCGGCTGCTTCTGAGCGCCAGGGAGGGCTCTGAGGGCAGCAGGGGTTGTGGTGCACCCACCCCCTGCTGTACCAGGTGAGTGTTCAGTTAAATTGGGTGTTTTGGAGGTGAATTGACTTGGTAGTGATCACTCAGGCTTCAGCCCCCTCTCCCTCCCCTCCCAGACCTCCATCCAGCTCTTCCCCACATCCCTTCATCCCTCCTGCACTCCCTCCACCCATCCTCCACCCTCCCCCCTGCTTCCCCTCCCTTCCTGGCCTGTTCTGGCCCCCCCTCCACCTCCCTCCTTTTCCCCCCTCCAGCCCCTTCCTTTAGCCCCCATCCACTCCCTCCTGTTATCTCTCCCACCACTCTGTCCCTGTACCTTCCATAGCATCCCATGTTGTAGCATAGTAGAATTTAATTTAATTTAATTTAATTTTGCTCATTAATTAATTGTTAATTAATGATGATTTAGCAAGAATAGAAAAGGTTAAGTCCGGTCCAAAAGCGGAGTTTAAACATTATTCACACGATAGCGGTGGGGCACTGCAGCCTCATGTTTGACAGGGTATCTGGCTCAGTCAATAACCACCAACCCACCCCACTCTCAACTGCCCTTCCCATTGCTGTTCCCCCTCTTATTTGGTAGTAGAGTGTAGATAGCATTTTTGTGCAATACATATCACCAGTCAAAGGTGAGCTAGGCGGGGTTCTGTGCCTGTGACACAGACCAGAAAGCCATAGGTCCATAGGTAGTCAGTAGTCAGTAGTTTAAAATTGGTCTGAACTGTTGGGATTGTGCCCTTCAGTGGACCAATCTTCAGCTGACCTCTAGAACAAACGGTAGTCACTCCGTTGACTGGGGCAGCGTCACAACTGCAGACCAATTGGCTGAACCTTCCTCTCTTGCCGTTTCTAACCTCTGATTGGCTAATCAGAGAGAGCGGATAGTTCCGCAAGAGACAGGTTACATCAACACTTCCCCTGGACCCTGGATTTTGGTGTGTCAGGATTGGTTGTTGACCTGAACATCGTTTTTTATTTCTTATTGAGTTGTCTCTCTGATAAAAATGTATGTATGACTTTTTAGCTGATGATGTGAGGTAAACTGATAATGGTATAGGCATAACACTACTCCTCACAGTGCTGCACGTCATAGAGAGCGTAATCAGCGCCAACTGGACAGTCCTGTTCATCGTCGCACTCCTCAGCAAAGAGAAATGCCTCTCCCAGTTATTGTTCCTTTGAATTTGCCACGGCCTGACAATGTTTTCCAAGGTGGTGACCCTTTTGTGGCCCTACCACATGCTCCCTCTCCTGCAGCTGCCAGACATGCTTTGGATAACTTGAAGGCTCAGGCAGCTGCTGCCAGTGCTCTTTTGGCACCAACAGGAAGACGTGGAAGGCAGCGGCAAAGACCTCCTGTTCTTGATCCACCTCCCACCAGAGCTCCTGCTCCATCTCCATCCAGGTTGAGTTTAAATCAGAATCCTCATGCTCTGGTATTTCATCTTTTATTCAGTTCAGTTTATCATTCTTTCTGATTATTTCATTTAAGCCTCTTCAACAAGCTACCATGTCTAACTCATTCTCTCCAATGGGAAATGTGCAATGGTGTGATCCTATTATTCCATATGTGAGTATAAAACAAAGCATATTTATTAGGATTATCTCATTCACATCACTGTTTAGAATACTGCTGCTGGACCATCTATCAGACCTTGGGTTACACCTGTGATCCCAGATGTGAGTTATGGTCAGTCCTTGACAATATTCAGATTTCTCATGTTATGCAGAATGCTATTGCTGGCCCATCTAACTTGAGATCTTATATGCAGTGGACTGAACCTGTGATTCCAGATGTAAGTCAATATGTATTTTCAGAGTGATTTTTCAATTTAATTGCTTTTTCAGACTATTCGAGCTGCTCAATATGAGGAAATTAGACAGTTTGTCACTGCCAGAGAGCCTTCTCCACCACCTCCTTCTCCTCCTTCTCCACCACCACCACCACCACCACCACCACCACCACCACCTCCTGTTAATAATTTACCAGAGGCTCGCCGTCCTTTTGATAAAAATGTCATAATTATCCATGACTTGGGACATATGAATGTCATCTGCCGCAATTGTAATGCTTTACATTGGGCTGCAGAGCGATTGGCAGAATCTTCTAGAAGAAATCCCAAGTTTGGCATGTGTTGCTTCCAAGGAAAAGTCTCTCTCCCTCCTCTCGAACCACTCCCTGCAGAGTTACGCCGTCTTTATGATGACAATGATGATCAGGCAAAGTAGTTCCGTGAACACATCAGACAGTACAACTCAGCTTTGGCTATGACCTCTGTTGGCCAGGATGCTGGAAGGCGGCTGCACATAGATCACACCGTGAATCAGGGCATCGGTCCTTGGGTTTATAAAATTCATGGTGCCTGTCATCACATCACTGGCTCCCTGCTGCCCCAAGAGGAGAGACAGCCTTCCTATTCTCAGTTGTACATCTGGGATCCAAATCAGGCTCTGAACATTCGCATGAACCACCATGCAAACGCAAACTTGGATCGTAGGACAATGCAGTTGTTGCAGGACATCCTCTATCGCAAACACCCTTCTGTTGCTCTCTATCGCCAGGCAGTGGAACTCACACAGCACATGCAACCTAATCAGGATTGCAGGATACTCCTCCGCTTTGACAAAGACTGTGACCACCGTCGTTACAATCTCCCTGGCACTCAAAACAGAGAGATTGCAGTCATAATCCCTGGTGAAGGTGATAGAACTACTGAGCCACGTGATATTATCCTTTACAGGAGGGGTGGTGGTCTTAGACGCATTAGTGACATGAGTCCTTTATACCAGTCTCTGCACTTTGTCTTGCTCTTCCCTACCGGTCAGCTTGGATGGCATAACAAACTCTATCGTGGTGATGAGGATGTTGAGCAGCCAGAAGGTGGTCATGCCAGACACAAGAAACTCTCCATGATAGAGTACTTTGCCTACCGCTTGCATCCCCGTCAAAATGAATCAAACCACATTTTCAAGGCAGGCCGTCTCTTTGAGGAGTACATTGTCAATTCTTGGGCTTCTGCAGAGCAATACAGCCTAAATTGGTACACACTTAACCAGACTACAATCCGTTCAGAGTTGTACAGTGATCTTGCACATGCAGTGGCCCAGGATCCCAACGTCGATGGTCAACAAAGGGGAAAGTGTGTCATTCTTCCCTCTTCTTTCACAGGTGGCACTCGTGCCATGGTTCAGAATCTCCAAGACGCCCTCGCCATAAATCGCTATTTTGGAGGTGCCAACTTCTTCTTGACCATGACAGCAGATCCAAACTGGCCAGAGATTAAGAGAGAGCTGCTGCCTGGACAGACAGCAGCAGACAGGCCTGACTTGGTCACCCGTGTCTTCAAAGCAAAGGCTGCTCAGTTGCGGGATGACATTTTCAAGCATGGTGTCCTTGGTCATGCTGTGGGTCGTGTCTGGACCATCGAGTTTCAGAAGAGAGGTCTGCCTCACATGCACATGATCATATTCTATGATCGTGATCATAAGCTTCACACTCCAGAGGAGATTGACAGCCTGATTTCTGCAGAGTTTCCTGACAAAGACACTCAACCTGAGCTTCACGACTTGGTCTGCAAGCATATGGTACATGGTCCCTGTGGTCCAGATAATCCAAATGCACCTTGCATGAAGGATGGAAAGTGCTCAAAGGGTTTCCCAAAGCAGTTTCATGACGTGACCACTATTGCTGAGGATTCTTATGCCACCTACAGGAGGAGAGATGATGGCAGGAAGCACATTGTCAGAGGCAAAGAGGTTGACAATCGCTGGATCATTCCTTACTCCCCCTGGTTCCTCTATCGCTATAAGTGCCACATAAACCTGGAGTCGGTCTTTTCCATCAAGGCAATAAAGTACATTTACAAGTACGTCTACAAGGGACATGACCGTACCACCATGCAGTTTGGCACAGCCCAGGACGAGGTCCAGCTATACCTTGATGCCCGCTATGTCTGCTCATGTGAGGGTTTTTGGCGAATAGCCCAGTTCTCAACCCATGAAGAGTTTCCTCCTGTCTACCGCCTTGAAGTTCACCTGCCTCAGCAGCAGAACGTCACTTATGTTCCAGAACCTGGCCAAAACATGCAGGAAGTCTTGGACCGTGCCAAGGATACATCTCTCATGGGCTACTTTAAAGCAAATCAGGCTCATGAAGCAGCTCGCAATATCCTTTACCAGGACTTTCCTGGGCACTTCATCTGGAATGAATCCAAGCATCTGTGGACTGTCCGAAAACAAGGCTTTGCAATTGGGAGAATGTACTATGCTCATCCAACTGCCGGTGAACGCTTCTACCTTCATCTCCTCCTCACTTCAGTCAAGGGTGTCACCTCTTTTGAGCACCTGCGCACGGTTGATGGTGTCATTCATCCCACATTCAAGCAGGCTTGCCTTGCATTGGGTCTTCTTGAGGATGATCAGGAGTGGATTCAGTGTCTCAATGAGGCCAGCACCATGCAAACAGGTTCTCAGCTCCGCCACCTCTTTGTCACCATCCTTTGTGATTGTGGTCCAGCTCAGCCAGAACTTCTTTGGGACCAGTTCAGGGAGCACATCTGCGATGACTTGAAGCATGCTCTTCGTCATAGAGGCATTCAGGAACCCAATGACAACCAGGTCTATGATTATGGCCTGTATCTCATTGAGTGCATGTTGAGGTTCAGGGGGAAATCTTTGAAGGACTATGACCCTATGCCTGAGCCGCAGGAGGATTGGGATCAGCAGTTTGGAAATCACCTTATCTTGGAACAAAGAGACTATGATCCAGAACAGCAGGCTGCTCTTGCCCAAGCACGCATCCCTACCCTCAATCCAGATCAACGTGCTGCATTTGATGATATCATGCAAGCAGTTACTATCCACTCTGGACAGTGCTACTTCCTTCATGGCTCTGGTGGAACTGGCAAGACCTACATATACAATACTATTTGCTACGCACTCCGTTCCCAGGCAAAGATTGTGCTGTGTACTGCTTCATCTGGCATCGCTGCTCTCCTGCTCATCGGAGGTCGCACCACTCACTCCCGTTGCAAGATTCCCATCATCCTCCATGAAGACTCCATCTGCAATATCTCAAAGAATTCTCTTGAGGCAGACCTTTTCAGAGCAACTGATCTCATCATTATTGATGAGATCACCATGCAGCATCGCCATGCTGTCGAGGCTCTTGATAGAACTCTCCAGGATATTCTCAACTCCAACAAAATCTTTGGAGGGATCTCTGTCGTCTTTGGTGGTGACTGGAAGCAGATCCTGCCTATTGTCATGAAGGGTTCACGTCCTCAGATTGTAGGTGCATGTCTTCAGCGGTCCAGGATTTGGGAGCAGCTCAAGGTCTTGAAACTCAACACCAACATGCGTCTCATGCAAGGAAACCAGGAGGAGAATGACTTTGCCAAGTGGCAGCTGGAAGTCGGTAGTGGGAAACACACTGACAATGACAACAATGTCAACATCCCTCCTAAATTCCAGCTCCCACAAAACACAGTTGAGGCTCTCATCACTCACATTTACCCTGGCATAAATCTCCTCCCTCATCCTTCTGATGCCTACTTTGCAGAGCGCTCCATCCTCTCAGCTCGCAATGATGACGTCCATGAGTTAAACAGGAGGTTACTTGCAGACTTTCCAGGCCAAGAAAAGATTTTCCACAGTGTCGATACAATTAAAGATACTGGCAATCAAGATGTCATGTATCCTGTGGAATATCTTAACAGCATAAATCTCTCTGGAATGCCTGTTGCAAAGCTGGCTCTCAAAGTCGGTGTTCCCGTCATGGTTTTGCGCAATCTCAATCCTCAGCAAGGTGTATGCAATGGTTCCAGGGGCATAGTAACTCGCTTCGCTAATCGTGTCATTGAAATTCGTCTCCTCACCGGTGATCATGCTGGCAAGCATGTCTTCATTCCTCGCTTGAAGATAGAACCTTCAGATACTCAACTTCCTTTTCAATTTTTGCGCTTTCAATTTGCATTGTCTCTTGCTTTCGTCATGACCATCAATAAAGCTCAGGGTCAATCTCTCAAACTTGCTGGTTTAGATTTTAGAACTCCTCCTTTTGCTCATGGACAATTCTATGTCGCAGTTTCAAGAGCTACTTCGTAAATAGTTTAAAAATAATTTGGGATCCTAAATTACCAGCTCCAACCACAAAGAATATTGTATATCCTGAAGTATTATTAGATTAGCTTTGTTGTATTTTATACTTCAATATATGTAATTTTTCCTCCTAGTACTTTAGATCCCGTCCTTGACGGGATTCAGACCCTGACGGGTCCTAAACCTAGTCTGTAGTTAATCAGAGCTTGGACGCGTGACCTGACGAATTAGGCGAATGCTGACCAATAAGCTGAGTTCAAGTTTTGTTCCCAGGCAGAGTGGGGGTGGTCGGGAGGGTGACACATTGGTCGGATGGCCGCAGAGTTGGGTGTGGGGGATGGCAGGGGTTGTGGGGGGGCCCTGTGAATTTTTTGGGGGGGTCCGGTTGGATGTGAGCTGGCAGATGGGGGATTTATGGCAGATTGGGCACTGTTTGTGGTGCCGCAGCTGGAATAGGGCATGCAAATTTTCGGTAAATTACATGCATATTCTACACTATATATGCAACATTTTGTCCCACCAAAAGGAGTCCCCATCTGGTGTGTGTGAGCCTGCAGAATGTCAGGAAAGTGAAGGTGGTCCGGAGTTGTGGCTGAAATTCAGACTCAGTTCGAAATCCACAGCCAGAGCGTTCACACTCAGCCGAACTCAAAACCTTCTGCTCATCAACATCCTATCCCCTCCATTCCCGACTCTCCTGCCGGCTTCCTGCTGCTCCTGCCACCCCACAACTTTCCCATCCCCATCTACTGTCTCCTACCCCCCTCCAGGCAACCTTTTGGCCCCCCCAAGTTGACCAATGGACAGCAACAGTGCCACCAGTGCCCCCAGCAAGAGGGGCGCATTCCGGCTGCTTTTGAGCGCCATGGGGGAGTTCTGTGGGCAGCAGGGGTTGTGGTGCACCCACCCCCTGCTGTTCCAGGTGAGTTTTCAGTTTAATTGACTGTATTGGAGGGGGACTGACATGGGAGTGATCACCCAGGCTTCACCCCCCACTCTCTGCCCTCCCATCACCCCATCCAGCTCACCCCTACCTCCCCTCAACCCCCCTGCACTCCCTCCACCCATCCCCCACCCCCCCTCTGCTTCCCCCCCTCCCTGGCCTGTTCTGGCCTCTCCCTCCACCTCCCTGCCTTTTCCCCCTCTCCAGCCCCTTCCTTTAGCCCCCATTCACTTTCCTATCACTGTCCTGCACTCCCTCCACCCATTCACCCATTCCCCACCCTCCCCCCTGCTTCCCCTCCCTTCCTGGCCTGTTTGGCCCCCCCTCCACCTCCCTCCTTTCCCCCCCTCCAGCCCCTTCCTTTAGCACCCATCTACCCCCCCATCACTCTCCTGTGTCATCTCTCTCACCACACTGTGCCTGCACCCTCTGTAGTAGCTCATTTTGTATGATATTGACATTTAATTTAATTTAACTTATTAAATAATTAAATAATTAATAACTACTTAACAATGGCTGAACCAATGCAGTGTCAAGACTTCACTACTGTGAATCCTGTCTTCAGGAGGCAACCAGACTATTCTCCACTGTACAGGTGGGAGTCTATCTGATATTTACCTGTAACATCAAGCATGGTCAGGTCTCAGCAGTAAACATAATACATTCCAGACATACATGAAATTATAGGAATTCAAAAAATCTTTTCTTCTTTGCTCACACTCAGCATTTACTACTGATATATACACCTACCAGTGGAATTAATCGCTAAACCTGTCTTGGTGAGCTTGCGCAATGAGTGGTAGGATAATGCGACCATGTCCTGGGACCAGTGGCATAACCTGAGGAAGAAAGTGTATTTGTTAGGTAAGACAGCGAGATATTAGCATTCGCAGAAAGATAAAAACAGGGGTGAGTTAGAATGCAAGGGGAGTGCAAGAAAATTATATTACCTGGAAACAGTGAGCTAACAAAGCAACAGTGTAAACACAATGACAGAGATTTACAAACAAGACTTACTCACAGTTGTGAGTGCTGACCACATCGCACAAAATGTAGTTGGTCTCAGCAACAGTTACAATGTATGCAACATACACTGGGGCCAAGGTCTCAGGCCTCAACATAACATATTGCACATAAATATAATTTTTGGCAGAATTCACATTACACAGAATTTACTGTAGATTATATTTTGCCTAACAATCCTCAAGGACATATTCCACATACAAAACCCAAAAATATTCTCTGTACCTATCTTGATTATTATATGTTCACCCAACACCAAATAAAATTCACAATTGTTCCTTTACTACCTATTACCATTAATTATTGATACCTAATAGTTGAGGGCGGGGCCGAGCGAAGCAAGGTCTCAGCCCCCTCCATGAATCATGATATATTTCATAAAACATGTCCAAAAACATCTCTGCAGTCCTTTCTTTCTAGGTCTTTAGATCCCGTCCTTGACGGGATTATCGCCTCCCTGGACGGGTCCTAACCCTAGTTCACTCTTATTCTATCATTCTCTGAGTTCCCCTTGTCATCAAGGAGAATTCACTGAGTTCACTCAGTCCAATCAATTCATTAGTCAGCATTAGTCAGCTAGATACATTTCTAAGGTTAAGGTTTCATTCTAAACAAAACAGAGTATTCAACAGGTATTAAGATATCCCTGAACTAGTAGCCAATGTGCGTTTGAAGCTTTGGATTTAAGTCAGATATTATAATACCCAGAGATACTCTTGATTGAATAGGCCCTGTAACCAGAACAATTCATATTAAATTGGTGAATATTGCTATTAGTATTCATTAATCCACGTTTTATATTCCAGTAGTGAATATATATTATTTCAGTACATCACACACCCAATTGCTATTCATCCCTACTCAAAGTCTCAATTCTTAATTGAAGAGACCTCATTATTACATTCTATTGATTCATATAGTACATATACCCACAAACCCCTTCCTGTTAGGTTATTTCGATATTAGAAACCCACAAACAACAAGAAGGTACCTGAACGAAGTCAACTCTGGTAATTCTTGGTGAAACAAACATTCACATAACACCGTTCAATGGTAAACATTAATATATATTTCAGTGGGGTTAGCTAGCTAGTTACTGAATTTGATCTGTCAGACTCAGGCCATCATGGTGAATCCTTATGTTCTACATCTCAGGACATTCAAAACTGCAAGTTTCAAGTCATAATAACCTCCCCCAAGATGTGTCAAAAACATCTGAAACTCTCTTCCCTCTTTTGATCACCCAAATTCACAAAGAACTTTCTCACTACCATTTTTGATGAAGCTCACTGCATCTCTCACTTGGGTGACAAGTTTCACAAGAAATACTCCCAGCTCAACAAGCTACAATCAATTTTCCCATCATCGGTCCCTTTTTTAGCTGTGTCAGCAATGTTACCACCTCACATTCTCTCTGACATTCAACACACACTCACTTTTGACATTCAACACACATTCTTTGTCAACTTGGGCAACAATCAGCCTAACATCACACCAATTGTCTGTCGGATGCGTGGTGCTATAACAGATCTTGATGCTCTTGACTTCACAGTCGAAAAACTTCTTTCTGGCACTCCTTTTATCTGCCCAATCATCTTCATCAATACTCACGATCTTGCCTTCAAGACCTCGAGGCATCTGAAGACCCTTTTACCTTCTGATCTTGTATCAAAGGTCGATTTTATGTATGCCAGACGTTTGACTTGTGCAAAACACAAGGTCATGCATGACTTTTAAGAGGGGCAGATATCTATCTTGTGTGCAACTGAGGCTGCTGGCATTGTGAGTGCTCTATTGAATGTCTCAATGTTGCTAACATCTTTTGGTATGGACATATCAGACATGACTGGTGTTGTGGGATTCATGGTCCCATCTTTGCTCTCAGTTTGGGTCCAGTGTTATAGCCAAGTTGAATGCAACGGCAAACCAGGAGAAGCCATTTTATTGGTCGAACCATTTCTTTATCAACTCTGCAAAGAACATAGGAAGCAAACTGGCCCTGGCCAAGATGATGATGCTGCAGAAGACCCAGACAATAGATCTATAGACACAAATGCCCACAGCATTGATGCCTGTTATGTCAAGAAGGTTTAGGACGGTATGCAGAAATGGGTTGATGCCCTGGCCGTGGAGTGTCGCCATGCTGTCAAGAAGGAGTATTTTGGCAATCCCAATGGTGGGCAGGCACTTATTGTGCCCTGTTGCGACCTATGTGTTCTCAAGAGCACTCATGAATGTCCAGATAATCTATCTCCCCAGGAACAGATGATCCTCAAGCTCATCCATTGCCTACACCCAAGAACTATGGATCAAGCTGGTTTTACTCAAGATAAAGATGTACAAGACATGTCTGACAAAGAACCCTCTGCATCTCAGTCTACTCAAATGGCCACCAAATGGCCTTGTCATGCAGGTCCCTGGTATGTAGAACACCTTGAAAACTGTCATGATAGTCTCATCAAGTGGTGCAATGAAATCTGGAACAGGAACTTCCTTGACTATACCTTTGATTCAGAAAGTATTATGCCTGACATGATCCTCACCAAGATAGTGAGCCAAGCCTGTCTCAACACATTGAATGACCACAAGGAGGAGCTTGAAACCTGGATCTGGTTGGATGAATATGGCAAAGAAGTCCTTCAAGTATTGGCCCCCATGGACATTGCATGGAATGAAGAAAATGAGAGGAATAAGGCAGAGAGGAAGGCAAAGAAGTTGAGGGTCACCAAAGAAACTTGTTTAGTGGGCCAGTGCTGCGCATGGCATGAACGAGTTCTTTTTTTCTCCTCCTCACTTTCATCATAGCAACCTCTCACCATAGCAACATAAAAATAGAAGAAAAAACCTGCATAGCATGTCTCAACTTCCTCTCTCACTGTCATGTCTTCTTTACTTCATCATTATGCAATACTCTCAGCCAAAAAAGAGAGCAACACAATACATCAACTGTCAAATACAACTGTCTTTAAACAGTATGATAACAATTGACTTACATTTGCTAAACTCTACTTCTCCATAACTTTGCTGCACAACAGATGATAACATGAAGACAGCTGTACTTGAGTGGACCAATGTTGCATATGGCATGAACAAAGTCTTGTTTCTATTATTGAATTTTTATTTGTATGATTATTACAAACATCAATAAGTGATTTTGCTTGAAATATATAATTAGTATATATTATATACAGCGATATCACATTGAATTATATGTTTTAAGTAAAAATATCATTATATCATCTGAGTTACACTAATTTCTGCTTATATGGCTGATATTTCTATATATAGTAACAGTGGTCACATGTGACTATGACTCCTGTGATCACCTTGAAATTTAGGATATATGGTGTAAAATTGCCTTATATGATTAGACTGGTCACATGTGACTATCACCATTGTGATCAGCAAAAAATTTGCTATACAATATCAGAAATTGCCTTATATGGTTAGAGTGGTCACATGTGACTGTCACATCTGACCCGAAATGATAATATTAGGCAGCAGTTCAATTTTCAGCTGAATCTGATAAGAATCAAGGCCAGGATAAATATTTTGAATATAATTGTATTTGTGTAATGAATATGATGAGTATGTGATTTAGCATATATTATGCAAAATTACCATATATGGTTAGACTGGTCACATGTGACTGTTACCATTGCGATCAGCAAAAAATTTGGTATATAATATCAAAAAGTACCTTATATGGTTAGACTGGTCACATGTGACTGTCACACCTTGCCCGAAATGTTTATATTTGTCAGCAGTTCAATTTTCAGCTAATTCCGATGAGAACTGAAGGGTGTATGAATATTTTGAATATAATTGGGAGGTAATTTGTCTTGTGTAAGACATCCCATATTTGGATGCTTATGTAAGCCACTCCAAACATGGCCCAGATTTTATGTTACATTCCAACATAAGAAGTAGAATCATATCTATTGCCCAAAAAAAATTTCTCTATAGGCGATGCAAAAACATTAATGAATTAATTAATGAATTAATTAATTAATTACGAACCTTCACTGAACCAGGTCTGATAAAGAACGAGTCTTTTAATAAATTAAAAGAACTCGTAAATCAGCAAACATGGTATGAGGAATGACTTGCATGATCTCAGGTGGCCATAGTACTGTACACCATTACAAGAGCACCCACTCATCTGGCCATACTGCCATTCCCAACTGTGCCCGCTCTTCCATGGCCAGCTGTCCCCTATGGGTTGGCATTACCAGCTCCATACAAATTTCTATATTATCTATTTTCTCAGAACGTTCCAGAACTTCATTCAGTGTAAAATATCCCTGTTCCATATGTAGTACATGCAATACAATTAATACTGTACTGTTTCGATTGGAGCTTCATGAGATCCCAGCATGACCACAAGTCACCCTAGCTTCAGAGCTTCAGAGGTGAGCGTGATGCGTGACCTGGCCTACCTTTGCTTCATGACATGGCTCAGCTTCGATTTTACCTCCTCCTCGGCTTCAATTTCTCCTCCTCCCCTGTCACTTTGAGGTCAACTTTGATGTTGGTATCATACTGGATAATCATACTGCCCAGTTTCAGCACGTTCCGCCCCTTTAAAGGTGTCTTAAAAATTTTCAATCCACTTTTGAACACAGCAGATTGAGTATAGCCAGCGTGCCATTGCAAATGCCCAATATAGAGATTTTTGGCATCATCAGTATAGTGTTTCGAAGCATATAGCATTATATAACAGCTATAAATGTGTTTTTCCAATATAAATGTGTTTTTCCAATATGTCATGATTTAGCTTTGGAGCACACAAGTCAGCGTGACAGTCACTCAAAATAGGTTCCCTTCAGAGGGGGGCGTGACTGCATGACGAAGCTCCGATCGAAACAGTACAGTATGTTGTCCAATCTTCCTCGAGTGACCACTCTGATGCTCTATTTGCATGCCAGTTGTCAATTGTCCTACACAACCTTGAAGAATCTGAACCCATTCCCTCTATGTCTATGATCTTTTCTTTTCTGTTGATTTTCCATCCTGATTTATAAATGTATATCTTGGAGGCATTGTCATTGTATGACTCTTGTAGTTGTCATACATCCATTTCTTTTTCAGGTGAGGTGTGTGATTTCCTGCAGTGGAAGTGATTGATTTCGTCCTCCTTGACTTTGCATTGACATGGAATTGAAGCAGAGATCTTCCCAACACAGGGTGCGCAGTAGCATACCATGTCACACAGTATCTTGAAAGTACTTGACAAGTATACTAAATATCATTACCATAACATTCAACATGGTATTGTAACAGTATTCAGACATAAACTACAATACTTGTGCTCAAATTCATCTGAAGGTATGAAGGCAAATGAGACTTATACCCTTTCAATAACATCAAGCCTTTTGTTTCACTACTTTTACTGTATCTACAGCAAAGTACTGTATAGTTCAGATAGAATACTTGCAGCCTAAGATGAATAAAAGTATTAAACTAGTAAGGAAGTTGTGCCACTTTCACTACTAGGATACCTTTTGAATCCTTTCAAGATACAGTGTGAAATAGTATAGTACTATTGCCATATTGTGGATTTAAGATACTGTGTCAATACTTTTAAGATACTGTTTCAGTACTTTTATTATAATAAAAGTATCTTAAAAGTATTGACACAGTATCTTAAATCCACAATATGGCAATAGTACTATACTATTTCACACTGTATCTTGAAAGGATTCAAAAGGTATCCTAGTAGTGAAAGTGGCACAACTTCCTTACTAGTTTAATACTTTTATTCATCTTAGGCTGCAAGTATTCTATCTGAACTATACAGTACTTTGCTGTAGATACAGTAAAAGTAGTGAAACAAAAGGCTTGATGTTATTGAAAAGGTATAAGTCTCATTTGCCTTCATACCTTCAGATGAATTTGAGCACAAGTATTGTAGTTTATGTCTGAATACTGTTACAATACCATGTTGAATGTTACAGTAATGATATTTAGTATACTTGTCAAGTACTTTCAAGATACTGTGTGACATGGTATGCTACTGTGCACCCTGTGCAATGTACTCCCACACAGCATAAGGACCAGTTGAAGCAAATGTGTACTGTAATGTAGAAGACATGAGTCATAATCTGACAAGTAGACAATGTACCTTGATATCCCTGACGTTGTGCTCTTGTAGCAGGCTGATTGAAAGGAAGTGGTCCCATTTTTCTGTTGTTTTAGCCAGCCAGCAATATTGAATGATGAAGGACCTGGAAACAATGTGTCAGCAGAGAAAAAATGCATGAAAGCCTTGTACTTATGTCGCGTATCATGTCAAGAGCCCAATCAGTCATACCCTTGTGAGTCGCCTTAGTTCTAATGCCTTGACCATGAGCACAGGGAAGCCTGTGCCAGTTCTTCAAAATGACTGGTAGTTTGTTGCTGATCAGGAGAGCAGTCCAAAGTGAGCTTTGCTGTTCTTGATCAGATCCTCTTCAGTCCAGCTGAGAGCCCATAGAAATAGCGGCAGATTGAGGTGCAGAGTGTCCATAAAGTCTAGTACAGCAAGTACTCTTTGGGAAATGTCACCAGCTTCATCCAGGAAATTTTGATGGGATTTTGTCTGGTGCTGTCATGAATCAGAGACAGAATCCCATCGGGGATGTACTTCTGAGTGACCAGACCTTTCCATATTTGAACACAATGCAGTGAGAGGACTGCCAGAGGCTTTCAAGTGTCTCAAAGGATGATCAGACACTCAGAGGAAGGGGCAATAAGGGTGCAAGATAGGAGGTTGATCGTAGGTTATCTCATTATATAATCACTTATCTATACTCACTCTATCTAATCTCACCAGACATTCTAGCTAGCATTGAGTCTTGTCTTTTTGACACTCTGACCAGAACCTTGCACATACCTCAGAATGGCTGGGGACATTAGGTAGCATAAAATTCACATCAAATTCACAAGTCCAGGTTGTTGGGAATAGTGACTGAATAAGTTGTAGAAAGGATTGATAATCTGTATCATGTGATCCTGGAACTCAAACACGTCTGTCTGATGAATAATGCTGAAATGCAATGCTGAAATGCAATGCTGAAATGCAGCAGTTATTCTACTCAACACAAGAAACTTCTAGTACATATGTGTGGACAAAGCTTGCATGCTGCTCAGAACCAGTATTGCCAATGGCAGCTGGAATATCTAGAAGGAAACAACTTGATTTATTGTGGATTCATACCACTATGTCAACCACAGGACAGCAGACTACCTTTGTTATAAATGGTGCAATCCTGCTCCATTGAATGGATCTGCTCCAAATCTGGTTATTGTGGAACATGATAGGCAAGGAAGACCTTATTACAAACATGCTTTTAATACCCAAGTGAGTATTAGATGATTTCTTTTTAACTTGTATTGAAATTGATGATATTATTGTGTATTGCACGTGACCTTGTATAACGCCACAGTCACAACTTCATCCAAGGCCCTACAATCGGATGGCCATATCTCAGCAAGTTTTGCACATATCAACTAGTGGTTTGAAATCCCCATTCCCATACCCATAACCAAGGTGTTGACCACTTATTTTTGTTCTAATATAGCCATTTCCAAATTCGAAAATTTGACAATGGGTATGGAAGTCGGTTGGACCTTGCAGGCCACAGAGGGCATCAGCCATTGTCAAACTATGTATGTACACTCCAGTGCTTATTTGCTAGGTGCTAAAGATATTTTTGACAGCTCACATGAGAACATGCATGGAAGTACGGTTGCACAGATCGGCACACGGCTTTCCCATCTGCAGTACATTTACTAGCATTTACTGTGGTTTCAGCTGTCCCCCCCTGGTACTCATCTGTTTTAGATCCACAGGGAGCTATCTTGCTTTCATTCTTCTCCCCATCTGCATATTCTTACATGACATGACATGAATTCACCATCTGGAAATTTACATAGGGTATCAGATATCATACATAACTGCAATGGCGGAACCATCCAAATACATCAGCCTCAGTAGTCTGATAAAGAGCTTCAAGCAGTGTACAATATATCTCCGTATTGGACAACTCAGTCATTGCCAAACGGGTATATTCACCATGACGACGTAGGCGGTATTTCATTGCTGAGAAGGCTAGTTCGATGGGGTTGTAGTCAGGGGAGTATGGTGGCAAGAATTCATAACGCATGCCGCTGAATATATTTTAGTAGAGATCAATCTGGGCAAATGATTGTTTACTGTGACTCAATGAGCTCCAAAATCTCTGGGTGTTTATGAATACGACAGTTGTCCATAACAATGACTGATTTTGGAGCAGGAAATGGTTCCATTTGGTCCAGCAGACGTCCAATAAAGGTATAGAAAAGTTGTGAGTCAAAAGCACCTTCCACGATGTTGCAATGTATAATTCCATCGTTGAGTGATAATCCAGGTAACACTGAGAATCTGTGATCATAAAAGTTAGAAGAGAAGCTGTCAGTGAATAGGCAATACTTGCCGTCATCCACGGCAGAAGAAGGCTTTGCGTGACGCTTTTCTACCACGTATTGCCCATGCGTGTCCACGATAGGTTGTCCAGCGATCCACAGCACTCTCATCAACGAAAACAAGCTGCTCTGCATCATATGTTCCAATACGTGCAGCAAATTCTGCACGTTTCTCAGCACTTCGCTCCATTGCGACACGTGAAAGCTATCAATGATGACCACAGGTTTTGTGAATGAGAATGTCAACTACACACCTTCTTTATGGTATACCCACCTTTTATAAGGGTACGCCATATTGTCGATGTTGATACCGATACACCACACACATCCTCCAACTCTGTCCGAAGCTCATCCAGATAAAGATCTGGAGTTTGATTCAACGTTGCAAACATGTGCTGGACAATTTGCTTAAGCAGAGTATAGTTGACTGAAGAAACAAGCCCACAAACCTGTATATCATAGTCACATAGTGAACGATGTATTTGAGGCCTCAATCGTTTTGGTACATTGACATTGCCTGTTTTTCTGAAATGCGCAAGTATCTTCCGGACAGAGCACAATCCTAGATCAGTGTACATGGAAATCTCCTTGGGCCCCATGGATATACTAAGACGAATGACAATCCAATGGACTTCCTCAGGGATCGGTTTGCCAGCAACCATGGCGTAGATGGTTGATCCAAGTCAACAAGTTGAATTGCTTCTTTTGGTAATTTGGACCTTATCTCACAAGGAAGATAATGACATCACTTTTGGATACCTAATACATATAATGATGGCCTATCCAATGATTACGATGCTCCACCCAACTCTGCCCTGCATGGTCTGAATGGAGAACAATTGATGCCCTGATGCCTTTGTAGTGGAGATTGAAGTGAGTAATGCGGACAGAGGGAAAGAGAGCTATGTCTCTGTTCCTCAAGCGTACCACCAAGCCCAGCTCAAGCAAACAAAGCTCACCACCAGAATGGTCACCTATCACCAAAACAAGACAAACACGTCGATCCTTTACATCCCTGTGGCAACATGTGATGACATTGATGTTCAGAACAAAGCCACTGAATGGATGAACGGGGGATGCTTCCTTCCCTGGGAGCACATCCACGAACATAGACAGGTCCTCGTACATTTCAGGCAGGTGCTCAATAAGCTGAGAGGAATGTATGAGCACACCAAATGAATGACCTTGATTCGACACCGACCTTTCCTTCTACCCACAAAAAGAAATCCTCAAAAGTATTGCAAAGGTTTGTATATTCACGTGCATGTTCCTTGAGTTCCTCAGAGACGCGTGGCATGAGTTGATAGTAATTGGTCTTTGAGCACCCTTTGCGACGTAGCAGATATGGGTGCACATCATGGGGCGCACCATCTCCCTGTTCCAATGTATTAGTAACTGTGTGATAACTGTCAGCCATGAACGCACACGCGGTCCATTTCTCATATACACATCAAAGTGAATAGCAGGAAACTTGACGCCACTTGAAGCCTCAGAACTATCAGTATAAACCAGGGAAGGGCCACTCTCCACAAGCAAAGCATTGCGTATGTTCCGTTCGAGGGACGAGTGCATGTCCTGTGGCATATCTCCCCAGATGAATGCAGCCAGTGATCCATCAGAGCAATTGAGACGGACGTCTTTGCTGCAACCATGCCGATGTCGGTGGCCAATATAACACAAGGAGAAACAAAACTCACCCATCAAAAATATTTTCATCCATCAAAACATATCTATTTGGGCCCTTGACACCGCTCTCATCATATAGCTCAGAAATCTATCAAGGTCACATCAATTCTGCCCCACTCTCAAGTTCATATAACCCTTACCATACGGGCAAAATCATCACTACCCTTGGGAACCTGGGCATTGAGAGCGTACAGTCTTTGCTGATCTGTATATGCTTTCCTTGCCTCATATTCTCTTGGGTATGGGACTGTCTTGTTCTGTCTAGCATCCATAACAAATCTAGTGTTAAGAACCATGTAGTTCGGGGACACGGGGTCAGGAACCAGAAAACCGCACAGCGGAGGGGCCTGTACGACGCTACCCAAGCTGAGCTGATGCTGAACATGGTTCTGAATGTCACTGCCTGCATCCGAGAATGGTGACAACGGCCGTTCGTCCATGTTCAATTGCCTTGAGGACATGTAAGAATGGAGTAGGTTTTGATTCATAATATGGAGTTGTGCAGGCACCACCAAACGTCCCATTAGAGGCTCCAGACACCACGCCCAGATTTCACGGTTCCGCATGAGGGACAGAAAAGAGCTGACAAAATATTATTACTATTACACCTATTAAACCCT
This sequence comes from Hygrocybe punicea, assembly GCA_963556145.1. Classification (NCBI taxonomy): domain Eukaryota; kingdom Fungi; phylum Basidiomycota; class Agaricomycetes; order Agaricales; family Hygrophoraceae; genus Hygrocybe; species Hygrocybe punicea. The sequence continues at coordinate 5,269,934 of OY744461.1, read as the reverse complement.
GATCACTTACTTTTTTTGGATGCTGTCGAAGAAATGATCAGACACATCCAAGTCCGAGCAGTCTATGTCTCCCTTCAAATCCATATCATGAAGCAAACTTGGTGAGAACATAGTGGAAAGTCTCAAAGGGATGTGACGTCGTAGGTAGTCTATGAGAGGAATTAGACATTCACAAACATCCTTCCCTGCATCCGTTTCTGAAGCGTTTGGTAGGTCAAACTCTATGAGATAAACAGTTGTGCACAGAGGGAGCTACTCACCAGGATCAGGCCAGCGAAGAGTATTTGATATGGCGTAAATCTCATCAAACTTCATCTGCGAAATCTCAGCCCTGCAGTTGTTCGCTGCAATAATCATCAGAAAGTATATAGATCCTGTGAGACAACCTTAGCATGGACCGTGCATGACAGTAAGAGGAAGCTCACCAGCACCGGCAATGGAAGCAAACTTCGTACCGATTCCTACCCATGTGCGAAAGGTTGATAATGTCGGGCCACCATCCATCCCCATTAAGTGAAGATTGTAGACATTAGCCACTGACTTATACCTGTTCGTCCTCAAGATGCTACAGGAAGCTGATAAGACACAGCGTGTCAACATAAGAAGGACCCACCAGTCTGCTTTTGCTGCTAGCTGCAGCATATTAATCATAGTAATGAATTCCAGCCCAGTGGCCATTTCCAGGCTGCGTTGGCAACGCCGGACCACGGACTGCAGAGAGTCCATCACGAAAGCACCATTCTCACCCTCCCATGCCCCACCTGCCACCAAAGCTCACATTGACTGCATCCATTTCTGGGTTGATGCATTCGACAAATTGCTGATAGCACCCTGTGATAAATTGGAGATAGCCTCTGCGGCACGTCCTCCCAAAGTGCTGACAGGCTTCTCAATGACCTCCCAAGCTTTCTGCTGCTTCTTCCCTTTGTTCTTTTTCTTGTGCTTTGTACCACCACGATTGCATTCCCCAACCCTGTGAACCGCATACGCGCCCGCCCCAGCACCACAACCTTCCCGCTCCCCAATACGGTTTGAACGGCGTCGCTCCCTTCGATCCAATTGGTTTTGGGCAGTGTAAGAATGCGCGTGGTCGGTGTGAATCTGGATGTATGGAGGAAGAACTTAGAAAAAAAGGGAAACGGGGAATGTTGCTCACCGTATTGGCACTGGCATTCTGCAGGGAGTCCAGCACGATGTGTGAAGGTTCAGGCGTCGAAGGAAAAACTCCAAACGCTGAGGAGACGCCCTGGGTGGGTGCACAAAATGGACTCCCTGGACTGGCAGAATGCACGTGGTCGGTGTGGATCTGGATCTGGATGTATGGAAGGTTGGACAATGAAGGAAGAACTTAGAAAAAAAGGGAAACGGGGAATGTTGCTCACCGTATTTGCACTGGCATTCTGCAGGGAGTCCAGCGCGATGTGTGAAGGTTCGGGCGTCGAAGGAAAAACTCCAAACGCTGAGGAGACGACCTGGGTGGGTGAAGGAAAGCTACCACAAAATGGACTCCCTGGACTGGCAGAATGTGTGCGGTCACCGTCTGCATTCTGTGAGAAGGACTTGAGCCTGATGTGTGAAGGGAATGGTCGCAAAGGCTGCGTCCACATGGACATGGACTCACTGCACTGGCAGAATGTGTGTGGTCAGCATCCCATGAGAAGGACCGGAGCTGGACATGTGAAAGTTCAGCCGTGGAAGGCAGTCATGGTCCAGTGGACTCACCAGAGTGGCAGAATGCGTTGGGTCTGTGTCATTCCGAGAGACCGGACTTGCAGAATGCACATGGTTACCGAAGGCGTAGAGCTTTTGGTATATGGCAAATATACCTGGTGGCAGACTGTCGGCAGATTGATGGAGGAACTGGAGCATGTCCAAGAGCTCCTTCGGTGAAAAGTCCATCAGTACCGGAAGCAGTCCCAAAAAGGTGCACGTTTTATCGCCATAAAACGTGCACCTTTTTGGGACACCCCCTGATGCATCAGCCGCTCCACTGGGCCCATGAGACCGAAAGCGTTCGACAGAATGCTCAAAATACTTATCATACGCTGTCATCCCACATAAAAGGATCTTGGCTGCAAGACCGACAAAGGTGAAAGAGCCAGTAGGTAAGAGTGAATGCTAAACTTTCTACGTACTGTAAACTTGAACTCACCTATCTCCATGGAAAAGGCAAAGGCACCATGTCAACCCTGGCGACTTTCATCCCCAGTATGATCTTTCCTCTGCCCTCAGAGCATGAATTCACCAAGGTACCGACTTCAACCTCCACGGCCCCGTACCAGGTCGGCATACCACCCCCCAATCAGGAAGGCCGTCCCACTTTCATCATATGTGATCCATCTTTACCCCATCGCATGCTGGTGTCGCTTCAAGCCTACCTGCAAACTGCACCTGGCAGACAGCTAGCCCCCTCTGCAGTGCTCATTCAAGCCGTTGCAGGACTGGAGAGGTCCCTGAGGGGTTATGTCCTAGACCATGAAACATCATCCAACCTCCTTTTCCATCGTGCTTTCAACCCCATCAGCTGTGCAGTGGAGGAGGTGGACAGTAATCCGTCGCAGCCTGTGACTACCACACGTAACACACTGTTCAACCAGATTCCCGATGGAACCTATCGCCCACACCGAGACGCGGACGCACAGCTTCACGTCGAGTTCAAGAGCTGGACAGCATTTTCACATCATGCGACGAATATATTACAGCTTGGTCGTAACAGTACAGTTCTGGAGTTGAGCCCTAGTGAGACAGGGCATCGCTCCATAATATTTAAGGTGTGCTGATCTGAACCTACAGGAAACGCTCACCTCACCATTTGTACCCCCAGATTGGGATATCTATGCTGTCAGATCTGAAAAAGATACCATATGCTCTGCTCTTTGGAGGCGATCGGTACATGCTCTTCACTCTTTGCCCAATCCCTGGAGGGCCCCTGCAGGGCCTTCTGTGCTCAGATATTCTGCATATCCTGGATGCGACAACGCCATTTATGCCCCTAATCATTTACTGTCTGTTGGGTGTGGGTGCCAAGGTCTTGGACGTGCCGCAGCATGTCCAAGTTCCTACAATCTCATTGGTAACGTCATTAGGCTGTACACGACACGCAACGAAAACAGCTAACGCAAACATCCATGCAAATGCTGCTAAGCTGGCAACAATATTTCCTGGTGTAACTTTACAGGTGCTTTTCTTTCCATCAATCGCTTCGTCTCAATCAAAGGTCATTTTAGGCTGAAAATTTAGGGCTAACATTCGATCTCGATTGATGTCAACAGGAGACGTACGTGCTGAGTCTTTGCAACGTCATGTCTTCTTTGCACATGCGTGGGCCTCCTCCCTCCACCTTCAAGCAGTGGCTGCACAAGGCGACGCGAGTTCTGAAGTCACTTCCTTGGCAACGTCAGCAATGCCGAAAACTTATTCTTACAACATACTAGTGGGGTGTGGGCCATTGCTTTGCATGGCATGTTACTCGTCCCTTCTTTTAGCAAGAGAACACATATTAAGATTGAGCATATATAAACAGTACAGCATTATTACCATTACATGACAATAAATTAATATTTGAAAAGTCATCTATATCACCTTCATTAATACAAATTGATCTGGTTGATATACCATCATGAAACCATACCATACTGTTGATGAATATGCGGGCAGTAAAATGTGCATCACCAAAGTACACAATTCCTCTCAATGTGTAAGCAGTGGATATGTCATCAATTGACAAGTTTATAACTTGACTAATTATTAAATTCTCAATAGAGTCAACTGTAAACATGATTAGAGGTGGAATTTTGTTAAATGCAATAAATTTAGTAATCTCTCCCCAACACAATTGACATTTGTGCCGTTGTCTATTAACTATGATTTGAGCAAGACATGTTGAGATTGTTCCAGAAAATGAATATGAACAATGAAAGATGGCGTCACATCTATCATTTTCCAGAATGGTTATGTTTTCACAATTGATACATTTAAGACAAGTTGAAGTCATTGGTTCATTTGCTTTCATTATATAATGGGCCAAATCACTTATGGCAATGCCAACTTGACCATAAGGAAATATTTCGGGTTTATCTTGATGCAATAAATGTCTGATTGTATTTCTAACTGTTTCTAAATCTGTTGTGTGATTCTTGGATCGTTTGAATCCTAAGCTCAAAATCTTTAATATTTCATTGATGCTATTGAATCTTTTTTTCCAACTTGATGGATCTTCATTCCATATTGCTAGTAATATTGTAAAGAGTGAATCATAAGCACAGCTCCAATCTTCCGCATCCCATATAAACCCTTTTGGTTCATTTAATTCAATAGTACTTGTTTTTCGTCTTTTTTTCACTATGGAAGATGAACTTACAACTTGTTGTAATTTTCGTTTTTTATTTTGCAATACATTGGCCATCGAATTTTTATGAGTGACAGTGATTGGAACAGTTCCTTTTGCAGGAACAAAGTTGAGGTTTCTGAAATCTGCCTTTTGATTTTTGTTCATATGTTTAATTAATTGCCATGGAGAGGGCTGTGTTGTGTATTGATTTAGTTGCTCCGTGGCTTTCCATGCGATAGCATGATGAATGTTTTTTGGAATATATGACTTTCCTTTCCATTTTCTAAATTGATCAATGATAGAATTTCGCTGATCTCCCTTGACATGGTCTGGTAAGAGTCCTTGATATTTCAGTTTGGTAATCTCATCAAGCAGTTCTAATTCTCTGAATTCCTGCCTGAGATATCCAGAAGCACCCCCAGTAATTACTTTAGGATCAAAGCCTTGCATGATGATAGTTCCTGCTGCAGAAGCACTTCTTGATAAGCAAGTATAATAGGATTGGTGGTTTCTACAACTACTGAGGTCAACTACATTGTTAGGACGAGTACGTCCTTGACATGCATAATCAGTCATTGCAAAATTAGGTAGTACCAACACTTGTTCTCTTGACAAAGATATCACATCATCATTGGGTAATGAGCACATGGTGGAAGTGACATGTTTTGTAATCGGCACAACATTTTCAGGAAGTCCTTCTATGTTAATTTCTTTTGGAGGATTCAATAATCTGACAAATAAAGTGTCCAGTACAGTTTGTTGCTCAGGACCTATTGCACTCTGCCAACCCACAACTATGCCCTCTGCTCCTTTGGTAATGCAGCACTCTGTTGCATCATTGTTCCTCAGCATCACTGGCATGCCTACACATAAGTCCAATCTTCCTGGTATATGATCAGAGGATGATGCATGTGGTTGGCTCCAAAGTAGCTTTTGGAGTGAAGGTTCCAATATCTTTGTGTGTCGAATAGGATCCAAAATTGTTGACATGTGATGAGATTTTCTTTTGCTATTGGAACTAGTAGGATCATTCCATCTGTCTATGGAATAGAATGATGTTAATGGTCTCCTATTTTCAGCAGCAAAACGTTGAATACCAAGTTCATTGATTTTGTCTTTTTGTGCATTCAATGCAGTTATAACTGACACATTCCTGAATTTCTTTTGGGCTAATTTTGGATCATTTGGACCTTTTCCTGCAACACGAGTATGAAGAAATGCAATATCTTTGGGAGTACATGCTTTGTATCTCATGTTTTCCAAAGCAAGCCTCAGTTGGACATCTTCTTCTGACTGATTGGTTTGTCTCATATTTTCACGTAATATAACAACTGTTGTTATTTGATGCCAAAGAGCTTTGCCTATAGCCGCTTCCTGATTTGCTATAGTTTGACTGGAATTGATTTGGACACCAACGGTGTAAAGGCGAGGTCGGGGTGGCTGCGGAATAATAATCCTAAGCCTGTGGGGTCAGCGTAGAAGTGACTAGGAATAGTCTAACAAGCTTCAGTAAGATAATAGGATATAAGGAGTAAGAAGCCGCCGAGTAAACTACTGAAATCTATCGAGACCGATCGAAGCCGACGAAGCCGACGATGTCGGGTACGGCGGGTCGGGTGTCGGGTGAGGAGTAACGTAGAGATAAAGGCGGTAGAACGACGGGGAGGGCGTCGAGGAATCCGACGAGCGATGTGTGCGATGGAATTTACTGAGAGACTTAATTCTCAGAGAGAGGAAATGGGGGAACTGGTTTCTTATTTTGAGACGGCGTTTGGGCACCGTTTTTATACTACAAATTTGTGTACCTAGATTCGGACGAGAGTCCTCGGCCGATGAGAGGAGACAAAGGAGAATAAAAATGGGGAAGTAGGAAGAGCGTTGCGAGGCGACGATGACAGGGAAAATGGGTGGAAGATATGAAAAACCGTAAAAGATGCAATATACTTTACTATATCCCCATAAGGGAGACGCTAGGCGTGAATAAGGCAAGTCCGATGTCGGGATCCCAGTCCGATGAGATCTATCTTCGATATTTGAAGTTCCGTGAGTTTAGGAGATAGACCGTCCAGGTACGTGAGCGGCCGTGCTAGTCGGTATGCATCGGGTTGCGTCGGGTTGCGTCGGGTTCGAACGTAGATTGCTAGAGACGTCGGGTTCGAGCGGATTCGCTAGATATCGATGTTACGGCCTCAGAGGGTCGAGGACCCTCTACATCTCCTTGGGTCTTCTAATAGAGACCATCCGTGGTCGAGAATATGGGGTCTCCGAAAGCGGGTCGCGAATGTGGCCAATCACGTGAGCGGCCAAACAACGGCAAAGTAAAAAAAAGAAAAATTTTCTCGTTGTTGATCCGACCTTTCCTCTACACCATCACACGTTCACAATGTCCCAAGTCTACGACAACTTCCTCGCTTTCGTCGAAAGCATCGAACCCGATGTCCGGGCGGACTACGAAGAGGCCGTCAACGCGGTCACCGTGTTTCATAGCGACGACCTCGTAACGATGGTGGACGGCAACGAGGGGATGGCCCAACAATGGTTAAGCGGCCGCAAGAAGGCGCTGGTGAGTTTCCTTATTGACTACGCGTGTCCTAAGATAGCTCATGCCGTCCCGCCAGCGTGCTTACAATGGAATCGTCGCGGAACTCCGAGCTGGTGGTACGAGGCCAGTAACGCCACCGTTATGGGCCGACCGCCAATCGTACGCCAACGATGTCGAAGAGTGGCTGAAAGAAGCGGCGGACCGGGAGAGGCAGGAACAGGAAGAAGCCAGACGGCGGGCGGATGAAGAAGCGGCTACGCGGGAAGAGGAGGCCAAACGGATGGCAGAGGCAAGTGCACGAGCGGAGGCGGAGAAAAGGCGAAAGGCGGCAGAGGAAAGGCGAGAGCGGCTTAGAATAGAACAACACGAGCAGCACTGGAATCAAGAAGCGGACCGGGTTGAAAGGGATGGAGCCGCGTATCGGCGGCGGCTCAGCGAAGAGCGGCGAGCTGAAGCAAACGCGGGTGAACCAAGGACTGAGTCGATTCCGGAAGGGGAAGCCGCAGTTGAGCCAGAGGAAGGCCCCGTCGATCCGGCACCAGAGACACCGGCCGATGTAGACGACGTAGATACGCCGGGCGTAGAGACCGGAGACTTGGCTGGTACGACGGTGAGTTCTTGTGTCGGTTCATATGTTCTTTAGTTACTGATCCTGGTAACAGTTCACCGGGCCGTTTCCCCTACAACCCTGCACCAACTGCGTCAAGGCGCAAGAGGCGTGTCGAGGCGTCACGGGCTACGTGTGCGAACGATGCCGAAGGCTGAAGAAGAGATGTACTAACGCTACACACCGGACGGGCGGGGGTCGGCGCAAGGTGGATACCGGAAAGGGCAAAGAGGTCGCGGTCGGCACGAGGAAGCCGCTGTCGTTCACGACAAAACCCATCCGCAGTAGGCCTGCCCGGGCCTCAACGAGCAAACCGCGGGTCGAGGAGGTGGAGTCGGTCGAGGACGATGACGAAGACGAGGAGGAGTCGGAGGAAGAGCGGCCGACGAAAAGGCTTAGGACGGCCTCGACAGCGAACCCGTTCGTTTTGACGATGGAGAATTACGAGCAAGTGTCGGCGCGGCTAGCGGTCCTTACGGAGGAGCTGGGAGCCCTAGGCACCAACGTCAACCGTCACCTCGTCCACTTCGGTCAAGAGTTCCAGCGGCTTCGCGTCGATCTCGAACGGTCGACCTCAAGGTTGGCGATGCTGAAGCGGGATTACGAGACCGGCCGCCTGTAAAATATATATATAAAAATAACGAGCCCGTTGTATATAAAAAAATATATCGTGTATATATAAAAGACGTGTCAGCTTGTTCACCTAGCTAAGGAAAGCCGATCGGCTCCCGAAGACATAGGACTATTCGCATCATTCGTCATATCGTTGAAAAACTAAGAGGAACTAAATAAAATGGGGGTATAACGTGGACAGAATATAAATGAAATGCTTAATCGTCGTCGGGTGAGGAGTCTATGGAGGGCGGGTACGTCGGATCATCAAGATTGTTTGAATCGGTATCGTCGGCATCGGGGTATTGTAAGAAGTCGTCCAACGGTATCGATATTTTTGAGCGGGCGTGGTAGGGTACGACTCGGAAAGCGGCAAATCGAGATTTAGAAACCGCACCGTCGAGTTCGGCGAGTATGTAGGATCCGCCTTCTGTTTTCCTGACGACAACCATGGGTCCAAAGTACCGCGGTTTTGCTTTACGATCGAGAGACATTTCGATACGTGAATTTCGGACGAGAACGAGGTTACCGGGTTCGAAGTCGTAGACTTTGATCGTGTTGGCGTATTTCTGCTCAAATTGCCGAGCGGACGCGAGCCGAGATTTGGTAAGCTTTTCTTTGACCCGATCGAGGTCGGCTTCTCGTTTACGAAGTTGTCGGGCGCGGATGACTATGAGGTCGGTCGTAGACATCGTATCTTGCGTCGGAACCATGTACGTAGCTTCGGCAAAATCGAATGGAAACAGCGGTTCTACTCCGTGTGCGATGTAGTAGGACGAGTATCCGAGGCTTTTGTGTGTCGTGACCCGTTCGGCCCAAAATACGGAGTGGGTTACGGTGTGCCATTTCTTTTCATCTCCGTCACAACTTTTCATAATGGCCTCCCGGACATCTAGGTGGCGACGCTCAACGGGTCCGTTCGCTTGTGAGTTATAGGGCGAAATGCGGATGTGGCGGATACCGTAGCGGGAGGCAAGATAGTCGAGCGCTTCTACGAACGGCTTGCCGTTGTCGGTGACGATTTCTTCGAGAGCGCCCCAACGGCATAAGATGTCTTCGAACAAGAACGTGCCGATGGTGGAGCCGGTCTCGCGGCGTAACATGCGGAACTCAGGGTAGGCGGACAGGGAGCAACGGGCTTGGACGATGTATCGATAACCGCCGGATCGTGGCATAAACATTGTGTCGACATACGCTTTACGAAATAGCGAGGCCGGTGTAGCGACGGTGGGCGGAATGTGATGATAACGCATTTGCCGTACTTGGCACTGATGGCAAGACTGGACGTACCACTTGACGTCGTGGTCGAGGTGCGGCCACCAGAAACGGTCGAGTAGCCGAGCGCGGACGGAGAATATACCTTTGTGGCCGAGAGAGTCGTGAGCGTCTTTGAGTAACTGAAGCCGGCGGTCGGGCGGTATGACGAGTTTGTGTTTTCCGTGACGGTCTTTGCGCCAAAGCTTGTTATCGGTGACGAAGAATTCAAGGGCGTATCGTAAGAACAGACGGTATTCTTCGTCCGTGAAGTTCGCGGGTCGGGTTAGATCTCGTAACCAAGTCTCGACGAGGGCAAGACGAACGTCGGCCGCGCGGGCTTTATCGGATCGCGGTATGTCAGAAACGGCTTCCTGATTTGTGTAGACGAGGACGGCCGGTAATTTTTGGAGTCGGTCGGCTGTGGCACGGCAGCGGCCGCATACGGCAATCGGCTTAGACGGTATGGGGATGGGTCGGTAGTTGACGACTTCCATAAAGAAACCGTAGGAGTGGTCGAGCCAATCGTCGGAGTCGTTGATCTCCTCGGGGTCTTCTGCAGCGCGGGGACGTCGGGAGAGTCCGTCGGGTGCACCGTGTGCGGAAGCGGGTACGTGAACGAGTCTAAAGTCAAATAAGAGCACGCCGGCTATCCATCGGTTGATCGTTGCATTGGGCTGAATGTCGGGGTTGTTGAGCATCCCTTTTATGTACTTCGCGTCGACTTCAACGGTGAGGTTGCGGACGCCGATAATGAAAATCCGATAGGCGCGGAGGGCCCTGAAGAGACCGTAAAGCTCGAGCTTGGACTGAGAGTATCGGGCTTCGCGTTCGTTCCACGATATTGAACCAAAGCGATTCGGATAGCGCTTTCCGTCGGCGCGGATTTGCATAAGAACGAAGCCGACTCCAAGAACGGATGAATCGACGGCGAGAATCACTTCCCATTCACGCGTGTAGTCGATAGCGCGCAGCGCTGGCGACGTAATGACGGCGTTTTTGAGGTAGTCGACGGCGGTCTCTTCTTCTTCACCAAATTCGAAGGGTATACCTTTGCGGGTAAGGCGGACGAGGGGTCGGGAGTGAAGCGAGAAGTCCTTGATAAAAATACGCAAGACGCCGCAGATGCCAAGAAAGGCGCGAACTTCGGTGAGGTTGGTCGGCAGTGGCCAATCGCGAATCTTCTGTACTTTGGAGTCGTCGGCTACTCTTCCTTCGTATGTGCATCGGTGGCCAACAACGATGACTGAGGGTCGACACAACTCGAGTTTTTTGCCGTTGAAGGTACCGCCGACATAGCGGAAACGCTGGATGACGCGGTTGACACCTTGGAAGTGTTCCCAAATGAAACGTCGGATTGCCGGGTTCTCGGGTATAGTCTCGTAGGTACCGTCGGGTTGCTCGTAGCGGGTTGGAGGCCCTTTAACGGGAATATCGTCCATATACGGAACGGCAAGATGAGGGATTTCGTCACGGAGGATGTACGTAGAGTCACCGTGTAAGATCTGCGGGGAATTTGTGTATCCCATAGCAATCCGCGTAAGTCGAAGCGTTCCGAGTGGAGACTGAAAGGTCATATAGTCACGAGACGAGGGGTGGACGAGGCGTTGGTCGAAAGAGACGAAGAGGTCGAAGGAAGCGTAGCAAGAGTGGCCGCCAAAGGCCTCGGCCAAGTGCTCGGTCATGGGCGGTACGGCGGGATCGCGGATAGTGACGGCGTTAAGCGGCTGTAGATCGTGGACGATTCGAAGAGACTTCCCGTCCTTTTTCAAAACGCAAAACCAGCGGGAGCGATATGACGAATTCGAGGGTTCATAGGTACCGGCGTTAATTTTGTCTTTGATGATGCCGATGACTTCGTTAAGGATGCCGGGTGGGATTGGGATATTGCGATGGACCCACGGGTCGTGCGGTACGGTGGGAATGTGGATCGGCGGGAAGTAGTCCGTATTGAACTGGCCTTTCTCGGATTCGTTCCAGGCGAAGGCGGCTTCTTGCGTTTTGATGATATGGTGGCCGAGTTTTTCTTCCTCAGGCCAAAGGAATCCATCCGGGTTCATCGGCATCGCGTCGTGTCGTTCCTGGGTATAGCGGGTGCCGGGTGTAAAGTCGGGCGGGTGAGTCGGGAGCGTGGGTAAATCGGCTAGCGGGTCGCCGGTGATCTCGCGTATGATGCGGTATTCGTCGGGGAGAGTGGTAGAAATTGGGCGGATACGATCGGCTACCTTCTTATACTTTTTCTTGGTAACGACTCCTTTTAGGTCCCTGGTAGGGGGGGTGGTATACGAGATATAAGTAGCGTTTTCAGTAGAGGCTTTGTTACAAATATTCGAAGAGGAAATATGTGACGCAGGAGCGGAGACGGAACAAGACGAAGGAAGGGTATCGGTAGTACGTAGCTGATTTTGTACATCGGTCAACAATGAAATGTACTGGGCGGCAGTCTGGGGCTGAGACGAAGAGAAATCTAAATCGATAGAAAAACATAAGTCCTCTTCTAGGGGAAACGGCAAAAGGGAAGCATAGTTCGTGGTATAGGTGTGGTCGCTTTCGAGTGGCGGCTTCTCATCTCCCGGTGCGTCCTTTCCGAGAGGTATCTCCGGGTCCTCGACTTCTAAAAATCCGGCTTTCCGGTGTCGGACCGCTCTCGTCGGTTCTTTTGGTTGTGCTCGATGGTGGGCAAAGTGACGACGGCGCCGGTGTTTGGATCCGTGATCGTGACCTGTTGTTCTCCGTTTTTATAATCCTTCGTAAGGGCCTCGGAAAGCGTGAAGAACGGGCGGCCGATGAGGATCTCGTAGGGGGCGTCGTCGACGACTTGGACTTGGAGGAAAAGATCGACGTCGCCAAAAGTGAATTTTAGGTTGGCGATCCGGCCGAGGGTGTCGTTATCGCTTTTATTTGCCGACTGCATCCGCATCTTCATATTTTGGAGGCCGTAACCGAGTTTCTCCCAAATATCGCGTCGCATGCCGATGATCATGGAACCGTTGTCGAGGACGCACTCGAATACGAATTTGCCGTTGATGAGCGGGTAGACCGCACGGAGAGGGACTGAGTCGCGGCCGACGACGAGCGGGACGTTTTCCTGACAGTGTTGACAGGCGCGAGTGGGGATTTCGGGTGCGTGAAAGTGGAAGACCTCGACGTTGTTACTCTCGGCGGTGACCTTTTTCGACGTAGTGAGGTCCTTCATGTGACGGCGGGCGTCGGACGACATGGCTAAAAGCTCTCGCTGCGAAATGCAGACTTGAGAATCGAGCGCGCGGTCGATGACGGATTTGGCGATACCGGGATCTTCGATGGGGGCTTGGTAGCGGTATTGGGGGTGCGATGTGGGAAGGTTCTGGGGAGTGCGCGGTACAAGGGCGGTCGGCTCGGTCGGCCGCGTGTTCGAAGGGGGGACTATGGTGATCGGCTGCTCGTTGATAGGTCTGGCCGTTTTCTCGGCGGGTTTCGCGGCGGGGACAGACGTGGAAGTGGTGGGCAAATTGGGAAACGTTTCTCTAGACTTGCCTTTCGCCTTTGATGGGATCTCTACACCGTCGAATCTAACCCGTTTACGAAGCCGCTGCACTTCGGCTTCCAGAACCTTAATTTGTTCGTTGTCGTCGTCGATGTCGGACGTCGTGGACTGAAAGATGTCGGCGTACTCGGTGGTGACCTCTGGTTCGTAGGTGGGTACTTCGACGGCGGAGACGAAGTTAGTTTTGACATGAGGCGGCGGGTCGCGTTGGAACGGTTCTGTGGGGTTGCGGGCAGGGGGAGCGCGGTTGCCGGGGTTCTGTGCGTGCCACGCGTCGAAGCGTTCCCTCATATTTTTGCCGACGATAGCCTTTGGAAGATACATTCCGTTAGGCAACACGATGCGGCCGTGCTCGTTCTTGCGGCATATTCCGTCTCGAGTGTACTGCTCGCAGATGGGACAATCGCGTATACGATGGAACGGATCGTCGCAAAAGAGGCAGTTGAAGTTGGTGAAACCCTGTCCCACGGTGGTCGGCTCAGCCCTATTTGCACACGGCTTTGGGGGGTTGTTGCGTTCGGTGAGGGCTTGCGTGAGGACGGCGAGTTGTTGCGAAACGAGACGAAATAGGTCGGATACGTTAGGTTCGACCGGTTCCGCTTTAGGAATGACCGGGTCATAGCGAGCGGGAGGCGGGTAGCGGGTGGCGGGTTCCATTGGAGTCGAGTACCGGATGGCGGCAGGCGACGTTGACGAAAGACGAGAGACGGTGGACGGTTCGGCCGCGGTTCCGGCCAGCAGGAAGTGGGCGCAATTGTGGAAGTCCTGGAAGTCGTAAGGGTCGCTATGGAAATGGTTCGGCTTTTGGTACTGCAGACGGGTTTTGATGTCCTTTTTAAGCTCGACATGGAAGCCGTTCTCGTACGCGATGTTGCGTTCTCGGGGAGAGATTCGACCCTTGTCTAAGAGGAATCCCGAGATCCGGATGAACTCGCGGTAATATTCGCCAAGTTCGGCGCGGGTACGGATACCGTAAGCGGTTTGGGTGTGCGTAAGACGGTCGAGATCCGCCATAGTGTACCGGTGATCGTCTTCCGTGCCCGGGTATAGCACGAGTACGCTCTTCTTGAATGCGGCATAATCGACGCCGGTCGCGCTAGGTAAACTTGCCCAAAGCTCGTAGTCGCTAAGCGACGCGTAGCGCAGACTATGCTTAATGCGTCCTGCGTCGTCGAGAGCGGCATCGGCAGCAAGTATCTCGACTTCTTCGAAGAAACGGTTTAAATTGAGCGGGTTCCCGTCGAAGGTCGGGGCCGTGGAGTGACCGCGAGCGGGCATTTGTCGTGGAGTAACATGGGGAGCGGTGACGTGGGGAGCGGTCGAGGATCCAGAGGTCGAAGTCATTGTGGGTGGAAGGAGCTGAGATGTCGATGAAGCGATTGTCGGGTGTGCGATGAGCGGGTCGGGTAACGTGGACGATGACGGCGTAGGCGAAGACGATGACGGGGACGATGACGGCGTAGGCGATGACGATGACGGGGACGATGACGATGACGGATTATTCGATGTCGAGAGCGAAGACGGAGACGATGACGATGACGGAGTTTTAGATATCGAGAGCGAAGACGTGGACGGGGGTTCTAACGAGGTCGAAGTCGGGGACGTAGGCGATGCGGGTGTCGAACTGAGATCGGATGAGTCGGGTGTGATGGTAATTATCGGTATATCGACCGATTCGAGACTGTCGGATGAGAGATATAGGGGGGTGTTTGACCCTGAGACGAGCGGGAGATTGTTATGTCGAGCGAGGTGGTCGGGTACTAGCTGGAAGAAGTCGTCGTCGATTGTCGGGTCGAAGGCGGCTAAAGATAGTTCTTGTTGAAGAGTTCTTCGAGGAAGTTCTCGAAGACGACGGTCAGAGGGAGGGATACGGGAAGAGGAAGCTATGGTGGTGCTAGACTATTCCTCGCGGTGGGCTCCAGATGTAAAGGCGAGGTCGGGGTGGCTGCGGAATAATAATCCTAAGCCTGTGGGGTCAGCGTAGAAGTGACTAGGAATAGTCTAACAAGCTTCAGTAAGATAATAGGATATAAGGAGTAAGAAGCCGCCGAGTAAACTACTGAAATCTATCGAGACCGATCGAAGCCGACGAAGCCGACGATGTCGGGTACGGCGGGTCGGGTGTCGGGTGAGGAGTAACGTAGAGATAAAGGCGGTAGAACGACGGGGAGGGCGTCGAGGAATCCGACGAGCGATGTGTGCGATGGAATTTACTGAGAGACTTAATTCTCAGAGAGAGGAAATGGGGGAACTGGTTTCTTATTTTGAGACGGCGTTTGGGCACCGTTTTTATACTACAAATTTGTGTACCTAGATTCGGACGAGAGTCCTCGGCCGATGAGAGGAGACAAAGGAGAATAAAAATGGGGAAGTAGGAAGAGCGTTGCGAGGCGACGATGACAGGGAAAATGGGTGGAAGATATGAAAAACCGTAAAAGATGCAATATACTTTACTATATCCCCATAAGGGAGACGCTAGGCGTGAATAAGGCAAGTCCGATGTCGGGATCCCAGTCCGATGAGATCTATCTTCGATATTTGAAGTTCCGTGAGTTTAGGAGATAGACCGTCCAGGTACGTGAGCGGCCGTGCTAGTCGGTATGCATCGGGTTGCGTCGGGTTGCGTCGGGTTCGAACGTAGATTGCTAGAGACGTCGGGTTCGAGCGGATTCGCTAGATATCGATGTTACGGCCTCAGAGGGTCGAGGACCCTCTACAACGGTTCCAGAGTATAAAGGAGCACCACTCATAGCTGGTGGAAGTTGGCCAAAATCTCCTGCAAATATCATATTAATGCCACCAAAGGGTTCATCATAAACACCACGTGCTTTTGCACACTGAGCACTGATTTTATACATATCTCTGCAAGATAACATTGACACCTCATCAATGAAAATGTAATCCACACCATCAAGATTGGCACGTACTTGTGCAAGGGAACGAGATGATCCTCCCTGATTAATTCCAAGAATGGAGTGATATGTGGATCCATTTACAAGGGCAGCAGCACCACCGGTTGGTGCAAGAACCACAAATCGATGATTTTCGTTGTGTTTACCAAAAAAACTAGTCAATGCTTTGATGACTTGTGATTTCCCTGTGCCTGCCATCCCACCAAGATACATGCGTAGCTTATCAGAACCGTTAATCAAAGTAGAGTGATTCGCAATGATATGAAATGCTCTCTTTTGGTCAGTGTTCAACTTGTAATCATTGATAGTTACATCAATAAGATGACGATCAGCTCTGTTTGCAGGAATAAACATATGGTTGATGTATGCTGCATCCACTATCTTGACATCATTATATTGAAAATTTCCCAATTTATTTATGGTTGCTGTGTTTGTTGGTAAATTTTTATTTCTGTCATCGATGATTTCCTTTTTCTTTGCAAGGACTGCAGTTCTCCACAATTTTGCTGATTGTACTACAGGTGGTTCTATAGGTATCAACGGTCCTATATCTGGGGTACCATCAATACAATCATCGAGCCACCCTGACCTTTTCAAAGTTCTTTCAGCTATCAGCATTTGATCTTTCCTTTTTTGTCCTTTTTGACCAAGTTTCAGGAGTATTTCCGTGTCATTATTGTCTTCATCAATATTGTTGTTAAAGTCGTCGCCATTAAATGCAAATTCAGCATTGTGCATGTCATCCAGTTCATCAAGACCGTTTGAGGTCGCCCATGAATACCTTATATTTGCAGTATTATTCTTCTGACGTTTAGCAGAGAAATCATCTCTTGCATCCAAACATTCATACCGCAGACCAAAGTATTTCATGATCTCTAGTTCTTTTTTAGAAAACTCGTGGTCTATAAAAGCATTATCCCATGTTTGTAATTTACTTTTGAGTTCTTTGCCACTTCTCCATGGCTTGAAAAACGTTAACATTGTACAACAATAATATTCTCGATCACCACGGTCAGCCCTTGGCAAAGTGTTCGGAATAAAATTAGGAACTATGAAAGGATCATTCCCTTTCATTTTGGCATGGTGGGTAAGATATTGTGGATGATTGGAATGTAAAGTATAATCATTTTCAAATTTTGTCAATTTATTAAGATCAACTTCATTTGTTTTATCAGCTATTTCTGTGCCTGCATGTCTATTCAAACTATCAGGTTTTGGAATTTCATCTATCTCCATGAGTATATCATTATCAACGACATCAGACAAGTTGTCATCACTGGAATAGTCAACATTAGTAGGTTCAGTGCAAGAGTCAGACAAATCATCACAGCCTAGATTGTCAAAAATTTGGTTTTGCACTGGTTCTTTTCTGGCCCTTTTGGTCTTTGTTTTGGTGCGTCTTTTCTTTGGTTCCATAGTGGCAAGACGTATCCAGTCATACAGTGATACATTATCATACAAGGCGGGTCTGAACATATAATTATTTACTTTGGAAAGTCCAATGTATGCGCCATTATTCTTACCAATAACAACCTTTTGTGCATTATTTTGGTCTTCACATATATTAGGAATTTCTTCATCAGACCATGCACTGATAACCTCTTTAACATAAGATCTCCAAAAGAATGGCACGAATTTATGACTGGTGTAGTGATCAGGGTTTCCAAGGACATATAATGAAGCCATTGGAGCACCAATTTCCATTTTGGAGGTGAGTGAATTGACTATTTGTGTAAACAGCTTTCTGACTTTGTCTTTTCTTTTTAGGTCGCCACCAATCATTTTGGAATTCTTATCAAAAATACTTTTTATCACTTCAAAAATGCTATAGGTCTTCAAGGAGAATTTTGTAATATAATCTGTTATGTATGCAACTATGGCCTTTATAGCAGTACCTGATAATAAGCTGGTCACATCAGAATTGCATCGTAGCATATATGTAACTTCAGGTGTCACCGTGTTCATCCAAGGTTCACCATGCTTGAGGTTGAGAGCACCAGTGTTAGGTTCTACAAAAGTTTGTTGAAAGATATCACGGGGAAATCGTCGTTTACATTCACCTTTCGAATTAAGACAGTATGGCTTTTTTTTGCCATCATGCCTGTTATGTACATTTAATCGCAATAAAAGATCATCTACAACATCTTGAAACCTTTGCCACCATGTTGATCTTTTGTTGTGATATTGACAATTCATGGAACAATTATATGATGGTGGATCTGGCATGACACATGTTGGTGGTTGATATTCAGGTTTCGACATTGTCTGTTCCATTTTCTGTGATACCTCATCTTTAGAACCTGTCATGAATTGTCCTACACACAAACTTTCCAAATATTCCACTAATCTTTTCTGAAAGTCAGAATTTTCACCCATAATTTTGTCACGTATTTCCTGAGGTGTAAGGCATCCCTTTATCCACAACAGCATATGAAGATGCAAGGTAAGACGTCCTTGTTCCTCTACCGTTGCATAATAACCTGATGTGTTTCCATACAGGCCAGGATGAGATTCATTTATTCCTAATATATGTTTGATGAACATTTCAGTAGTAAAGTGAAAAAAGCGGGCTCCAGCAACTGGATTGTTTGCAATTAGTTTGTAACAATCCTGGGGTAGACGTAGTTTAGGATAAAACTTTTCTTTGTTGTCAGCATAATATAAGCATAGTGGGTGATTGATGTCTGCAGGTGCAAAAGTGATAAACCAAGTCGGAGCACCAATATAGGATATCAGAGACCAAATCTCATTTCGCATGTATTTCTTGTTAGTAATTGAACCTTTGACCTGACCAGCTACGTGATCCAGATCAGAAATGAGTTTATAGCATGCTTTCTCTTCTGATGTATCCGGTTTGACTCTATCACCTCTAGATAATCTTTTAGAGAGGTCATCCAAAACAGCTGTATTGATATTCATCAGGCGATTTGCAATATCGTTGAAATTATGTTTCTTAGTCAACAAATATCCTCCGGTTGTACTGTCTTTGATTTGTTCTTGATTGAATGCAATCAATGGAAAATAGGGATCGGTTTGAAATCTTTTGTCATGGTACATCAGGAGATGTCTTTTGTGCATCATATCACTGATGCTTAAAACATCATTGTCTATGCTGCTAATACCACCCAAGCCATATGGAAATAGGCAGGGAAACATCATAGGATATAACTGAGGATTATTAAAGAACGATTCTGGATTTCTAGCATGGCTTATGGCAAGAACACCACCATGGTCATCTATCAAGTGCTTGGTCGCTCTAGCTATTAATGCCTTTGGACTTGTAATATCTAGATTTTCGCCAGTTACTCCACTAACAACAAAGGGACAAGGCCCATCTTCCACACCATCTTCCACTTCATTGTCAAATGCACTAGTGGCTTCTGGTTCCTTATTTGTGTCTGCTGGTCGATATGCAACCACAACAGGAATTCCATGATCTGGATATTGTGCTAGATTTTCATAGGAGATATCTAAATCATAGTAATCCATGTGATTCAATTTCAGCCATTCTAAAGCTGCAGAAACTCGCCTTCGGCGAACCAATAAAGGTGTTCGCTCCATGTCTTCTGGAGTTGGTCTGGCAGGACCAGTGAAAATAAACGCTAGCACTTCATCAAGTTCTTTAATTGTTGGAGGCAACCGTTGATATATCTTTGGTGTTGGGTTTTGAAACATGATGGCATTTGCTTTCATTTTATGCATCCCAGAGGAGACACGAACAATACATTTGTTGTGACGAACACGGGCAATCAAAAGTTGTTCAGCAAATGTTAGATTTTGAAGTTGTGCAGGAATTCTTCCCATCCAAAGTCCATTCGCCAAAGCATATTTGGGAGTTTGGCCTTTATTCAGACTGAGCACACATGGTTTGCATATCCATTTACATGTGTCATCTAGCACTGGACCTTTGATATCCTCTATTGGATCAGAACAATGATATCGTTCACATCTTGTGATTCCCATATTGTCTCTAGTTAATATTTTCAGATTAACCTTCGTCTTTGACAATAAAGACATGTTTTTCAATGCAACCAATTGACCACATACAGCACACCCACTTTCTTGGAAACATTCAGGTGATGTATCTCTGCACCAGTTGCTGATTATGGTTTCCTTCAATTCAATAGATGGAGGAGGAGGAGGAAATAATTGCTTATCTGACTTGTCCAATTCTTCTTTCATTTGAGCCTGAGTTTCTTCTTTGCCGCACTCATTTGTTTCTGTCATTTTTTGTCTTCTGTACCACTGTTTACACAGGTCTTTATGTGATTTAATATCATGCACATGAAAAATAGAAACATGAGTATCACAAGCTGAACAATTATGCCTCATTAATGCCACAGATAGATCTTGTCCATGTAATCTTCGTAATGTCTTTGACAAATATATACCATGTATTGTTGTTATTTCACCAATATCCTTCACTGTCAAATTTGGCAGAAGTTCATGTAAAGGCATTTTAACACATGCATATGTTTTTCTATCTTCATATAAAGTGTTGGCTGTTTGTTCATCAATATGCCCCACATATTCGAATAATATGTCAGAATCATGGTTGATATTATTAGACGGTAGCATAAAAGATTGAAGAAAGCTAAACTTGAATGTTGGTATTCGTTTACCACCACCAATGTAGTCATATCTATGAATGAAATTTATATATAAAGATTTAAACAAGTGTCCGAATAAATTCAAATTGAACACAATTATGTTTGAACAGCTATGCCGTATTATGAAACATAGTGTGGTCCACAGCAACGTTGCATGTGATAGAGAACTAGTAATACAATGAAATAAATATGTTTTGAAATCATGTCGTCTCAATAGCGATCGCATGAGCAATGCTTTGATCATTTTACAACGACATTGGACAGTGATAGGTTTGAGAAGACAATACAAAGCAAAGAGATATTTAGGAGGTAAGAAATATGTTCTGGCATATTGAATAGAACGTATTCGCATTTTGAAGGCGCTATTTTTAAATGTAGTCCAAACGAATAATGGATCGACTGTCAAGTTATCTTTTGTTTCTTTTGTTATTCCAATGATCTTTACATATAGTGTTGCATTTATTTGCATCAATATTGTTGCATCGCCCTGATCTGGGGCCAACTCATGTTCTATGAGTTTTCTTTGAAAAACACCCAATTCTTGGGTCAAGGTCGATATCACAGGACATGAAATTGGTTCAGGAGAGATATACATAAGTTTGTCTTGGCATAGTTGTGGAAACAATGTTGCATTTGCAAGGAAATATAGATAAGTCAAACATGCAATGCAGACACGGATGATGTTGTGGGGATTCATGAGGATTTGTGACAGTAAGAGGAAACACCGCCCATTTAACTAGTCAAGTGGTTCGGATCATGAATAACAATTAACACAATGGGATTGATCATATGACATTATATTATTTGTAAGCTTTTCCCAAAACACCATAAGGCGTGCCTGAATCTTTAGAAATCTGTGTTTACTTTTTTTATTCCATTCTATGTTCCTGTGACATGCCTTGATACAGGCCAAAAATGCATCTGTATCATGAATAGCTGCCTTACGATCTTATTAGGGGTCTGGCTGACAAGACATTGATCAAACCGACTGAGAAGAACAATGGTACCCCCTTTTAAGATATTTTGTGGATTTAATCTTCAGAGTCTCAGTGATATTTATTTCTGGCTTGCTCAACAGACAAAACAGGTATTGAAGTTGAACAACCAGGCTGTTTGACAACTGTGCATATTTGACAATTGCTTGGTAATTCATGGAAATTATCATTGTTCTTCATCCTTGTCAGAAATACATTGTCATTTTTATGGAGCTGTACGTATCATTCCCACACAAGTATACTGTATTATTCTGGTACCAAAGAGTCATAGCTCCCCTTGGAGTGACAGTTATATCTTCCACTACAAGAGGGGGTTTTGTTACTCTTGTATCATTGTATCCTCATTTAATAGGTCCATAAAGTTCGTGATTCTGGTTTCTTACATATATTCAATTTGAATTTTCATTAGCCCGAATGAGAGTCATCTCAGGTTGTCCTTCTCAAGTTGAGTGTGTAGGTGGTTGTACAACTGAACTGAAAGTAATGCATTCACCAGGATATATTTTAGACAAACAGATTTTCAGTCAACAAGATTGATGCCTTATGCTGTATCTATGCTCACTATCATGCTCAATTCTTATGGTCATAGGACAGTAACACAAACCATTTTTAACGGAGCAAAAAGAAATACATATATAGAAACTGTACAAATGTTAATAGTAGCGATGTATGAGGAGGACATTTGAGGGCACAGATTGTCACCAAGTTTCCAGAAATCAACGACTGGGATACAGTTTTTTTAGTCAAATATAATGAATACTCCACAAAAGAAGGACTTACTCCTCCAAAATTAAGGCCCGGGATCAAGTTTGGATGTCGATGGCTTGGGAGATGAAGGCCTTGTTTGGCTTGGAGTAATGGAGAGTAGGATTTCGGGTGGAACGATGTTGCTCCAATCCACATCCATTGATGAAGCGCTGGGCTCTGCAGGGGTCGATGACTGGTGGCGTGACGATGCACGCGTATTGGGACGGAATCCTAGGACATGGAGAAGATCAGAATTGGAATATATACAGCCTATGATGTAATGTTGAAATACATACCCGGAGTCGGAGACTTCTTCGGTGGCTTCACCAGGTTGAGTTTCTCTACGATAATGCCCGCTTGCTCCGAAGCAACATCCAATTTCCTCCTCTTTGCCATCTCGCCATCCTCGTGACCATCGCTGGGAGACATCTTTTCAGGTTCGGGAGATCCGTCATCGTTGTCCATGGTTATATCATTATCAACATCCAACAACCCCGCCCACTCTGGTCCTAAAATGTCCAACTTCGCGGATTCCGGTGCCACAACATCCGGCTCGGGGGCGATGGGTGGCTTAATCTCCATTGTCAATTTCTCCGATGCCGATTGCCGGGTTGTGCGCGACGACCCAATTTCAACAGCGACTGCGAGATGTCAGTGCATTAATCATAACAAGGTGAGCAACGTACGCATTTGGGCCTTAGACCGCTTCTTCTTTACCGGGGCTACGTCCTCCTCCATCTTTATGTCGTCTATACATGAATAAATGTGTTGGATCATCGTTTTGATATTCGGAATTCAATAACTCACCCTCATCGTCGTCCTCGGCTTTGGACTTGATTGTGCGCTCTGTCATGATGAAGGGTTTGCATGTATGACAATCACAGACAATGAAAGTACTTACTGGACTTGGGCTTGGGCTTGGGCTTCTTTTTGTCCTTCTCGGACGAATTGTCTGCGCCACCTGAATATTCAATAGATCTATACACCACTATGGTTGAAAATTTGTACAAACCAGCAGAAGATGCCTTCTGTTTTTTGACCGATTTTGACTTGGCTTTGCCCTTGCCCTTGCCCTGGGCAACTGGCTCCTCTGCAAATGTACTATATCATTAGCACAATCACACATGTAATTCTAGATCACACCTTCATCATCATCTGCCACATCAGAATCGACGAGGACACTATGTCCTTTACACCAAGCAATAACATGACCGATGATCTCGAGCTTTGTGGCATCCGGAAGCCCACCGAATGACCAATTTGCCAAGGTTCCGCTGTGCCATGCTGGCACGGATTCGTCGTATTTTGCCCAATCTATGATGCCAGACGTGAGAATTCATTTGGCCATAAATACATATATACTTACCTAGATCCTCGGGCTTGATCTCGGTGTTCACAGCGCCATGTTGAATCAAAGCCGATGGAGAATGTTTTTCGACATAAAATTCTTTCAGGAGCCAATCATCGAAGATCTTGCTTCGCCAGTCACGGGTAACCTCGTTTGCCCGTTTCGCCACCAAGACTTCTGCCCAAATTTCGTCCATGACGGTGTCGGTATACTTGAGGTAATCCCGAAGTGAATCGGTCCCTTCCTTATCATTTTTGACGTAGTCCGGCGAGTAGTTGGGTGCCTTGTTGTATGCGATGGCTGCTGTCGCGTAGATGTACATATCCATTTGATAAATCAAGCGACGGAGCGGTTCCTCGTATCGTTCGGGGATTTCGCGCCATAACTCACCTCAGGCGGTGGCATCGTGGGGGTGTGTCTTCAGTACATAGAGATTACGAGAAAATACGGGAATGGTGCCGGATTCCTTGTTGGGTGCCGGAATCTTGGGCGGGACCATGTACTGGATTTGGAAGATGCGATGTAGCTCCTGCAGCTTTTTGGGCGGCGCATCAGGCCAGTACTTGAAGGCGGCGGGATTGACAGCGGGAGTCGAGGTTTTGACGACTGGCAAGGACATGGTAGATGAAATAAAAGTTTTTTGGTCGACGTGTGAGGCGATTTGAGAGCAAAAGAAAAGGGCGGATTTATTACTCAACGCTCCAGACTATGAATACAGATGTCACGACCACGTGACCAGATCAATCGCCACATGTTCGACCTCATGTTCGGCTTCTTTGCATGCATAAACAACAGATCTATTTATTTATGTTTTTGATGTGGCTCGAGCTTAGAAGTTGTCCAAAGCTAGTAATTGCACGCAGAAAACCGACATGTGCAGCGTATGGAATATTTTTCAGTTGGTAAGGCAATAAATCGAGTTAATTCGTTCGATGAATATTCACGGACCGGTCCGTTGACGGAAAAGCACAACAAGTCTGA
>OY744461.1:5156890-5245270 GCA_963556145.1 Hygrocybe punicea | reverse complement strand
ATCCAAAAAAGGAATTAATAGCGGACAACCACCAAGGTCACCAATCTCACCACACAAACATGTGGAGCACACCAGTGACACCATGCCAACAGCCATAGCCACACCAGCTCGCGACAATGCAGGCCAACCCAAAACAAAGGCCAACGGCGACCAGCAGAGGGGCGAGGAATGAAGCGGCAATGTGTCCACTCCCGCTATGTTTTTTTTTGAATCTTTGTTTTTTTTTTACTACCAACTTATTTCTGATTACAGCACAAATTATCTCGAGGCAACAGCTGCCCGGACAGCAGCAGCAACGACCAATGACCACGGTGACGGCAAACAGCAGCAGTGGCAACGACGGCAACAGCAATACATCAAATGAGGTGGACTGTCATTTTGTTGTGATTTACTTCCCAAGTTCATCGGGCGGCTTCCATTGTCTCCACCTGTCACTTTCGACTGCCCACTGCATGCCGCACCTCATTTGGACTGATAACTTCTGGCCGGGGCTGCCCAATCGCATGTCCCTTCACTTTGCACCCCCCCCACCTCCTCCAAGCTTTGTTCGGTGGTTTCTGCTGCTGCCTCCCACTGATATTGAGCACACACGGCATCTTTGAACCCCCGCACCTCATTTCACATCAAAATGATAGGCCGGTGCCAGCCAATCGCGCCCGCCATCACTTTGCCCCCCCCACCTCCTCCAAGTTTTTTTGGGCAGTTCCTGCTGCTTCCCCCCAGTGATTTCGACTGCCCATAGCACCTCTTAATCCCCCGCACCTCATTTGGCTCGAAATTGACAGGCTGGGGCTTCCAAATCGCCTGCGTCATCACATTGTCCCCCACAGCAGCCCCAAGTTGTTTTCGGTGGTTCCTGCTCCTTCCACCGGCCAATTTCAACCACCCATGACATGGCACAACCCCCCACACCTCATTCAGCCAGAAATCGACAGGCTGGGGCTACCCAATTGCCCATGCCATCATGTTGTCCACCCCACCCCCAAATGTCTTTCGGCGGTTCCTGCTGTTTCCACCCGCCGATTTCGACCACCCACTGCATGGTACAACCCCCCGCTCCTCATTCGGCCTGAAAATGACAGCCCAGGGCTGCCCAATCACTCGCGCCGTCACTTTTCCCCCCAACCTCAACCACCTTTTTTGCATTCGTTCCTGCTGCTTCCACCCGCCGATTTCGACCACCCATGGCATGGCACAGGCCCCTGCACCTCGTTCAGTGTGAAAATGACAGCCTGGGGCGCCCAGCCACCTGCGCCATCACTTTGCCCATCCACCCCTCCAAGTTTTCTTTGGCGGTTCCTGGTGCTTCCACCTGCCGATTTCGACCACCCATGACATGATCCAACCCCCCGCACCTCGTTTAGCCCAAAAACGACAGGCTGGCACTTCCCAATCGCCCGCGCCATCAATTTGTCCCCCACCCCCCCCAAGTTTTTTCGGTGGTTCCTGCACCTTCCAGCCACTGATTTCGACCACCCATGACATGATCCAACCCCCGCACCTCATATGACGACACCAACACCAACAACTGCTGTCATGACGACCACGACCATGACGACAACGACCATGACGATGATCATTCTGCAAATTTACTACCATGTCTCACCTCCCTCGACATCCGCATCCGACCCTGGCGCATGGCGGCTTCTCTGTCCTTTGCTCATCTCGGAGGCGAGGACTTTTACAACCGCATTATCGACCATCTTGTCAAGGCGTACAAGAAGAAGACAGGTACTGATGTGTCGCTGAACTTGAGCGCAATGGGCAAGCTCAAGCGCGAGGTCGAGTAGTGTTGCTGCGACTCGACTAGTCAATAGTCGACTAGGAGAGTCATGACTTCGACTAGACTATTCATCACATTTTCACATAGTCATAGTTGGTAGTCGTGACTACCAACTACAGTCGACTTGAGTGGCGGCTCAGTCGGGGTTCTCAGTACAAAAACATGCTAACGAATATATCAGTGAGGGTGAGGGTGAGGGGATAAGACGACGGTGGGTACCCACCACATTCCATCCTAAGTACCTTGTGAACAACGGGGGCATGTCAATTGACGCGCTCCATTTGTTTTCACGAGGTTGGATGGGGCTGGGGAGTTTCCATGGGTGTCCGCGCGTGCTCACTACCTCACGAACAACGGGGGCACGTCAATTGACGCGCTCCGTGTTTTCGCGAGGTTGGATGGCACTGGGGACATCCTATGGGCGTCCGCCTCATTTCTGTCGTCCGTTGCCCGTCCCCGTTCCCGTGCTCACTGTCCTTGTCGTCGCCATCGTCGTCGTCCTCGTTGCCATCGTCATCCCCGTTCCCGTGCTCACTGTCCTTGTCGTCCCCGTTGCCATCGTCGTTCCTGTTGCCGTCGTCATCCCCATTGCCGTCGTCGTCCCCGTTGCCGTCATCGTCCCCGTCCCCATTGCTGTCATCGTCCCCGTTGCCATTGTCCTTTTTGTCCCGGTCTCCGTTGTCCTCATTTTCCCATTCCCCCGTTGTTGTCTTCCCGTTGTCGTAGTTGCCGTTCCCGCTTTGTCGTCGTCTTCCCATTCTCGCTGTCATTGCGTTCATCGTTGTTCTTGTCTTCGTTTACCCCATCGTCGTCATTCCCGTCGTCCTCGTTCTTGCTATCATGGTCGGCCTGGGTTGTCCCCGTTCTCGGCTGCATCCCATCTGCTTGTTGCTGTTGCCGTGTTCGTGTTTGTTTGGCGCAAGGGTGCAGGAAAAAAACCTAGAGGTGTTTAAGTAGTTAGTAGAATAAACGCGAACCCGAATTACACTTACCTTGGGTGTAATCGTTGCATGATTGTGTTTGTTCCAGCTGACCAAAACAAGGTCACATGGTCCATGCGTGGCGAGAAAGGTATATAAGCCACCCCCAAAACTCTTTCAAATCTGCTCTCCAGCCATTTAAATTTAGATATCATAAATAAATAAATATAATTATATAATTATTACAGTACCGACTACAGTCGACTAAGTCAGCTCAACTATGGCTTGTCAGATTGGCATAGTCGAAGTTGAGTCGATTGGATAGTTGTAGTCGAGTCGGAGGTTGACTCGGCTATGACTACAACTTCAAGTCGACTGCTAGTTGTAGTCACGGCAACACTAAGGTCGAGAAGGCTAAGCAGATATTGTCAGCAGTCGACGAGGATCGAAATCGAGTTGTTCAAGGATGGCAATGACTTTTCGGAAATTCTTACATGGGCCAAGTTTGAGGCTTAATATGGATCTATTCAGGAAGACAATGAAATAGGTATTTTTCATATACATGTACATGTACATAGGTAGGCTATGTGGAGATATGCAAAAGGAAAAAGAAACACCTGAAAACCTTGTGAACTGTGGCTGTACATGTTCGTGAGGTATGGGAGGCAGCAGAGGGTTATCCAAGTGAAGTTGAAGCCAGCAAAAAGGCTGGAAACCTAAATTTCCTAATTTGGATATTTGGTAACGGCTAATAACAGCTAGCCGTGGCTAAGCTGAGGTTTAACCGTTAGCTGAGTGAATGGCTCGGCTCGGCTAATTATCGGTCCAGCTCCAACGGCTAATGGTTCCGGACTAAGCCGTGGCAACACTAGCATGAACAAGTTCTTTTTTCCCTCTTCCCAAGTTCATGACGAAGTAAGCAATAACATTAAATTGCATAACGCATGTTATATTACGAGTCCCGTTAAGGGAATCGTTTTATGTGGTCGTTTTCCACCAACGACAAAATTGTCGCTAATGCTGATTTTACAAGTCATGAGAACTTATTTCAATAAGCCGTGTGAAATCATTTCTAACTGTGGGAAATAAAAATGATAGTCCATTGTGAAGCAATCTGACTCGTGGAATTTGAGCCAAAAAGGAAATACTTTCCCACAGTCACAAAATCACAAGATTCTATCATTTCCTTGTCATAGCTATTGAGCCAGCTCTACTTTAGTTGGTGCATTCTGGTGTCAGCATTGCATTATTTGGCAGACATATCATGTATCACATCGAATAACATTGATTTCCGCCCTCTTAAGGCCAAGTCTTGGACATGTTTTCCAGTACCCAAACTCTGATTTCGACGTGTTACATTGACAATTTCAGAAGTGACTGCAAATTCTTCGTATCCCAAAGTCAATGTTGCAGAATTTTTGTTAAAAGAACAACTTCCTTCCCCAGCAATAACTGTCTGATTTCCGCTTTGGATCAAGCAACCAGGACATTTCAAACTGAGTTCTATGGATTACTTTAAGGATGAATTATTTATTTGTTGATCAAATTTTTAACAAAAATGAGCGAATGTGGAGTTTGCGGTGCATAGTTGCACCTTAGTGAGGTGGGGTCTATCTACCCTATGAGCAACAACCAGGCATGCATCTCGTGGAAGTTCTCTATTAACAAGATACCTCCACTAACACATGTATAACGTGTTGACTAACTTACAAGCTTTATGATGCGAAAGTCACGTGATCACTTGAATATTCAAATGTTCTCGCTGATCATATTCATGCACATTTCTTTATGTTCTCGTATGACAAATGTTTAAATCAAGTCCATTCAACCTGATATATCCACCAGGTAAAAATGCATTTGAATTTTCGGAAACTTTTGGAAATTATACCATTGTGGCATTAATCAATGCATGAATTGCCAAAGCTTGGGAAAAATAGGAACACGATGTTCATATCACATCACGGTGCTGGCAAGTTCAAGAACTTTGCCTAATTTTCAACAATGTGAATAAAGTTTAAATATATGGAGTTATGGTTTCATCAAGTTAATATCTCCCTGAATTAAGTTGTTGCTGACAATTTCTCTAATGCACGTTTTTCGAAAGAACTATTCTTCAATTTTCAAGACAGCAATCATTTAGTCAATCCAATGTTCTTTGCACTAATGAACTCTAAGCAAGTATAATAAAATAAGATATTCCACCGAACTTGTGATTCGTGTGATTATTCGAGCATTCAAACACATTTATTCAATCATGTGAGTCACGTGATTATTCGAGTGTTCAAACACATTTATTCAATCACATGAGTCATGTGATTATTTGAAAGTGATGTCTGTCATGTGATCATTTGAACATTCAAATACCCTATTAGGTTGAGTGATAAAATCATATTAACATTGAAGATGAATTCTGAAATATTGTACCGAATAAAAGACTCGTGGGGTGTGGGCCATTGCTTTGCATGGCAGGTTACTCGTCCCTTTTTAGCAATGAGAGCATAAGTATATAAAAATCATATGGAATTATTACCCTGCTATGATAATAAATATTTGCAAAGTTATTGATATTTCTTGTATTATTACATACTGATGCTATTCAGATACCATTCTGAACCACACTACAATGATATACATTTCATAATTGATTATATCCTATTCCTTCCAAATTTTCATAACCCAATATCAGATCCCACATTGACATCTTTCATATCAAGTTTGCGGTGTTCATAGACTGTCTATGGGCAGGGCCAGGGCTGTGTCATGAAAATATGTCACCCCCATACATTTTTCCTCAGATACCACTTATTTTCATGACGATCTTTGACAGGTCGTCAGACAAACCCTTACGATTCACACACTCTGCGGAGCAGGGAAAGGGCTTTTACATTTACAAACCCCTTAAAGGGGCGGGACCGGACCGGACTACAACTACAACTCCCCGAAAGGGAGTACGACTATTACGATCAAGGAGTATCTACTCATCTACGAGATACTCCTCCTTAATTACCTCCTGGAGGACGGTGTCTTCAATGAGGTTACGAACCTGGTCTTCCAGCGCCCGTTCGATCGCTGCACGACAATTGCGCCTAAATGTGTCAGCGATGCCGAAGGGAAGACGAGGCTGAAACTCACGCAGCCCGAAGGGCGCCCCGGTGTCCACATAGGCATCCCGGGGCCAGAAGTCCTCGTCGGAGTCGGACCCCCAGGAAACCTTCGTCGCTTGCGACGGCATCGAGTCCTCGGACGAGTAGTCCGAGGGCGGGAATGCATCATCCAACGCTATCATAAAGAACCATCAGAACAATAACCAAACACCACAAAGAAGACAGAACTTACCAAACGGGTCGGCCAGAAGCTCGCACAGAAGCCTCTTGTTGTGCGCAACAAGGTGGCAGCATTCCGTATGATGTTTGGCCTTCCCGCAAGCGAAACAGCGACCAGTAGCCCAATACAAATCCTGATCAG
Source organism: Hygrocybe punicea (assembly GCA_963556145.1). Lineage (NCBI taxonomy): Eukaryota > Fungi > Basidiomycota > Agaricomycetes > Agaricales > Hygrophoraceae > Hygrocybe > Hygrocybe punicea. The sequence goes on along the minus strand of OY744461.1, from coordinate 5,239,102 downwards.
AGTCGGAGAGGTGGCAGGTGAACTCGTGCATAATACAATCAACCGCGACAGGATGGGACGGGTTAAAGAGGGCAGAACGTTTGAAGAATATGAGACGATGGCACGAGTGGGAAAACATCGCATTGATGAGAGATGGGACGAAGAATCCAACCACACTTTATACTGAACGGAGGCCCACTCCCGATCAGGAAGGAACCTCTACCACTTCATCAACGAACCCGTGATAACGACACCTGACCGGAGGTTGAAATCCCCGACTCTCACAGAACACCACAGACCACTCTCATCACTCACACCAGGACAATAAGACACCCACTTTCACTACCCATGCACAAACTCCCTCCAATCATGACCCAATCCGTTATTGCCGCCACCATCGCCATCATCATCGTGTACACATTCATCCTCATTGCGATATGCCGGGGGGTGCAACGAATCCCCATCACCGCCGATCCCGAGATCCCCCTATCAACGTTTGAAGCATTCTGACCCCCCACGATCCGCAGCAACGACATGTCACACGGCAACAAATCCCCGCACAAAGAACTAGACAGCCGTGGTGACGTGTACCCAGACGCTTACGGATCTCGTGACGAATCCGCACGCCAGCCCGGCATGATCACAAATCACCTCAATGCCGGGGGAGACGTAGACCCACCAATGCGACGGAGCGAGTCGCCTTTACGACGCGTCACTGGTACTGCGGAAGGGGAGGAATGGTATAAAAGACATCGCGCTACACGTAGTCTACCCTAACTTTGACCTCTTGTATTCCTCCTAGCAGTTGTACTAGACGTAACAAACTTCACCCAACTCCATCACTCAAACCTTATCCCTGAGACCCTTCCTCTACAAATCATACGATCACTCTCATAAGAAAGACCCTTGAACGTAAAACCCTACTAACGCCGACATCATGCAACTGTTTGACCCTCTGAACCATTACATGACCGCTAGTCATGACAGGCTGGGCCAGTGATTAGCTGGCCCTGTCCTCCATTCAAGGGCAAAGGGCTAAGTCAGTAAACAGCCCGCCCAGCCCTCTTAGATATTAGGGGTACAAGTATGTGGTTTAGCTTACTCTAACCATGGATACTTTAGCATTTCCTAAACCACCAAGCTTATATAGTTAGTTCCCATAGTTGGAGATCCTTTTAGCCTTGGGGTCCCCCACAGGTTCATAACTCCACAGTATCAAAGGCTACCAAAAATGGCTCATAACTATCTAGCTATACCTACAACTTGAACCTGTATAGTTGAGCACATGCACTGATGATCCTTGATGATTCAAAATGAAGAAATTCAAATTAGCAGACTGCAAAAGCTACAAGTTGGGTATGCAGATAAAAGGCTTGATGTGGAAGGAGAAATTATGAAGAAATATATTGAAGATTTTGATGTTAATAATGACAATGTAGATTAAAATACCGTTATTGGAGAGCGCATAGAGACAGATTTATGAGCATGTACAAAATTTTGAGATAGAGGGCCAAGGCTGACCCTGGGCCAACTCTGACCTGGCCTGGCCCTGATCTGGCCCTTATGACCCAGGGCCAGGGCCAGCTGAAGGTGGACCGAACCTCAAGGGCCAGGGTCAGGGCCAGTAGAATCAGCTGAGGGGCAGCCTGGGCTGACCCATGGACAGTCTGACCTGCGTTCATGTTGGCATATATATAACTACTTCACTACTTTATCATTAGTAATAGTTACTGTGTAATTTACCTCACATCCAGTTCATTTTGCATAGTTATTGATATCACCATTTTCACCAACTTCACATACATGTCATAGTTTGAATTGCACAAGTTTGCTGACATAGCACAGAGGTTATACTTTGACTTTACAGAAAACAGGTCATTATCACTCTCTGTTCAGATTTGTGATGTCAATTCTTGATATGTTCACTTTCAATGTTGAATTTATTGAGGACAGAATTTCAATTATGATATTGGTATAGTGTGGTGAAGAGCAAATGTATTCAAGGTAAAGTATATTCATTATATCTCGAAATTCTCAGTATTGGGTACTCACTTTTTGCGTGGTTATTAATAATAATTTCAATGCATATAGTAAATTTGCTAGATCACAGATACATCGAATATATTGTTTGTACAAGAGTTTGTGCAAACACAATGCCTGGGAGTAAAGCTGGGACACCTGCCAAACAGTTGTCGAACACTGTTTGGCCTGTTTGACAAGGGTGCTGTTCAAATTATTAACAATTCTAATAAACTCAGTACATGTAGCTACATCCAAGATACATGCAATACATTGTTCATAAAAGTGTTTGTGCATGAGCAATGCCCCAGACTAAAGCTGGGACACTTGTTGAACAGTTGTTGAACACTGTTTGGCCTGTTCAACAAGGGTGCACTATTCACATTATTAACAATTCTAATAAACTCAGTACATGTAGCTACATCCAAGATACATGCAATATATCTTTGTAAAAGTGTTTGTGCATGAGCAATGCACCAGACTAAAGCTGGGACACTTGTTGAACAGTTGTCGAACACTGTTCGGCCTGTTCGACAAGGGTGCACTGTTCACATTATTAACAATTCTAATAAACTCAGTATATGTCCCTACATTGCAGATACATGCAATATACCATTTGTACAAATGTTTGTGCAAAGACAATGCATCAGACTCAACCTGGGAAACCTGCTGAACCCTTGTGGAATACTGCTCAGCATGTTCAACAAGTGTGCACTGTTTGCATTTAACCATTCCATTGCACTACCAATGCATTCAATAGTTGTAAAAAGTTGTCAAACATTTGTGGCTTGCAACTGCGATGCAACCGTGCTATAACAGTATCTATTCCCAAATTGGCATCTGTGATCTAGGCAGCTGTGATCCGGCTGCCTTCTTGTTCTTGCTGATTGGGACAACAAATTCTCACACTCAACTCCGCCCAGTCACACAGTTTCATAGTTATTCCCAGGGCTTCAAAATTGTTCCCACAGTTTGGAAATTTTGTTCCCACAGCTTGGCAAATTAGAGTGTGACCCTGAGTTGAAAAATTCGCCATATAGAACGATTCCCTTATATAGACTCGTAACATTGCAGGAGAGTTGGGTGTGTCAAACTTCTGTATTTAATTTCATCAGTCACTTTACGATCCATCCATTAAACACTGATTCAACTAACTGTTAGTTGATCAATCATGTTCTTTTTCTTTGAGCGTTCAAATAGATTTATTCATTGATCACGTGAGTCACGTGATTATTTGAACATTCAAACATCACTGTGATCACTTGATCATTTGAACATTCAAATACCCTATTTGGTCGAGTGATGAAATGATATTAACATTGAAGATGAATTCTGAAATATTGTACCGAATAAAAGACATTGCAGGAGAGTTGGGTGTTTCAAACTTCTGTATTTAATTTTATGACTCACTTTAAGATCCATCTATTAAAAACTTATTCAAAATTAGTTGATCCATCATGTTCTATTTGTTATCCATTATATCTTCCAATTATAAATTTACATAACTCTCAAGTCACCCTTGTTATTCATGAATTGAGTCATCACTGCATTCAAAGTTGAAACGAATAAGTAATTGAATAGTGAATCTAAATTTTCAATCGAGTTTGAATTCAACGCTAAATTAAATATTGAAATCAAGGCTGACTTAAGTATTGAATTTACATTCACTTGCACATTTGCTTCAAAGCTGTTTTCTCCCATTGTTACTACATCATTTGGGCTTATTGATTGGTATTACCATTAAAAATCCTCACAGTACATGTTGTTTAAATTAATGTGGAACAATCTCTTCAACTCAGCATCCAGATGTGTCAATGCCGAATTTACATCCGTGTCTTTCTTTGCGGATGATTGGAAATCTCAATCACGCATTACAGATGCGCAAAGAGGACAGGTACGGTCTGCAACAATGCCCCAGAACATCATATAGTGTTGCCACAGCTAAGCTAGCCTAGCCGTGGCTAAATTAGCTGCAGCTAAAGCTAAACTAATTCATGAAAAATGTCTTAGCCTTAGCCACTAGCCAAGTACTAGCTGCAGCTATGGCTAAGCTAAAGTCAGCTAAGCTAATGACTATTAGTCAGGTATGATATCCTTTTTAGGTATTTCTAGGCTGTTCTGAGATGATATTATTTTTATCTTCCCTTAGCTTCAGCTACAGCTAAGCTAACTTTCTGAAATACTTTAGCCTTAGTGATTAGCTGGAGATTAGCCATTAGCTTAGCTAAAATCAGCTAAGCTAAAATCAGCTAAGCTAATGGCTAGTAGCCAGCTATTAGCCTTAGCTGTGGCAACACTAACATCGTAAAGCTGCTGGAATCTGGTGATTCGATGGCTGTTCTTATGAAGCTGGTCATTATGACTTGCCCTCACATTAGGTTTGTTCCTTTGCTTTTAAATACAATGCCATATTTCAAATGTTTCCAGCAGCTGGCATCAAACACTTCACCGATTACAATAAATATATCACACTTTTGAAAATATTCTTTGTATATAGAGTTAGATGATCAGGATAAATTCATTTGCTTTTGTGAATCTATTATATAATATTAATCTGCTCCATGGCTTCTATGTTATGAGTCGGTCCCTAAATTCTTACGAGTCCAGGCAGATCATCCGTAGTTAATTAATTAGTTAATTAATTAAATTTTGAAATCACCCATCGTGCCAAATTCTAAAATCTTACTGCTTTTTTTTGAGCAAAATGATGAGTAGTCTTGATTTTCTCAACTTTGTCCTCAAATATTTTCATGAATATGGCATTTATGATTGTAAAAAATTGAATGCTGCTCAGAAGAATGAGAAAAAATATTTCCATGATGTGAAAAATGATCACAAAAGGAACTTATCACACTGAGTCACGGGTTACTCACACTTCCGAGGCTCCCCCGACTTTTTCACCAGTTAAGACACGTCATCCCAGAGATTTTGACCTGGCCCAATGTAAATCAACCCCCACACCCCGTTTGGGGTCAACACGAGAGGCCAGAGGGTCTCAATGCCTCACTCTCCTATCTTCTGCCCTGGGCTCCAACTTCGAACTTTTACGACTCAATGCCTGGCCTCACACATCTTGACCACCCCCAGCTCGAGGAGAACCCAACCATCTTGTTCAGGTTGAAAACGAGATGTCAGGTGCCCCAGTACTGTTGCCTTGCTACTCTGTGTCCAACCTTCACCCTCCCACTTTTTGATCATCTAAGGCACCCATTTTCGACCACCACAACTCGACTACACTCCCAGCATCTCCTCTGTGTCCAAAATGAGAGCTCAGGGCGTACAAAACCATCGCCTTTCCACCCTTTGCTCAAACCCCCCACCCTCACTCATTCCACACCCACACCACCTCCTTACATGCCCATTTTTGACCACCCCTGTCTCGAATAGACCCCTGACGTGCTGTTTGCATTGACAATGAGAAGTGGGAGGCCCCACTCCCGTCACCTTGCCACTCTGTGTCTAAACCCCAACCCCCCATTTGCAACTATCAGGATGCCCCTGCCCACCCCATTTTCAACCACCCCTGGCTAGTCTACACCGCCGGCGCTCTGTTTCTGTTGAAAATGAGCGGTTTGGAGGTCTCAGGATTTCACATTCCATCTGTCTGCACAACCACCACCAAACCCTCTATTCAACTACCAAGACACCCTGTCACGCGCTGTTTTTGACCACCCATGGCCAGTCTACACCCCCCACACCTTGTTAGTGTGGAAAATGAGCAGTCGGGGGCTTTCAGGCCCTCACACTCCAGCTGTCCGCCCAACCACCACTAACCTCCTTTTCTCAACTACCAGGATGCCCCTGCTCCCCCCGGTTTCAACCACTCCCCATCAGTCTACACCCCCATGCTCTGTTTCTGTTGGAAACGAGCGGTTGGGGGGTTGCAGGACTTCGCATTCTGGCTGTTTGTCTAACCACCACCACCAACCCCTTTTTTATCGACCAGGACAACTCGTCCCACACCGCTGGGTCATGTACACCCCCTTTTGTCCTGTTTCTGTTGAAATCGCGAGGTCAGAAAGCTCAGGCTCTCTATTTTTGGACCAGTATATTTGTTTGTTACATAAAAATTAAATATTATATAATCAATTTCCAAATATATCTCTGAAATCTAATGCAATGTTTATGATACATCATCTGCTAGTGCATATTATGTTATACTACTGTGTTTCTACTACTCCTGCTTTTTCCCATTCCCTCTGGGCTCTGTATAGGGCAATATCAGCCAATAAGCAAAAATAGGCTAAAATCAGATGATATGCTAATATGGTCATTTAAAACATATAATTCAATATGGTATTGTCACATACATATATTGTCTTTATTGATAATTATATATTTCAAGTGAAATCTTTTATTGATGCTGGTAAAAACTATACAAATATAAATTCCAAGGATTTCAGGATTATTCATATGTTTTGTGCAAAAACACAGAAAGAAGAACTTGTTCATGCCATGCACAACACTGGCCCACTAAACAAGTTGTGCAATTTAAAATTGCATCAGCTAACATACTATATGCATCTTACTTTATTGCTGCACCTGTGTGTCACCACAAACCTTACTTATTAGTAATGTATCAAGGTCCCTGTTATGTTACTAACTAGGCAGCTTCACCTGCTGGAGGCGTGTTCAGCATTCAGCTCAACGTTCAGTCAGCCCTTCAGCACATTTCTGAGTCCCTTGTCAGAGTATTCCGTGTATACCCAAATTTGTCACCATTGCCACAATCCCGCCCATCACTACAGGTCACACGTGCTCGTCGTTGTGGACAACGAGCACAATTTATTCACCATCCTGCTGTCCTTTCTTGCAGATTTTTATATATATCATATGTGTATTGTCATACATACATTGTAATTGTATAGACTAATATACTTGAAAATACATGAAATAAAAGAGAAATAAAAGAAATAAAAAATAGGCATACTTGGGGTGCTGCTGCCAAGCTAGTGGATACTAACCTTCGCAGAAGCATTGGGTTTGGTCTGCCTTGATGGGGGGAGGGCGCTAGAGGGGAGGGATGGATGTTGGGGGGCAGGTAAGTGTAGAGTTGGGGGTGGGTGTTGGGTGGTGGGGAAGGGGCGGGAAAGCAGGATGGCTGGAGAAAAGGCGAAGAGATGGTTGGGGGAGGGTTCCTGGCCCAGAACGAGTGGCAGACAGGGGTCAGTGTGTGGGGGAAATAGCAGGAAGGGGTGGGTACCTACCTGCACTAAGAGGGCGCCCCATGGCCCTGCAATCCATTGTGGATAAAAACAATGGGGACTTCATCTCAGATGTTCCCATTGTCCCTATGGTTGTTTTTGCGGTCCAGATTGGTGCCACCAGAACCGTGGGAATATATGACCATGTTGAATGTTTGACGTGTCGCGTTGCACTCCAACGCGTTTTCTTCTTGCTCAAATCTCTTGCTCTGCTGTAGGCTATTGCACTCCAATGCATTTACTTCTGGCTCACTTCCCTTGCTCTTCTGTAGGCTATTGATATAGACATGCCGTCTCCGGAGGAAAAAAAAATGGGTTCAGGTCAATTCAGTGAGTTTATGTTTGACCCTGCAAAACAAGACTGAACCTTCTATTGTTGACAGGGGCTCACCTGTTCAGACCCCCGGCATCTCGTTGCCATCATGAATGAGCTGCCGTATGTGCGCGTTTACCCCCGTCGCCGTCATGGGCCTCAACCCTCAGAACCGCTGTTTTTACCCACCAACCACCACTTCCCCGCGCCGTTTTCGACAAGGACCCACCCCTTTAGACCCCCGGCATCTCGTTTCCATCGCGAATGAGCTGCCATATGTGCGCGTTTACCCCCGTCGCCGTCATGGGCCTCAACCCTCAGAACCGCTGTTTTCACCCACCAACTACCACTTCCCTGCACTGTTTTCAACAAGGACCCACCCTTTTAGACCCCTGGCATCTCGTTGCCATCACCAATGACATGCCAATGTAAGTGGTGCTATATTATTTTGTAGTTGTATATGTAGTAAAGTTTTGTGAAAAGATTACCGGTGTTTATATTTTGACATGTCGCATCCACACAGGTTGTTGTACACTTGCTCTTCGACAACCACCATCCACATTCAAACGGACCATAAAGGTGAGTTTTGTTGATTTCTATATTATCCAGTACTGTTATATCTATCATAGTACTTCGTAATGTCTAGAAGGGTGGCCATCTGGGCTGTAGAAGGTGTGATCGTGTAGTCGGTGCACGATCCTCCTCTGCCCTCCTAAATGACTTGGGGGGACAGTCATCTGGGCCACAGATGTTGTGGCCATGCAGTCTGTGCATGGCCCTCCTCCATCCTCCACAATGCTTGAGGATATCATGGAGGGTGGTTGTCGGGGCCACGGGAGGTGTGATCATGCAGTCTGTGCACAATTCACTCCAACCCTCTACAAATTTGAACGTGGACATCAGAGGGTGGCTGTCTGGGCCACGGGAGTCGTGATCATGCAGTCTGTGCGTGGTTCACCCCCACCCTCTAGTTGCTTGTATCCATGCCCCTGCCAGCTGTCTCCATGGACCCTTCGATGACTCAAGACCGGGACTTCATCGGAACTCTGCTGAGACGCGTTGGCAGCAGGTAGGGTATAGCTGCTTTGCCCAAGTGGCAGTCTCTCTGGACCCATTGATAGCCCAAGTCCAGGCTGTTGCCGGACCTCCATTGAGACTAAATATATGCTAGATTGTGGCTTGGGGGATGGCCATCTGGGCCATGGATGTTGTGGCCATGCAGTCTGTGCATGGCCCTCCTCCATCCTCTGCAACGCTTGAGGATATCATGGAGGGTGGTCGTCGGGGCCACAGGAGTTGTGACCGTGCAGTCTGTGCACGATTCACTCCAACCCTCTACAAAGTTGAATATGGATGTCCCAGAGGTGGCCATCTGGGTCACAGGGATTGTCCCCCACAAGTTCGACATTATATCCTGAAGTGGACTATACAAAATTAATTATTAAATAAATGTTGTTCATATTAATTACAATTATTGATAATCAATAACAAACATCCCGAGATACGATCACGTGATTTGTTTGGAAAAACCTTTTGACGTGTTTGACGTGTTTGATGTGTTTGATGTGTACTGAAGGCATGCAGACCTGATCAATGGTATATCTTAACACATTTCTTTCCCTGTATATGCATATTTACTAAGCTTGAACTGTCAGACACGTGCCATTTTGGCCGATAACACGTTCAACTTTGACTATTTACTGGAAAAGGCAATTCAAAATGAGCACGGAACTCACGATGACACCGAGGGATACCCATTCCGGCCTTTGTTTCAACTTGAAAAAAACAATCCTCTTGATCATGAATCTGATGTAGAACTCAGCTCTAGTGAAAATAACTCCCTCACACCTTCCACATCCACCCATATCCCTCATAAATGAACCGCTACGTCAGTAGTCAAGCATCAGAAATAGTGTTGCCGTAGTTCGGTTCCGAACCTAGCCGAACCCGGTTCAAACCCCGAACCGAACCCTAGGTTCAGTCCAAGTTCAGGGTTTCGAGGCCGGCCGGATTTCCTGAACGGCTCCAAACCGCGTCCAAACCGCGAACGCGGATATTTTTATGGTATTTATTTCATTTGTTTTTCGTATTTCTTTACTTACTTTTTCGTCTTCAACGGGATCATGTGACCATTACAAGAAGGTTTCTTCACCAACAACAACAACGCAAGGCCAATGAACGCGACACAATGTCGCGTTCATGGACACAGGTAAGTCTCTTCAATTATTTTAACTTTACTAATGTTATCTGTTACAGGAAACTCGACCGCGACCACATCGCGAGCACACCACCGCGGCACAAAATGGATCCCAACGCCAACGCAATGCCAACGGACGCGGGACAGCCGCAAAACCACCACCACCACCACCACCAGCGGTGGCAACCAGGCAACGACGACGGCAACGGCCAGCGGCAGCGCCGGCAGCAACAGCAGCAGCAGCAGTGACAGCGGCAGCGGCAACAGCAACAGCAGCAGCAGCAACGCCGGTAGCAGCAACGCCGGCAGCAGCAACGCCGGCAACAGCAGCAGCTGCTGCTGCATCAAGCCATCCAACGCCAATGGACGCGGGACAGCCGCAACACCACCACCACCGGCGGCGGCAACAACAACGGCAACGACAACCACGACGGCCAGCAGCAGCAGCAACAGCGGCAGCAGCAACGGCAACAGCAGCAGCGACAGCAGCAACGGTGGCGGCAGCAGCAGCAGCAGCAGCGGCAGTGGCAACGGCAACGGCCACAACAGCAGCAGCAGTGGCAGCAGCAACGGCCATGGCAGCAGCAGCAGCGCCGGCAGCGGCAGCAGCAGCGCCGGACGGCTCCCCCGCAGCCCAACTACCTCGCGAAGTGCAGCGCCGTATCGATTGATACGTGCCTGCCATTCGCGAGGAGAATGGAGCTCATGGGGTGAGCCCACCTTGGTCTGGGGTTCAGACCGCGTCTGAACCCAGACCGAACGCGAAGAGACGGTTCGATGCCGTCCGGGTCCAGGTTTGGCCATGCGCCAAACCGGACCCGAAGTTCAGTTCGCGGTTCCGCCAAAAAGGCTCGGAACCGGACCGAACTGAACTTCGGCAACACTAATCAGAAACTAGGTGGCAAGAAAAGACGACAAATCAAATGACAACAAGATCGTAAAAATCGCTCCTTTGGAGATTACACCATCCGTCCTTCTACAATTAAAAACCACATCAAAAGTGCCCAGAAAGTCAGTGGCCAGCTCAATTTAGATGATGCTCCAGTCACCAAAGTCGGGTACACTGCTGTCAACTCGGAGGGGTATGGGAGGACCTTTACGTTAGAAGAAATGGTTGGTCCAGACTCTGAGTTCCAGTTTGAGCTACACACCTGGGATGGAAGGTAAGTTACATTCCCAATACTTGACTCAATGTTAATCATTTATGTTTAGGGACTCCCTTGCTATCAAAAATCAACAAGGTATCCTTGTAGCAGTCATGGTCAGTCAACCGGATGGTGAGCTTGGTCAGACGACACACCAGGATGCTGCCGAAGCCATGGCATTAGCTGCGAAGAAGGCTTCTTTCTCGGCTATGGATGAAAACCATAGATGTGGTGACTTCGGAGTCCTAACTCACGGAGCATCCTATGGGGAAGGTCAGCCCGTGAGCACCACACTTCTTATCTTGCTGATTAGTTCACTGACTTGCTACACAGTTCCCTGGAAACCTTTGCACTAGTGCAAAGGATTCCGAAGCTCTCGAATTCCTCAGACAGCACGGTGCCATACAATGAATCACCAGTTTTTCATCGGCGTCATTTGTGACTTGGATGCCCAAACTGTATGCTTACTATCAGCAAAAAATGGGAGAACTATATGAGAAGTATCCACAACTGGAACGTACCTTCAGCAACAGCATCTGGTCGACAAGCACCTTCAATTTTGGACCTCAGACTGTATGTTTCGATCACATCGACTTCAAGAACCTCGCATTCGGAATATGTTCCATTATGGCACTAGGAAACTTCAACCCCAAACTTGGAGGCCATCTCATTCTGTGGGACTTGAAGAAGGTCATTGAATTCCCTGCCGGAACAACAGCCCTCATTCCTTCTGCCATTCTCTGCCACTCCAACACCTCAATCCAAGTAGCAGAAACACAAATGTCATTCAGGCAGTATATGGCAGGGGGTTTGTTTAGATGGGTGGATTATGGCTTTCAGAGTGTTTGTCAACTGCTTTTTACTAACAAGGGGAGGAAGGCAGACTTAGAAGCCAAGGGACCAGCTAGATGGAAGTTAGGACTCAGTCTGTTTAGCACCATAGAAGAACTTCTGGGAAAGTAGACTTAGAACCACGAGCACTTTTTGAAACAAGTAATTGGCACACAAGTGGAAAACAATCTCAAAAGCAAATGATATATTTTGGTGGTTTAAACACACCGCAGATTCCAAATTAATGATGCAAAAAAAAATTTCACCAGTAACGGAGGGGCTGTGAACTTCTACTCATTGGCTAAGGCTATGACCAACAAGTAATTGGCACACAGGTGGAAAAAAATGATCAATAGCAAATGGTATATTTTCGTGGTTAAAACACCACAGATTCGAAAGTAACATGCCAGAAAAAGTTTTTCACCAGTAATCTGAGGGCCCGTGAAAGTCATCTACGCATTGGCTAAGACTATGACCCACTGGATGCTTAGAGAAAGTTGCTTGCTCGAAACATCCTTGGGGATCCAACTGTTCGCTGTGTAGCCAACCAGACATATCGTTCCCACCAAGTCACCTTCCCACACCTTCAAGTCCGATGTGAGGTGATGGAGCTGGGCAAAAACATCCCACCCACGCCATCATATATGGGAACTGGTGAATGGATAAGAAAATACCACAACCTGACTGACTGATGCATACTCACCATGGTCTTCGACATTTAGTGCACCTTTGACTGCTGTATTGCCCGACGACATGGCCTTGACAGGAGACAGAGCAGTGAGGGACTTCTTCCTAGCCAGTAGTTTGGCAAAGCTACTTCCTGACGATCCACCTGAGAAATATACCATATTAAAACAATTTGTGATGTATATAAATATGAACGACACTTACCATCATTCTTATCCTTCTGTTTAGCACGAGTGCTGATCACAACAGAACCCTTGAATATTTGGGCCCTTAATTCAGGAACCTTGAATACCATGCAGAAAAATGCGCAGAACCTCTCCCACTCCTGTGTGCACATCACTAATCTGCCGGAAAATCCCAACAGGCTCTGTAGACAAATTGGAACCAGTCACAGCCAGCACAGAAGTAAAGACGATATAGGGATTGAAGCTGTAGGAGACAGCCTGGGTAGCATACTCCACAGATCGCGCACTTTCTGACACGGGGTTGGTCTTGACTAAGGTTGGTGATACTCTGGATGGATTCATGAAGACTCCAGATCTCGTAAATGTGATGGCCTCCACAAGATGCCTAAGTACAAATCTAGTTTGAATCATGACTTGAAATACAGATCATCGAGAGACATACTTCATGTTTGTGGACGGAAGTATGTCTGGGACATTGCTAAGTGAAAATGGTTCGATGGGATCGATGCCGGCATTCGAATTTACCAGAGTCCCTTTGCTAAATCAGCAACAATCAACACTAAAAAAATGTTATCCCGAAAAAAAAGGCCAGTTGCTCACCGAAGAGGGGGGAGGTTCTTGTAGGTGTCAACCAACATCGGGTCCATCAGTTCTGCCAAGAGAACCTCACATTCGACCAGGCCACCATGAGACTTGACAAAACTTTCCCTACGAGAGTAATATGTAGCTCGTTTATGGTAACAAAGCAAGCAAGCAAGTACTTGAGCCCTTTCAGCATATCTTTCCCATGATATATGGGTCAGCCGAGATGGACAATTCCCACTCCAAGTGGGCTAGCTTATCTCGGCCGACCAATATCTTTCTCCAGGGCAGATGGCTTGGCCGAGGGTTCCATGTTCGGAGAAGCATGGGTTGGCCGAAGCAGAGGGATATATTGGCTGGCCATGGAACATGGATTGGCCGACTGGGCTGGGTATTTCGGCTGGCCATGAAAGGTGGATTGGCCAATGGGTCTGGGTATTTCGGCTGGCCATGGAACATGGATTGGCCGACCTGGCTGGGTATTTCTGCTGGCCATGAAAGGTGGATTGGCCAACGGGTCTGGGTATTTCAGCTGGCCATGGAACATGGATTGGCCGACTGGGCTAGGTGTTTCCACTGGCCATGGGAGGTGGATTGGCCGACCGGTCTGGGTATTTTGGTTGGCCATGGAACATGGATTGGCCGACTGCCCTGGGTATTTTGGGTGGCCATGGAATGTGGATTGGCCGACCAGTCTGGGTATTTCAGTTGGCCATGGAACATGGATTGGCCGATGGGTCTGGGTATTTCAGCTGGCCATGGGAGGTGGATTGGCTGACCGGTCTGGGTATCTTGGCTGGCCATGGAACATGGATTGGCCGACCTGTCTGGGTATTTCGGCTGGCCATGGAACATGGATTGGCCAACTTGTCTGGGTGTTTCGGCTGGCCATGGAACATGGATTGGCCGATGGGTCAGGGTATTTCGGCTGGCCATGGGAGGTGGATTGGCCGACCGGGCTGGGTATCTTGGCTGGCCATGGAACATAGATTGGCCGACCAGTCTCGGTATTTCACTTGGCCAAATGGTCTGGGTATTTTGGCTGGCCATGGGAGATGGATTGGCCAACAGGTCTGGGTATTTAGGCTATGGATTGGCCGATGGTCTGGGTATTTCGGCTGGACATGGAACATGGATTGGCTGACCTCTATTGGCTGGCCATGAGACATGGATTGGCTGACTGTACTGGGTGTAGCCATGGAACATGGGTTGGCCAAAGCTTTGGTTATATGACATGGCCATAGCACCTGGGTTGGCCAAAGCTCCAGCTACATTGGGATGGCCACAGCTCTAATTACATCAGCTGTCAACATGATATGCATTGGCCAACACTCAGAATACATTGGCTGGTCATGGCACATTGGTTGGCTGTTCCTAATGGGTCTCTGGCTGGTTGTGGGTCATGGATTGACCAGTGCCAGAGATATGATGGCCAGCCATGATACGGCTGACCTTGTGACATAGGGTTAGGGTTTACACCGATAAAATGCAATAAATTCCTTCTCAGACATTAACAGCTTAACATTACAACAAGTACTGCTACTGTGTCACAAATGCCTCTGAAAGGATAACAAGCAAGACACCAATGCCATTCAGTCTTGATCTCAAAGGAGGAGCTCTTCTCCTTCTTGATCAAGACTGACTGACAAAGAAAATACTCACAAAAATTTTGCGAACAAATAACCAAAAATGGATACTGAAATCAACTAAACTAACAATATTACCTGGTCTCAATGTCACTAAAGGGAGGCTTAAAAGTAATAGTGAGACTTACCTGGTCAACTTTCAATGATGCCACCAGGCCCACTACAAGTAGGTTGCCCGGCAAGGAAATCAGGGGGATTCACCCGCCCTTTCATTCCTGAAGACCTGTACAGTGACAAGCACTCATTTCTGAGGACCAGACACCAACAGTTGGCACGCAGAGATGCCACAATGTTCATTCAAGTTGAACAGATAACTTCAACAAAAGATACTGTCAGTAATGGGGTAATACAAATTAATCACTCATCTGGATGCAAACATACCAAAGAAGATACCTGACGGTGAAAAAGAAGAACATACCACAATAATCAAGTAGTCCTGTGAAGTGAACAGACGTCAGCAACAAAGCCTGAGGAAATCACCTACCAGTTAAGACTATGACACTATAGAATCTCTGGTTGTTGCCCGGTACAATAACCAAGGATCCTGTAGTGTCATCCAAAGTGGTAGTGGTGGTTGTGAGGTAAGGAGAAAATCTCAACCGTGTTTGATGGGCTTGTACTTATTTGTTCATGTGACTTAACGTGTTTGTTGATCACATGTCACAAAGTGTGATGTCACGTTGGGCCGTCCAAACGTTACATCACATTTGTCACATGTCACGTCTCAATAATCATGTGACACACGAGTCATATTCCGAGGGCATCCTGCCCTCATCTCACTATATATAGTAGGTACAAAATAAAAATAATAATGATACAACGAGGGCAGGGGAATCACCTTGCCCTCATCTCACTATGTATAATAGGTACAAAAGAAAAATAATAATAACGATATGACGAGGGCAGGGTGATTCCCTGCCCTCGTCTCGTCGCTGATCCACCCCGACGGTTGGGTTCATGACCACCGTTGCCATTGCTGCTGCTGCCATTCCCGCTGCTGCTGCTGCTGCCATTGCCATTGCCGTCGCTGCTGCTGCTGCTGCTGCTGCCATTGCCATTGCCGTCGCTGCTGCTGCTGCTGCTGCTGCTGCCGTTGCTGTCGCCGCTGCTGCTCTTGCTGCCGTTGCCGTTGCTGCTGCTGCTGATGTTGCCATTGCCGTTGCGGCTGCTGCTGCCGCTCCAGCCGTTCCCACTGCTGCTGCTGTTGCTGTTGCTGCCGCTGCTGCTGGTGCTGTTCGGGCTGCTGCTGCCATTGCCATTGCCATTGCGGCTGCAGGCATCATCTTGGCACAGTAACAACTGCAAGGCAGTAGTAGTATATAAAATAACCAAAAAAACACTGATGACTTACCATACATGTCATCCTTTTCTTCGTCGCCGTTGTCCGCATCTGCTGCTGCCCGTCGCTGCTGCTGCTGCCGTTGCTGTTGCTGCCATTGCTGCTGCCACTGCAATGGGTGCTGTTGCCGCTGTGCTGCCAGTCCTGTTGCTGCTGCCGGCGCAGTAACAACTGAAAAACATAATTTGACTAGTACATAAAATAAGAAAAAAATACAAACGACTTACCGTTGTCATCCATTTCTTCGTCGTCGTTGTCCGCGTCTGGGTCTTCATCGTTGTCGACCACGTCCGCATCTGGGTCGTCCCTGTCTGTGTCTCCACCGACCCAGGCTCCATTGTCCGCACTGTCCCCAAACCAATGTGGTTCCCGTCTCTCATCGTCGTCCTCATTCTCGTCGTTCCGGTCCCCGTGTCCGTCATTGCCATCCCCGTTCTCGTCGTTCCGGTCTCCGCTGTCATTGCCATCCCCGTTGCCGTGTTTCCGGTCCCCGTTGTCGACGTTCCAGACCCTGTTCTCGCCGCTCTGGTCTCCGTTCTCGTCATTCCGGTCCCCTGCGTAGTTTGCCGCCCCCGTCGTCGTTCTGGGCCTCGTTCGACCCCGCCACGTAGCCTTTCCCAGACCCATCGCATTCACGGTCGTCGTCCGTGTCCTTCTGTTATGGGCGTCACGTCATTGGCTTCCGTCCTGGCGTTGCTGTTGGTGTGACAGTTGTCGTGGTCGTCTGACGCGACGTTGGCGGAAAAGACCTAAAAACCATGTGGAATGAGTTAGTAGAGTAAACAAAAGAAACATAAAATGACAACTTAAGCTACGTGCTCATCAAAGTCGAGATGAAGAGTGACGTGGCCTGAACTCACGCGAGAATTTCAACCAGCGTTTGCCGATTTCCTAAACGGGGCCGAATTTCCATATTGGTACAGGTGGCTGGATTTTCTTATTGCTATTACATGCTGTATAACACCTCAATGGCCAGGGCAAGACCCTGAAGGGATGTAAGTATCCCATACCCACAGGTATGGTAAATTTTGTATTTTATTTGAGCCTACAGAGAGAGCTATTCACAATGTATTTGAGCCCTCTGCCAAAATTGGACCCTTAAACACCCAACTTTGCGAGTATACATCTAGAAAATCTAAAATTAATTCTAGCAGTACTAGGTGATGTGTGCTTCATTGTTACAATAAGTGCCTGGCAGTTAGTAGTCCAGGAAATGTGCTGTAGCCAACAAATGGTAAAGCTGTGAGTTGCGTGACTTGAATCCAAATAACGGGACTTTGATTGAACAGCCAATAATTTATTAATGTGAAGTTCCACACACATTTGTCCTACAACACATTTCCTGGACTACTAACTGCCAGGCACTTATTGTAACAATGAAGCACACATCACCTAGTACTGCTAGAATTAATTTTAGATTTTCTAGATGTATACTCGCAAAGTTGGGTGTTTAAGGGTCCAATTTTGGCAGAGGGCTCAAATACATTGTGAATAGCTCTCTCTGTAGGCTCAAATAAAATACAAAATTTACCATACCTGTGGGTATGGGATACTTACATCCCTTCAGGGTCTTGCCCTGGCCATTGAGGTGTTATACAGCATGTAATAGCAATAAGAGAATCCAGCCACCTGTACCAATATGGCAATTCGGCCCCGTTTAGGAAATCGGCAAACGCCGGTTGAAATTCTCGCGCGAGTTCAAGCCACGTCACTCTTTCTTTGCAACCACGATCACAGACACAAGGCTGCGGAAGAGCACCAGGCTAAGTTTCATTTTAAGTTTGTTTGATTTATTTTTATTAACTAATTCCATGTACTTTTTAGGTCTTTTCCGGCAACGTCACGTCAGATGACCGTGAACATTACCACATCAACATCGACAGCCAACGACACGAGGCCCATAAGGGGGCAACAACCATGGTTCCGGGAACGGCGACAACGAGGACCGGAACGACGACAACGAGGACCGGAACAAAGAGAGGGGGGATGGCAACGATGAGAACGGAATGGGGACCGGAATGACAGACCGGAGCGACGAGAACAGGGATGGCAATGACGGACACGGGGACTGGAACGACGAGAACGAGGACGACGATGGGAGACAGGATCCACAACGGTATGGGGATGGCATGGACGATGGAGACCGGGTTGGCGGAGACAAAGACAGGGTTGACGCAGATGCGGACGTGGTCGACAATGATGAAGACCCAGACGACGAAGACCCAGACGCGGACGACGGTGAGGAAGAAAAGGATGACAACGGTAAGTCATCAGTGATTTTTTGCTTATTTTATGTACTACTAATGCCTTGCAGTCGTTACTGTGCCGAGGTGAAGCCTGCAACGGCAACGGCAATGGCAAGAGCAGCAGCAGCCCGAACAGCGGCAGCAGCGGCAGGGGACCGGAACGACAACCACGAGTACCAGAACGACAACCACGGGGACCGGAACGACAACCACGGGGACAGCAACGATGACAGCAAGCACAGGAACGATGACAGTGTGGACGGCAACAACAACAGCGTGGATGGCAACAACAACAATGAGGACAGCAACAAAGATGGCGAGGCAGCGGCAGGACCAGGACCAGGACCAGGACCAGGAACGGCAGCAGCAGCGGGACCGGAACTGGGAACGGCAACAGCAGCCGCACTGGCCACGGCAGCAGCACCAGCAGCATGAACAGCAGCAGCAGCCGCAATGGCAATGGCAACGGCGGCAACGGCAAAGGCAGCAGCGGCAACGGCAACGGCAGCAGCGGCAACGGCAACGGCAGCAGCGGCAACGGCAACGGCAGCAGCGGCAACGGCAACGGCAGCAGCAGCAGCAGCAGCGGCAACAGCAATGGCAGCAGCAGCAGCAGCAGCGGCAACGGCAACGGCAGCGTGAATGGCAGCAGCAGCAGCAGACACTACAACGGCAATGGCAACGGCAACAGCAGCGGTGGTAATGAACCCGACCGTCCAGGTGGCTCAGCAATGAGACGAGGGCAGGGTGATTCCCTGCCCTCGTTATATCATTATTATTGTATTTTGTACCTATTATACATAGTGAGACGAGGGCAGGATTCCTGCCCTCGGAATATGATGATTATTACCACTCACGTGTCACATGATTAATGCAACATGACAGGTCACATGATTGATGAGACGCGACATGTCACAAGTGTGATGTAACATTTGGACGGCCCAACGTGACATCACACTTTGTGACATGTGATCAACAAACACGTTAAGTCACATGAACAAATAAGTACAAGACCATCAAACATGGTTATTTTCTTCTTACCTCACAACTACTACTACCACCTTTGGTGACACTACAGGATCCTTGGTTATTGTACCAGGCAATAACCAGAGATTCTGGAGTGTTATTGTCTTAACTGGTATGTGATTTCCTCCCTCATATTCATCACTTCACAGACTACTTTATTACTGTGGTATGTTCTTTGTTATGTTTCACAGGAGACAGATGAGGATTTTTGCCATCAAAGAATATTGCGATATTCACTTAAATATTGAAATTATTTGTGTTGTTATCATAAGTCTGAAAAGGTTGTAAACAATAAGGTTATCTAAAAGTAGTATTCACACTGAAGACAGTGCAGGCAAAATTTTAAACTATTTGGTCTCCAGACATTCAGGCATGTGGCTTTGTGCCTGAACATCTGGAGAGTAAATAATCTAAAATTTTGCTGCACTATCTTTGGTGTGAATACTAACCTTACTTTTTACAACATTTTTCGGACTTATAATAACAACAAAAATAATGTCAATATTTGAGTGGAGATCGCAATATTCTTTGATGGCAAAAAATCCTCATCTGTCTCCTGTGTT
This sequence comes from Hygrocybe punicea, assembly GCA_963556145.1. Lineage (NCBI taxonomy): Eukaryota > Fungi > Basidiomycota > Agaricomycetes > Agaricales > Hygrophoraceae > Hygrocybe > Hygrocybe punicea. Next base: position 5,219,140 of record OY744461.1, on the reverse strand, counting down.
TGCATGCAGATGAGAGATTAATGTGTATTATCCCATTACTGACAGTGTCTTTTTTTGAACTGAGCTATTCAACTTGAATGAATATTGTGGCATCTTTGCGTGCCAACTGTTGGTGTCTGGCCCCCAGAAAGTACTGCTTGCCACTGTACAGGCCTCCAAGAATGAAAGAGCAGGTGAACCCCCCTAATTCCCTTGCCGGGCAAGCTACTGGTAGTCACAGTGGGCCTGGTGGCATCATTGAAATTTGACCAGGTAAACCTCATTATTATTTGTAAGCCTCCCATTAGTGACATTGAGACCAGGTAATGTTCTTAGTGTGGCTGATATGAGTGTTTATGTCAACATATTTTTGGTTATGTGTTTGCAAAGATTTTGGTAGTGTTTTCTTTGTCAGTCAGTCTTGATCAAGAAGGAGAAGAGCCTCCTTTGAGATCAAGACTGAATGGCTTGGGGGTCTTGCTTTTGGTCCTTTCAGATGTGTTTGTGAATTCACAGTAGCAGTACTTGTTGTAGTGTTAAGCTGTGACTGGCTTAGAATGAATGTATTGAATGTTATCGGCCTCAACCAAACCTTAAGTCAGATTGTCAGCCAACCATATCATGGCTGGCCAATGTATCTCAGGCCGGCCACTCCATGGCCCACAGCCAACCAAAGACTTGATAGGATCAGCTAACTCATGTCCCATAACCAGCCAATGTATTCCTAGTGTAGGCTAACCCCATGGGCAGCTGATGTATCCATAATATTGGCCAACCCATGTCGCATGAGCAGCCAAAAGACTCAAAGGAGCCAGTGACCCATGTGTGATCGGCCAATATACTAATGAGGATTGGCCAACCTATGATGACTATGTCCTATGGCGAGCCAAATATACCACAAACTGTTGTCAATTTGTGTTCCATGTATAACTGGAATATCCCTAACATTAGCCAATGTCCTTCCTAGGGCCAGCCTGTGTACCCACCCACTTCAGCTAACTAAAGTGCTATAGCCAGCTAATATACCCAGAGATTTGGCCAACTCATGCACCATAGCCAGCCAATATACCAATACAAATCGGCCAATCCACCTCCCATGGCCAGTGAAAATACCCAGTGCGGTCGGCCAATTCATGTTCCATGGCCAGCCGAAATACCCAGTTCCATTGTCCAATCTACCTTTCATGGCCAGCCAAAATACCCAGACTGGTTGGCCAATCCATGTTCCATGGCCAGTGGAAATACCCAGTGTGGTTGACCAATCCATGTTCCATGGCCAGCGGAAATGCCCAGACTAGTTGGCCAATCCATGTTCCATGGCCAGCCGAAATACCCAGACCCATCGGCCAATCCATCTCCCATGGCCAGCCAAAATATCTAGACCGGTTGGCCAATATATGCCCCTGCTTCGGCCAACTCATGTCCCTCAGAACATAGACCCCTCAGCCAAGCCATCTCCCCTGGAGAAAGATATTGGTCGGCCGAGATTGGCTGGCCCACTCAGAGTGGGAATTGTCCATCTCGGCTGAGCCATGTCTTGTGGAAAAGATATGCTGTAAGGTGTGGTACTTGGGGATCGGGCGAAAATGGTGGCACCTCTTCAGAGCACCTTGACCTACGTGATGGCACCACTGGATACTTCCTACCTCACAAGTGCGTTGACCGATGGGATCACGTAGTCATGCAGGAGCCACTTGTACAACCTCAAATTGACCTGGATGACGCTGACAAGACTCCGTGTGCCCCACAGTGGTACAACATGGTGCACGACAAGGACTCGAAGATGTGGGGCATCTTTGAAGAGACTGGGATCTTCGTTGCTTTATGCCACCATAATTTTGTCCTCATTGCAGTAGATATGGTGAAAAGCGGGGAACTGTGAGTGTCGGACATTGAGTCAGCGTAGTATTTATTAATGATTCCCTGGGCTCAGTTCTAAATACCCTCTTGCTGTTGCAGAGTATCTTATTGAGCATCTGGGCGCAGACCTTGGGATAGGCTATGATATTGGGTGTGGATTTGGAATGACCCTGGCTAGCAGCTCCTTAGGGCTTCTGGCCAAATCAATGAACTTCAAATCCCTCATTGGGCTCTTTCACGGCCATGCCCACAACCGCATCTGTCAGCTTCGAAACCTTGGTACCTATGTTAAGGGGCTAGGCCTCGAAGATCTTGAGGGTTGTGAGCGGCTGTTCTCCAAACCTAACGCTTTAGCTAGCGGGAACCGCTACTCCAGCCGTTTTCATCGACATCAAGCCCTCTCAACTTACTTTGCGCAACTTGATCGTTTCGATACCTATGCCCAGCTCTCGGACTTCCTTGTCAATAATTACCATCAAGCACTCACTATCCTTGACACCCAGCCTGCCTTGCACAAATTGATGGTCGAGTTGAATGTAAATTCGAGGGAGGTATTTGAACAATGGCTCGAAGAAGAAAGAATTTACCTCACATCTTTGAAGAAGGAGCCGCTGCAGGAGACAATACAACTGGAATATTTTGGTAAACTGGTAAAAATGGCAGAGATTAAGTGAGTTCTGCATGCTGTCTTTTCTTTTTATCATGAGTTGACTCGCATCCAGGACTGCACTAGATTCCACTCGTGCTGTTTGGCTGCAAGAATCACTGATGTCTGGGCAGCGCACCTACTCATGATCTCTGGAAACGCAGATTCGCCACTCCCAGGAGAAGCTTGAAAAGATTACAGTGGAGGTGCAAGACTTAGAGAAAATGCTCCTCTTAGCTGGCATATGGGAGAAGCGCTGGGAGCCGGGTTCGGATGAGTGGAGGGCCTTGGAAAAAATGGCGGCGATGCGAACATATCAAAAGGCTATGGATTTGCTAGAGTCTTTGGTGGTTGCCCGGCTGTTTGAACTCACGAAAATGAACATGTCTCAGACTGGTAAGTATTCATTAATGCCAACACACAGACGCAATCTCAAAGATAACCAGGATATAAGCAATGCAAACATATCGCAAAAGCCCTGCAGACTTGTTCACAGGCAATTCGCACAGCTCTCGAGAAATACAACCATGCTGCTGTGGCACTTAATCCCCCTCGACAACAACTTCGCTGGGATAATGTCATTGAGTACGTATTTCTTTCCGAATTCGACCTCCTACGGGACACCCGCCAGGATGTCCACTCCAAGCCATGGGCTACGCCAATGGCACGCATGGCGCTTGATATGCATTTCAAGATTGAGGGGGCAAAGACAGAGATTGAGAGGCTGAACGTTGAGATCCAGTGATTTCTAACCTACATCCCAGATGAAGAGGCATTCATCTCCAAGAAGGTTGAAGAGCTTGGTAAGACTAATCCAATGCTTGCTCACCAGATCTTCCTCCATCATCAAGGGCGGAGCTGCTTTGATCCACGTCATCTCAATAAGTTGCTGAAGCTATCCCGGAATCCACGATTCACAGGCAGCATATCTGGATGCAGGCAACCCATTACGCCGCCGAAGCCTGGGCATGCGAAGACCTCTGAACGTGCAGCCAATTCTGATGATTCTGGGGAGGATTACAGTGATGAAGAGATTGACGGTGTTGCAGAGACCTTGGAGGGCGTTCTGGCAGTTTCAGCTGGGGGCTAGGGCATTTATAATCTACCACAACATCAGACAATTTTATGCGCATTTTTTCTATATTTTTTCAGAATTTTTTAAGGCGTCGTGAGCAAGTTATTGAGCTCGTCGTTGTGCACAGTGAGCATGAAGGTTTGATCGACGGCGGAGTTGTGACGGTAGTTGCCGAATATAGGTGACAGCCATCAGACCGACATAGGACACTCAGACTGCTCAAAAACTGCGAAGTCCCAGAGGGATTTAAGGATATTTAGTGGGTGACACGGAATAGCTACTTTTTCATTCTAACTAGATAGGCAAGGTCACATGGTGCGGCACTTCTTACAATAAGGGATATGTGGGATTATCAGGTGGTAAATGCCGTGTTTTTTAACCTTTTTGGCTCGTTTAAGCTCAGTTTTCCATATTTAGACTTTGAAAAAATGTTTTCTGGATCAGGTGATGTGCCTGGACCATTCAGGGTTCAATGCTGACATAATATTCCCTTTTATAGACAAAAAAGTTGAAAATTCTTCGAATTTTCATACTTTTTCCTTTTTCTGGTTCTGTTTTGTCTCTTAGACCACTGGTAATGTCTTTTATTGGTGGAAATTATAATTTGTTGACATAATCTATCATTTGGCAGCCAATCTCCCTGTCACCATTCAAAGTATGTGGAAATTTCGTATTTTTTCACCTTTTTAGATTATATTGTTCTTGTTTTTTGGTTAATTTTGGATGTCACTCATTTACTTTTAGGTGTAAATTGGACATCCACCATCCCATGTGAGTTCCCTCTATTGCTTGGCATTGTTTGGTCAAGTAACTGTTCTTTTTATAGACAAAAAAAGCAGATTTTTCCTGCTTTTTATTGTTTTTACTGCTCTTTGCAGTTGTTTTACTCCATGCCCACTAGGTAATATATCATGTTTACTTCATTTTAGTCTTTTTACATTATATCTGCATTAGAGTCCACAATCAACACACAAGAATTAACTGGAGGTAAAACTTTTTGTTATTGTGTCTTGGTATATTGAATTTCTCTTTTAATTTGTGGCAGATTATACTATAGCTATCCCTGATTGGGTTAGCAGTACAAGTAAGGATGCACGTTCCATCCTGGCTACTCCAGAGTGGGTTAGCAGAATAAGTAAGGATACACATCATATCCTGGCTACTCCAGTATGGGTTAGCAGATTAAGAGATGTCTCAGCTACCCTAAGTTGGGTCAGCAGTTTAGTGGGTTACACCCTAGCTACCCCAGAGTGGGTCAGCAGTCATTGGAATGAGAATTTAGTGGGTTACACCCTGGCTACCCCAGAGTGGGTCAGCAGTCATTGGAATGAGAAGTTAGTCACCCCTATTTGGGAAATCAGTGATTTGAGCTATAAAGCAGCCACAGTTACTCATAAAGACAAGAATAGTTGCTTAAATACTGCAGAATGTGTTCTTAAGGTTGATATTGCAAATATTCATGTTAAAGTCAATGACTTTGTACTTGATTGCAAAGATGAAAAATATTTCAGCCATGCTCATAAAGTATATAAGACTTTATTTAATTTTACCAGTTTTCTTGTGAAGATAGTGAAATTACTGATACAATTATTTTCAAAGATTATGCAAAATCAAAATCTAGCAGAGTGTTTTGCTGTTCATTATCACACAAGTATTTTAATGATTAATAAGTGTTTGCGGATCAAGTTACAGCTGGCTCGAAACATGATCAGGAAACATGACTTTAGAGCTTACTCAAAACATGTAACCAAACAACAGCCAATGGAGCAATTCTGTAAAGTCTACTAAGGTACACAAGTGGGACACACATACTTAGGTTCTGTCTTGATGGTTTTGTCGATGTCTGGCCTTTTGTTACTGGCAGTAGATTCCAACTTCTTCACCTCACTATGTGCACTGATTATACAGAACATTTAGGCCAGAATTGCTCTAACACATACCAATGTTGTACAGTTTCATTAGCTTCATTAGCACTTGCATTGGACAGGTGAATTCACTTCGCAGGCCTATAACAACATCATCATGCAGGACAACACTAATTACATCATAAATTTACCTTTTCTTCCCTTGAACTGAAGTTTCTCCATGTAAAACATAACCAAGTTTATTATCCACTGGTCTTTCAGCAAATTTACACCTTATACATTGATGCTGAGAACATGTGACTGCAGTATCTACATGTAAAAGCTCCATGGCTAGACTGGCAACACTGATTCCAACAGGTCCCATTAGATATGTCTCAGGATGCTCATCATGCAAAATAGTCCTTAATTGATTTCTGATTTGCACAAATGTCATATTGCCTTTCAATATATCTGAGAAGCCATCAGATAAAGTAGCCAGATAATCATTCATATCATGAAATACTTCAGACCATGCTGTATGATTTTCCTTCCAGGGATCAAACAATATAACCAGGATGGAATCATATGCCCAACTGTAATTGATTTCATCCCACAGCAAACCTGCAGGGGAAGCTGACATATCTGTTCGTTGTCTATTAGCTGCCAGCAGTTCACAAGTTTCAATCAAATGCTTCCTGGACCAAAGTGGAACAGATCCTTTTGCAGGGATGAAAGGAGTAGAAATTGACATCATTGCTTGCTTATTTTTGTTCTTCTCAATGATGTGCCATGGACTGACTTCAACAGGAGCAATCACCAGGGGATCACTGTCTGACCACTTCAAGGCTGCATCAGTTTTAGATGGAACATATCCAGTGCCTTTCCATTGTTGAAACTTTTGAATCATTGATGACCGGACATCTTGTGCAATATGTTCCGGCAATGTGTCTTCATATCTCATTCTTGTGATGTCATCAAGCAGTTCTTGTTCCCTAAATTCTTGTCTGAGATATCCAGAGTATCTCTGGTGATCATCTTATTGTCAAATCCTTGGATGATTACAGTGCCAGCTGCAGTAGCGCTTCTTGACAATGATGAATAATATGCAATGTGTGAAAAGCAGCTGTTTAAATGCACAACATTGTATGGCCTTGTCTTTCCTTGAGCGGCATGTGCAGTCATTGCAAAATTTGGCAAAACTCAAACCTGTTGTCTTTCTATTCTCTCTTTTAAATCACTGGGAAATACACACTGAACTTGTATTGGTATTTTTTACAATTGGCACAACATTGGGTGGCAGAGAAGGAATCTTCACAAGCTTTGGTGGATTTTGAAGCTCAACAAACAATGTGTCCAGTACACGCTTTCCCACTGTTGAAGACTGCCAACCAACAACAAATCCTTCTTGTCCCTTGGTAATGCAAAGTTCAGTTGCATCATTGTTTCTGAGCATGACTGGCATTCCAACACACAAGGATAATTTACCAGCAAAGTTTTCTGTTCCACCATGGTGCACCTTCCATATTTCTCTTTGAGTATCAAAGTCTATCTCACCAGATTCATGAAGTGCTTTTGATTTGCCTTTTGATTTATTTCTTATATATGCATCCTTTTCTTTTCCCCATCTGTCAATGGAATAAAAGTTGATTAATTTCTGGTTTGTGTCTTTTGCAAATCTTTCACAGCCAAGCAAATTGATCTGATCCTTTTGAGAGTGAATGCCACAGATGATTGGCACATTTCTGAATCTCTTTGAGGCAACATTAGGTTGATCAGGTCTTTTTCCTGCAATCTGGCTTCTAAAAAATATAATGTCATTTGGAGTACATTTTCCATATCGCATATTGACCAATGCAGTTCTAAACTTTGCATCTTAGTTTGAGTCTTTTGTCTCATGTTTTCTCTGAGAATAACAACTGTAGTTACCTGATGCCAAAGCACTTTGCCAACAGCAGTTTCCTGAGCATATGGTGATAATCCAGAATGTGCTTGTGTACCAACTGTTCCACTATACAATGCTGATCCTCCAACAGGTGGCAATTGTGCAAAGTCTCCAGCAAATATCATGTTTATCCCACCAAATGGCAGGTCATGAATGTTTGTTGCTTTAGCAAGTTTGGCACTGATTTTATACAAGTCATGGCAGGATATCATTGAAACCTCATCAATGAATATGTAGTCAACTCCTTCTAATCTCGCCTTGAGCTGAGCAATGTTGGTGGCTTCATTTTTACCAGATGAGTTTGGATTAATGCCCAAGAAGTAATGATATGTGGAACCATTCTGTAATGCAGCCGATATTCCAGTTGGACCAAGGATAACAAATTTGTAAGACTCATTTGCAGCTTTAAAAAAATCAACAACAGCTTTGATCACTTGTGATTTTCCAGTGCCAGCCATGCCTCCAATATGCATTTTTAGTTGTTCACTACAAGATGAAGCATGGTTTGCAATAATTCTGAATGCCCTATCTTGTTCTGTATTCAAATGGAACTTGTGAACAGTATTGTCAATCAACTGCTGTCTTTGTGCATTCTCTGCTTTGAAATTGTGCATAAAGTATGACGGGTCAACAACCATCACATTATTTTCATTGGGGTCTGAATATTGTTTGCCATGTTTATGTGACCTTGAAGGAATATTCTGGTTACATTCTTCAAGAATTTGTTGTCTTTTGTCTTGAACTGCAGATTTCCATTGAGATGCTGACTTATATACTTCCACATTAAGTGGATTTATGTTCACTGCTACATCACCTTCTGGACAGTCATCTAACCAATCTACATTTCTAACAACATTTTCTGGAGATTCCATTTGTGCTTTGATCAATCTGCCATGACTTCCAAGGTCAGTGTATTTGTTTAGATGATATTCTCCATCTTGACCATCTTGACCATCTGCAGCATAATCTATGTCTTCACCATTTTGACTGTAGTCATCATTGAGATGTGATATCATGTCTCCAGTCATAAACTGTGGGCATGTGCCATCTGGTAACATTTCACCCTTTTTTAGTTGGGCTGAAAAATCATCTCTGGCATCATTGCATTCATATCTCAAATTGAAATGATCCATGGTTTGTATTTGTCTTTTTGTAAATTCATGAGCATCAAATGCTTCATCCCAAGATTAGTCCCCTAACTTCAGGTCATGACCAGATCTCCATGGTTTGAACAAAGTTAACATGGTTGTGCAATAATATTCTCTATCTCCTCTGTCACGTCTGGGAAGTGAACCACCACCAATGAAATTTGGAACAAAATGATATTGTTCATGGAAGTCGATGCAATGTGTTTCATAAAGTGGATAATCTTGCAGGAACAATACATGTTCTATATTTTCAGAATGCATACTGTCTGTTTCACCTGTATAATCATCATAGTCATGATCAAATAATATGTTATCCTTATCAATATTGAAATCATCAGAATCAACATCGGTTTCACCATGAGTAGTAGTTGATGCTCCAAAACAACAAGCATTAGCTGAATCTTGTAATGCTAGCTCTAAAAGTAATTCATCTTCACTGTGAACTTCATCATGGACTATTTTTCTTTGGATTTTAACTTTTTTGGCACATTAAATCTATTCATATAGATTGACATCCTGAAACCTTTCAGATCTGTAAACATAATCATGCACCATTGATGTTCCAACAAATGTGCCTTGTTGATATCGGAGGACTACTTTGTCTGGCTCGCTTGACATTTCTGTATCACTGTCTGTTTTCCAAGCATTCAACACTTCTCTGACATAATTTTTCCAATACACAGGAATAAACTTGTGGCTGGGGTAATGATCAGGATTGCCTAGCAAATATAGAGCTGACATGGGTCCACCTATTTCCAGTTTGGCTGTTAATGTATTGATAATTTGTGTGATTAATTTTTCAGCTTTGTCTTTTCTCTGCATTGATCCACCAAGCATCTCAGAATTTCTGTCAAATACACTTCTGATAGTATCAAATATGATATAAGTGTTCAGCCCTGGTTTAGTTATATAGTCAGATATATATGCCACAATGGCCTTGATGGCTGTGCCAGATAGAAGACTTGTGATATCAGTGTTGCAGCGTAATAGAAATGTTACAAGTGGGGTTAATGTGTTGATCCATGCTTCACCCTTTTTCACATTCAGCGCACCTGTCTTTGGATCAACTTAAGTGGATTCAAACAATGGTCGTGGAAATCTAGCTTTGCATTTTCCATGTTTGTTCATGCAGGTGGGTCTGTCTTTTCTGTTGACTTTTTCACCATTAGACTTGTATCTGCCACAATCATGAACATTGGAGTGAAGTATCAAATCATCCACAGTGTTTCTGAATCGGTCCCACCATGACTCAACATTCTTGCATTCAATGCATTCAGATTGATCATCCATGTCTTCATGTTTGTCATTGCACAGAGGAGGTGGCATTTCAGGCAAGGTTTGAGTTGGATCTTTATAACTTTTTTTCATGGATTGAGCATTTACTTGGGCTGTTACTTCATCCATTGTGCCAGTCATAAATTCACCAATATGAACACTTTCAAGATATTCAACAAATTTTGTTTTGAAGTCTGAGTTAGGATCCATGATTCTATCTCTGATCTCTTGTGGTGACAAGCATGCTTTGAGCCATAACATCATATGCATATGAAGAGTTAATCGTCCTTGTTGTTCAACAGCACCATAATATGCATTTGTATCCCCATAAAATCCAGTGTGGTTTGAGCCAACTCCAAGCACATGTTTGATAAACAACTTGACCATAAAATGAAAGAAGCTTGCACCAGCCACAGGATTTTGGACAATCAGTCTGTATCTCTCATCGTAGTCTTGCAAGTTTGGGGAGAACTCCTCTTTGGTGTCAGCTTGGATGCATGATATCTGCAGGTGAAAAGGTGATACACCAAGATGGGGCCCCACAGAATGACATCAGTGCCCAGATTTCATTTCTCATATATTTCTTATTTGTCAATGATCTTTGTACATGACTACCAACGTGATCAGTGTCTTTGATCAGCTGGAAACAAAGCTTTTCTTCATCAATGTCAGGTTTGACTTGTTCACCATCTTCCATCTTTCTGGAGATGTAATTCAGGACACCAACATCAACATCCATGAGCCTCTGGGATATCTGATCAAACTTTGCTTTCTCAGCCAATAAATAGCCTCCAGTAGTTGCCTGTTTGATTTGTTCATGATTAAATGCAATCAATGGAAAGTGTGGGTCTCTCTGAAAACGCTTGTCATAATATGTTAACAAATGTCTTTTATGTGCAATATCAGACAGAGATCCTTGCTTTATATTATTTCCAATACCACCAAGTCCATATGGAAACAGCCAAGGTATCATTTGTGGAAATAACTGTGGGTTGCAATAGATTGACTGTGGATCTTTGTCATGTCCGATAATGAGCACCATGTAGTTGCTCTTCAAATGTTTCAAAGCAATGGCCTTTAATAAGGCACGGCACGGGTATACTGCAGGTCAGAATTCCTGACACCGGACCCATACCCGCATTACCCGTACCCACGCTGATGATGGGTACACACTGTACCTGTTATTGGCAGTTACCCACCACAACCCACCCTAAGTACCTCACGAACAACGGGGGCATGTCAATTGACGTGCTCCATTTGTTTTCGCAAGGTTGGATGGGGCTGGGGAGGTTCCATGGGCGTCTGTGCGTGCTCACTACCTCGCAAACAACAGGGGCACATCAATTGATGCGCTCTGTGTTTTCACGAGGTTGTATGGCGCTGGGGATGGCCCATGGGCATCCGCCTCGTTTCCGTTGTCCGTTGTCCGTTGCCCCCATCCCTGTTCCCATGCTCACGGTCCTCATTGTCGCCATTGTTGTCATCCCCATTGCCGTCATCGTCCCCGTTTCTGTCGTCCTTCTTGTCCCGGTCTCTGTTGTCCTCGTTGTCGTTGTCCTCCTGTTCTCATCGTCATTGTTCTTGTCTTCGTTTACCCCATCGTCGTCATTCCCGTCGTCCTCGTTCTTGCTGTTATGGTCAGCCTGGGTTGTCCCCGTTCTTGGCTGCGTCCCATCAGCTTGTTGCTGTTGCCGTGTTTGCATTCGTTTGGCGCGAGTGTGCGAGAAAAAAACCTAAAAGTGTTTTAGTAGTTAGTAGAATAAATGAATAAATGAATAGGATGCTTACCTGGGGTGCCCTGGCACCCACACCTGTTGCCGTGTCATTGTTGAAAACAACCGTGGTTGTCGTTGCCAGTTTCTTGTTGTTGTTGTTTGCGCTTGTCACAGTTGTAGATTAGCTAAAGTAAAGAAATTAATATTGAAAATAAAGTAAATAGGAAAGAAAAAACCCACCTGGGGGGGCTTGGTTGACAGACTCGTGAAAACCCATCACCTGCGGATAACGGGTACGGTTTTGACACAGTGTGCAAACCGAAATACCATACCCGAACCCAAATTACCCGTTTTGGAATAACTGCGGGTAAACCCGTACCCGTGCTGTGCCCTAGCCTTTAATGCTTTGACACTCTTGGTTGAATATTCCTCACCAGTCAAGCCACGAACAACAAATGGACATTTGCCAGTTTCTGTTCCTTCTTCAGTTTCCATATCATGGACTGCAGTTGATTCTGGACTTGTGTTGGTGAATGACTGATGATAATCAACAACCACTGGTATATCATTTTCAGGATATTGATTTAAATTCTCTTGGGATATTTCCAAATCAAAGTAATCACAGTGGTTTAACTTTAGCCAATTCAAAGCAATTGCTACTTTGTTTCTCCTGACAAGCAGAGGTGTTCTTTCAAAGTCAGACTTGGTGAGTTTGCATGGACCAGTGTAAATCAAGGCCAGAACTTCATCTAATTCATCAACTGGAGGTGGCAAGATATCATATAGTTTGGGAACTGGATTTGTAATTACATTGGCTCTCATCTTGTGTAGTTTGTGGACGATTAACAGCTGTACATCAATTAACAACACTTTCTTCCCTTGATTTGGATTTGAATTTGTTAAGACAAGCTTCAGCTACTCAACAAGAAAGATTTTCGGTTGATGATCCAGTGCAATGCATTGATAAGCCTATTTTGATTCATAATTCAGATAACATATGCAAATCATGTCACAAGTCATTGAAAAAAGGAAAACAACCTCTTCATGCACTTGCAAATGGTCTGTGGATTGGTGATGTGCCAGCAGCTTTACAAAACCTATCATATGCTGAACAGTTGATGATTGCAAGGGTCAGACACAATAGATGCATTGTCAGAGACTAAAATTATAAATCACAAGTGCATTGACTGTTCTTCTTATGTTTCAGTGTTTGAGTTTATGGATGAGCTAGAGATAGCAAGTAAAAAGTGTACAGCTAACATTGAAGCTGTAAAACGATCACACAATAAAAACATTGACAAATATCAGCAACAGAATATTTGTGCTGTTCAGAAATAGAATGAAAAAAACATTGAGAAGCATCAGCAACAACATATTGCAGCTGTTCAAAGATATAACCTGGAACATCTAGAGAAGCATCAGCAACAAAATAATGCAGCTGTTCAAAGATATAAGTCAGAACATCCTGATAAATACCAGCAACAGAATCTTGCAGCAGTTCAAAAATATTCCTTAGAACATCCAGAGAGACATCAGCAAAAAAACCTTGCAGCTGTGCAAAGAGCTTCATCTGATGATTCAGAGAAACATAAACTTTTCAATCAAAAAGCTGTTCAAAGTTTTCGTAATATCAATTTTAATAGATGCAAACAGCAAAATCAAATTTCAGCCCAGTCATACAGAGACAAAGTAGAATGTCCTCCTTTACCTCCACACAGGGTGCACAGTAGCATACCATGTCACACAGTATCTTGAAAGTACTTGACAAGTATACTAAATATCATTACCAGAACTTTCAGCATGGTATTGTAACAGTATTCAGATATAAACTACAGTACTTGTGCTCAAATTCATCTGAAAGTATGAAGGAAAATGAGACTTATACCTTTTCAATAACATCAAGCCTTTTGTTTCACTACTTTTACTGTATTTACAGCAAAGTGCTGTATAGTTTGGATAGAATACTTGCAGCCTAAGATGAATCAAAGTATTAAACCAGTAAGGAAGTTGGGGCACGTTTACTATTAGGATACCTTTTGAATCCTATCAAGGTACAGGATGAAATAGTATAGTACTGTTGCCATATTTTGGATTTAAGATACTTTGTCAATACTTTTAAGATACAGTTTCAATACATTTAAGATACTGTGTCAATACTTTTAAGATACTATTTCAATACTTTTAAGGTACTCTTTCAACGCATCTAAGATACAGTTTCAATATCCTTAAAGAACTTTGAAAAATAGTATAGTACTGCTTCAATACTGTTCAGATACTTTGCAAAATGGTATTGGACAATTATTTAATACTAAAACCCAGGGAAATATGGGGCTGGGAATTAGGATTCTGAAGTTCTGGGAATTCTGAGAATTGGAATTGCAATACTGGGAATGCTAGGAATGGGCATTTCAAAGTGCAGGCTGTGGGATTCTGAGAATTGTAATTCCAAGAGTTTGAGAAGTTTGGAAAGTAGAATTCTGAAATTGTGGGAGATTAGGGATTTGGAAGTCAACAATGATGAGAATTGAAATCCTGAAAATGTGCATATTAATGCAAATTCTAAGAATGGGAATCCAAATGCAGGAAATTGGGAATCCAGATTCAGCAGATTGGGAATCCAGATGCGGGGAATTGAGAATCCATTCCAAACAATTCCATGCAATTCCTCGGTCCTTGAGTGGCTGAGCAGTATTCGTGATGAGTCGTGTGAGCTCAAAGGACAATTCCATGCAAATTCCAACCAATTCCAAACAATTCCGTACAATTCCCCGGTCCACGAGTGGCTCAGCAGTATTTTTGTCGACTCCAGCAAGCTCAAAAGACAATTCCGTGCAAATTCCAACCAATTCCAAACAATTCCATGCAATTCCTCGGTCCACAAGTGGCTCAGCAGTATTTGGGTCGACTGCAGTGAGCTCAGAAGACAGATCGAGGAATTGCATGGAATTGTTTGGAATTGGTTGGAATTTGCACGGAATTGTCTTTTGAGCTCACAGGACACATCACAAATACAGCTGAGCCACTCGTGGACTGAGGAATTGCATGGAATTGTTTGGAATTGGTTGGAATTTGCACGGAATTGTCTTTTGAGCTTGCTGCAGTTGACACAAATACAGCTGAGCCACTCGTGGACCGAGGAATTGCATGGAATTGTTTGGAATTGGTTGGAATTTGCACGGAATTGTCTTTTGAGCTCACAGGACACATCACAAATACAGCTGAGCGACTCATGGACCGAGGAATTGCATGGAATTGTTTGGAATTGGTTGGAATTTGCACGGAATTGTCTTTTGAGCTTGCTGCAGTCGACACAAATACAGCTGAGCGACTCGTGGACCGAGGAATTGCATGGAATTGTTTGGAATTGGTTGGAATTTGCACGGATTTGTCTTTTGAGCTCACAGGACACATCACAAATACAGCTGAGCCACTCGTGGACCGAGGAATTGCATGGAATTGTTTGGAATTGGTTGGAATTTGCACGGAATTGTCTTTTGAGCTCACACGACACATCACAAATACAGCTGAGCGACTCATGGACCGAGGAATTGCATGGAATTGTTTGGAATTGGTTGGAATTTGCACGGAATTGTCTTTTGAGCTCACAGGACACATCACAAATACAGCTGAGCGACTCATGGACCGAGGAATTGCATGGAATTGTTTGGAATTGGTTGGAATTTGCACGGAATTGTCTTTTGAGCTTGCTGCAGTCGACACAAATACAGCTGAGCGACTCGTGGACCGAGGAATTGCATGGAATTGTTTGGAATTGGTTGGAATTTGCACGGATTTGTCTTTTGAGCTCACAGGACACATCACAAATACAGCTGAGCGACTCGTGGACCGAGGAATTGCATGGAATTGTTTGGAATTGGTTGGAATTTGCACGGATTTGTCTTTTGAGCTCACAGGACACATCACAAATACAGCTGAGCCACTCGTGGACCGAGGAATTGCATGGAATTGTTTGGAATTGGTTGGAATTTGCACGGAATTGTTTTTTGAGCTTGCTGCAGTCGACACAAATACAGCTGAGCGACTCGTGAACCGAGGAATTGCATGGAATTGTTTGGAATTGGTTGGAATTTGCACGGATTTGTCTTTTGAGCTAACAGGACACATCACAAATACAGCTGAGCGACTCGTGGACCGAGGAATTGCATGGAATTGTTTGGAATTGGTTGGAATTTGCACGGATTTGTCTTTTGAGCTAACAGGACACATCACAAATACAGCTGAGCGACTCGTGGACCGAGGAATTGCATGGAATTGTTTGGAATTGGTTGGAATTTGCACGGAATTGTCTTTTGAGCTCACAGGACACATCACAAATACAGCTGAGCCACTCGTGGACCGAGGAATTGCATGGAATTGTTTGGAATTGGTTGGAATTTGCACGGATTTGTCTTTTGAGCTCACAGGACACATCACAAATACAGCTGAGCCACTCGTGGACCGAGGAATTGCATGGAATTGTTTGGAATTGGTTGGAATTTGCACGGAATTGTCTTTTGAGCTCACAGGACACATCACAAATACAGCTGAGCCACTCGTGGACCGAGGAATTGCATGGAATTGTTTGGAATTGGTTGGAATTTGCACGGATTTGTCTTTTGAGCTCACAGGACACATCACAAATACAGCTGAGCGACTCGTGGACCGAGGAATTGCATGGAATTGTTTGGAATTGGTTGGAATTTGCACGGAATTGTCTTTTGAGCTCACACGACACATCACAAATACAGCTGAGCGACTCATGGACCGAGGAATTGCATGGAATTGTTTGGAATTGGTTGGAATTTGCACGGAATTGTCTTTTGAGCTCACAGGACACATCACAAATACAGCTGAGCGACTCGTGGACCGAGGAATTGCATGGAATTGTTTGGAATTGGTTGGAATTTGCACGGAATTGTCTTTTGAGCTTGCTGCAGTCGACACAAATACAGCTGAGCCACTCGTGAACCGAGGAATTGCATGGAATTGTTTGGAATTGGTTGGAATTTGCACGGAATTGTCTTTTGAGCTCACACGACACATCACAAATACAGCTGAGCGACTCATGGACCGAGGAATTGCATGGAATTGTTTGGAATTGGTTGGAATTTGCACGGAATTGTCTTTTGAGCTCACAGGACACATCACAAATACAGCTGAGCCACTCGTGGACCGAGGAATTGCATGGAATTGTTTGGAATTGGTTGGAATTTGCACGGATTTGTCTTTTGAGCTAACAGGACGCATCACAAATACAGCTGAGCGACTCGTGGACCGAGGAATTGCATGGAATTGTTTGGAATTGGTTGGAATTTGCACGGAATTGTCTTTTGAGCTCACAGGACACATCACAAATACAGCTGAGCCACTCGTGGACCGAGGAATTGCATGGAATTGTTTGGAATTGGTTGGAATTTGCACGGATTTGTCTTTTGAGCTCACAGGACACATCACAAATACAGCTGAGCCACTCGTGGACCGAGGAATTGCATGGAATTGTTTGGAATTGGTTGGAATTTGCACGGAATTGTCTTTTGAGCTCACAGGACACATCACAAATACAGCTGAGCCACTCGTGGACCGAGGAATTGCATGGAATTGTTTGGAATTGGTTGGAATTTGCACGGATTTGTCTTTTGAGCTCACAGGACACATCACAAATACAGCTGAGCGACTCGTGGACCGAGGAATTGCATGGAATTGTTTGGAATTGGTTGGAATTTGCACGGAATTGTCTTTTGAGCTTGCTGCAGTCGACACAAATACAGCTGAGCCACTCGTGAACCGAGGAATTGCATGGAATTGTTTGGAATTGGTTGGAATTTGCACGGAATTGTCTTTTGAGCTCACACGACACATCACAAATACAGCTGAGCGACTCATGGACCGAGGAATTGCATGGAATTGTTTGGAATTGGTTGGAATTTGCACGGAATTGTCTTTTGAGCTTGCTGCAGTCGACACAAATACAGCTGAGCCACTCGTGAACCGAGGAATTGCATGGAATTGTTTGGAATTGGTTGGAATTTGCACGGAATTGTCTTTTGAGCTCACACGACACATCACAAATACAGCTGAGCGACTCATGGACCGAGGAATTGCATGGAATTGTTTGGAATTGGTTGGAATTTGCACGGAATTGTCATTTGAGCTTGTTGCAGTCGACACAAATACTGCTGAGCCACTCGTGGACCGAGGAATTGTTTGGAATTGGTTGGAATTTGCACGGAATTGTCTTTTGAGCTTGCTGCAGTCGACACAAATACAGCTGAGCCACTCGTGGACCGAGGAATTGCATGGAATTGTTTGGAATTGGTTGGAATTTGCACGGAATTGTCTTTTGAGCTTGCTGCAGTCGACACAAATACAGCTGAGCCACTCGTGGACCGAGGAATTGCACGGAACTGTTTGGAATTGGTTGGAATTTGCACGGAATTGTCTTTTGAGCTCACAGGACACATCACAAATACAGCTGAGCCACTCGGAGAGCGAGGAATTGCATGGAATTGTTTGGAATTGGTTGGAATTTGCACGGAATTGTCATTTGAGCTTGCTGCAGTCGACACAAATACTGCTGAGCCACTCGTGGACCGAGGAATTGCATGGAATTGTTTGGAATTGGTTGGAATTTGCACGGAATTGTCATTTGAGCTTGCTGCAGTCGACACAAATACTGCTGAGCCACTCGTGGACCGAGGAATTGCATGGAATTGTTTGGAATTGGTTGGAATTTGCACGGAATTGTCTTTTGAGCTTGTTGCAGTCGACACAAATACTGCTGAGCCACTCGTGGACCGAGGAATTGCACGGAATTGTTTGGAATTGGTTGGAATTTGCACGGAATTGTCTTTTGAGCTTGTTGCAGTCGACACAAATACTGCTGAGCCACTCGAGGACCGAGGAATTGCACAGAATTGTATGGAATGGATTCCCAATTCCCCGCATCTGGATTCCCAATCTCCCGAATCTGGATTCCCAATTTCCTGAATTTGGATTCCCATTCTTGGAATTTTCATTAATATGCAAATTTCCAGGATTTCAATTCTCATAATTGTTGAATTCCAAATCCCTAATCTCCCACAATTTCAGAATTCTACTTTTCAAACTTCTCAAACTCTTGGAATTACAATTCTCAGAATCCCAAAGCCTGCACTTTGAAATGCCCATTCCTAGCATTCCCAGTATTGCAATTCCAATTCTCAGAATTCCCAGAACTTCAGAATCCTAATTCCCAGCCCCATATTTCCCTGGGTTTTAGCATTAAATAACTGTCCAATACCATTTTGCAAAGTATCTGAACAGTATTGAAGCAGTACTATACTATTTTTCAAAGTTCTTTAAGGATATTGAAACAGTATCTTAGATGCGTTGAAAGAGTACCTTAAAAGTATTGAAATAGTATCTTAAAAGTATTGACACAGTATCTTAAATGTATTGAAACAGTATCTTAAAAGTATTGACAAAGTATCTTAAATCCAAAATATGGCCACAGTACTATACTATTTCATCCTGTATCTTGATAGGATTCAAAAGGTATCCTAATAGTAAAAGTGCCCCAACGTCCTTACTGGTTTAATACTTTGATTCATCTTAGGCTGCAAGTATTCTATCCAAACTATACAGCACTTTGCTGTAAATACAGTAAAAGTAGTGAAACAAAAGGCTTGATGTTATTGAAAAGGTATAAGTCTCATTTTCCTTCATACTTTCAGATGAATTTGAGCACAAGTATTGTAGTTTATATCTGAATACTGTTACAATACCATGCTGAAAGTTCTGGTAATGATATTTAGTATACTTGTCAAGTACTTTCAAGATACTGTGTGACATGGTATGCTACTGTGCACCCTGTGCCATCTCAATCCTTACAACACACTATTATATTGAATTTTTGTAGAGAAAGTAGCCCTAACAAATTTACAGAAGTAGTCTATGACACTATGACACTATGGACATCTGCACAGCACATGGCAGACCTGTATCATTGACGGCTGTTTTGCTGATGACTGGAGAGAAATAAAGGAAGCTGTCTCACCTTAGTCATAGAATGGAGAAGACTGAGGTGTAAAGACAAATGGACAGAAGTATATGTACTGATTAGTGATGGTCAGGTTCAGTTCAGTTCAGTTCAGGCCAAAAAAATCTGAACCTTGAACTGTTCAGTTCAGCTCATATGCTGAACCTGTGAAAATACAAGTATACTAGCTAATCAATTTTCTTAATCCAAATTTTTCCTTTATTTCCTACTACTCTACATTGTTGTTGTGCTATCTACATGCTTCATGTTTGTCGTCAAATAGATGGAATGATATGCAGCAATTAATTTGAGATTTGCAATGGTTAATTTACTGACTAACATTGCTAGTGAAATGTCTAATGGTATAAGAGAACCATTGGAAAAATCCTGAAGAGTCAGGCTCTGTTTAGATATGTATGATTTAAATGTATAAGTTCCCTCTTTGCCTTGACCAAGTGGAGATAATTTTAATCCAAGTTCAGACATGGTAAAAATAGGGTTTTTGCCACCACCTACATATGTCCTGGATATATGATTGTTTTCAGGAATATTTTGAGATGATATAGCTGTATTATCAGAATTAATTAACTTCACTGCTTTGCTCAGCCATAATATCAAAGTAGCAACATGCCAGGCTGTGATACCTATACCAACACATAATGCAGACCAAACGAGAGGTCTGGGTGCATGGAACGTCTGTGCCCCCACTCTGTGGGTTTTCACCCCCACCTGTATATTTTTTGTCTACCATCGCCCGGAGACGACTAATGTACAGTCCCACTGGCATTCATAGGATCCATCACCCCATTGCTGACCTACACGAGACGTCTGGGCTAGTGGAACAGCCATGCATGGAAGTAGTGGGTGACCTCCCCCCTTCCTGTTTTTCTTTGGTCCACCACCACCCTGAGTCCATTTACTTACATTCCCATAGGCCCTGGTGTATTCCGGCAGCACGTTTGCAGACCAAACGAGAGGTCTGGGTGCGTGGAGTGTCTATGCCCCCACTCGGTGGGTTTTCACCCCGCCGCCCCCTGAATATTTTTTGTCTACCATCGCCCGGAGACGACTAACTTACAGTCCCACTGGCATTCTTAGAATCCGGCACCCCATTGCCAACCTACAAGAGACGTCTGGGCCAGTGGGATGGCCAGGCATGGAATTAGTCGGTGACCTCACCCCTTCATTTTTTTGTGCACCATCACTCGGAGACCACAAACTTACAATTCCACCGGCCTTAATAGAACCCGTCACCCTGTTGCTGACCTACACCAGATGTCTGGGCGTATGAGATGGCCGTGCACGGAATCGGTGAGCTACCCCACCCCCTCTTGTTTGTTTTGTGCAGCATTGCTTGGAGACCACTAAATTTGAGTCCCACAGGCCTTAGTGTATTCCGGCACCGCGTTTCCAAGCCAAACGACATGTCTGGGCCAAGGGAACAGCTGCACACAGAATCAATGCGCCACTCCCTCCCGTCTTGTGCACCATCGCTCGGAGACCCCTAACATTGACCGCGACAGACCTTAGTGTATTCTGGCACCCCGTTTCTGACTGAAGCAACAAGTGTGGGCTAGGGGAATGGCTGCACACCTAATCGGTGGGGTTCCCCTCCTCTTTGATTTTCTTCTTTGTCCACCATTGCTCGGAGATCACTAACTTAGAGTCACACAGGACTAATAGATTCCGGCACCCCATTGCCGATCTAACTGACACATGTCTCAGAGGGCGAGTGCAATGGCTGTGTAGGCAATCATTGAGTTACCACCCACCATGTCCTTGTGCCCAAATACCCCACTCCCACCTTCACAACAGCCACAACCACCCCTTCGTAATTGTTTTAGACCAGCCCTGACCATAATAGATTAGTGTTGCCGAAGTTCAGTTCGGTCCGGTTCCGACCCTTTTTGGCGGAACCGCGAACTGAACTTCGGGTCCGGTTTGGCGCATGGCCAAACCCGGACCCAGACGGCGTCGAACCGTCTCTTTGCGTTCGGTCTGGGTTCAGACGCGGTCTGAAACCCAGACCGAGGTGGGCTCACCCCGTCCGTTCTCCTCGCGAATGGCAGGCGCGTATCAATAGATACGGCGCTGCACTTCGCGAGGTAGATGGGTGCGGGGGAGCCCTCCGGTGTTCCCAAGGGATGTGGAGGGACGGGGGGTCTTGTCCCGTGGTCCCTGCGTGGCATTGCCGGCGCTGCTGCTGCCAACCGTTGTCCTCGTCGGGGCGGTGGTATGGTTGTGGTGGTGTTGCTGCCACGGCTGCTGCTGCTGCTGCTGCTGCTGTTGCCGCCGTTGCTGCTGCTGCCGTCGTTGCTGCCGTTGTTGCTGCCGTTGTTGCTGCCGTTGTTGCTGCCGTTGTTGCTGCCGCTGCCGGCGCTGCTCCTGCTGCCATCGCCGTTGCTGCTGCCACTGCTGTCGTGGCTGTCGTGGCTGTTGCTGCTGCCGCTGCCATTGCCGTTGCCGTTGCCACTGCTGCTGCTGCCAGCATTGCCACTGCTGCTGCTGCCGGCATTGCTGCTGCTGCTGCTGGCCGTCGTGGTTGTCGTTGCCGTTGTTGTTGCTGCCGCTGGTGGTGGTGGTGGTGGTGGTGTTGCAGCTGTCGCGCGTCCATTGGCATTGGGTTGGCATTGGGTGGTCATCTCGCGGCCGTGGGTGTGGTCACACTGCAGTCGCGGTCGAGCTTCCTGTAGCAGGCAACATTAGTAAAGTTCAGGAAAGTAAAATACGTACCTGTGTTCATGAACGCGACATTGTGTCGCGTTCATTGGCCTTGCGTTGTTGCGTGTTGGTGAAGAAAGCTACCTGTAATGGTCACATGATACCGTTTAACACGAAAAAGTAAGTAAAGGAATGCGAAAAATAAATGAAATAAATACCTTAAAAATATCCGCGTTCGCGGTTTGGACGCGGTTTGGAGCCGTTCAGGAAATCCGGCAGGCCTCGAAACCCGGAACTGAACCTGCGGTCCGGTTCAGCACTTGGCTGAACTTAGACTGAACCTAGGGTTCGGTTCGGGGTTTGAACCGGGTTCGGCTAGGTTCGGAACCGAACTACGGCAACACTATAATAGATCCCCCACTGCTCGTTCGCTTCGGAAATGGAAGGCTGGAGAGACTGATGTGTCCAAATCTGCCTCCTCCACTTTGTCAACTTCCACTGCACCCCCTCATCCCTGAGTCGCCACCACTCATTTTCGGTCATCCCCAACTGGAAATAATCTGGCAATGCACTCACATGGAAAACGAGAGGCTCGGTAACCCCCTACCACCACTTAGTTGACACCCATGGCAATGTGGGTGTGTCGGTCACTTTTTGACCACCAAGTATTTTTTGGCCGATAAAGTAGTGAGATAAATATACAAGTAATTTGTGCAATTACATGGCATAATACGAAGACATCAATACTGTTACAATGCGTAGTTTGTGACGATGAGTAGTTATCATGGAGAATAGTTGTCACGAGGAAAAGTCATCCTGCCATCTCCTCCATTCGATCCTGATATTGCATACTCTTCTTCCTCGGTTTGTCATCAGAATATCCTACACTTCTGTGTAGTGTGGATGGAGTGCGAAAGATATGTGGTGATTTTCTCAGATTGTTATTGATTTTGGCCATCTGGGTTATGTATTCAGATTCTGAAATGGAATTTTGACAGTTTAAATAAATCACCTGAGAATACGATGCATCAAGAAGGGCCAGTGCACGTAACACAATCTTCATCCTTTGCTTATCCCGTGTTCCAGCTGCAATGAAAGATAGTTGTGCTTCAACCAAATCACCAACGCAAAATTTGGCTGGGTCGAAGGGTTGCATGGTTTGTCTAAATAATTGTCATTATGATACTGCTTCATGAACTGAAACTTACTTTTCTTAATCTAGAGCATAATATTCCACTGTATTATCCATGGCATATACCAAGTCATCTCGTAACAAAGATTTCAGGACACCATGTGGGTCGACGAGGGGTGGATAGGAAGGTATTTCAGTAGATGTTATTTCTCGGCGTAAAGTGAAAAACTGATTGCTTGCATCGATCGCAGAAGTCTCATGGTAAGTGGATGTTGTCCATGGTTTGAAAATGCCTGCCTTGAAATTTCTCGTAAACAGGTTATGAATTGCATTAATGCTGTCAATTGCCATTTCAAACTGTTTTTGGCCGAAACCTGTGATAGTAATCGCTTGTTGTAAGTATCTGCATCGGCCAAGATTACTAGGTCTTTTGTGGGTTGGTTCTTTGTTCACAATGTTTAATATCAAACTCACCGAAGACGTGAATCAACAGGAGGTAAATCCAACCCACATAATATGTCCTGTACACGCAGCACAGCTTCTTGTATTTGCTGTGAACTATGCTCATTTTGTTCAAGTAGGTGAAGTCGTAAAGGCTCGCCAGCCTTTTCCACAACAAACTTATTTTGCCAGTTTTTTCGCTGCAGTACATGTGAGCAAATATTTTCAATCCCACCTATATTCTGTTTACCTGTAAAAAGGTTGAAAGTTGTTTCCAGCGAACTTCTTCGTCTTCATTTGCAACTTGCATGATCTCATCGAGAGCATTCCCTGCAGCCAGTACAGTCACTTGGGTGTGATGCATTTTTTTCTTTCTGACTCACCTGCTGCTTCCTTGTCATAGTTTTCATACATGGTGCAAGGACAGTGTCCTGTTGACTCGGAGTGCAGCAAAATAATGTCCACTATAATAATTTTATTTGCTCCGTGGCACCGATAGCATTGCACCGAAAACATCGCATATTGGGCCAAGTGTGCAACATGTTCATGCAATCACCGCTCACTAATTGTTTACATCACATGAATCCACCAGATGCAGGTAGCACACATCTTGTACCATCATTGTTCTTTGCAACGACGACAATGCCATAAAAGGATGACTGCTTTCCAATGGTATCAATATCTTTGTAAGTTACTCAGGCACAATTTACCTGAATTGTTTCGAATTCAATCATACACCTGTTTTGTATTAGTTTCAATCACATGAGTGCTGCATGAAACACTTTAAACTCAATAAAAATTCCCTTTGTGGTAAGGCCACTGTTGCAGCAATGCTTCGTAATTCTGGTACTACAAGGCTGTGTAGGTTATACATACAGTCAGCTAAGTGAACTAACCCAATTCTCTTTAAATCAGTAGTTGCAGCCATTTCACCGGTAAGAATGACACTGGCAGTTCCAAAAGTATAACCTAATATGAAGCATTGTCCTTACAATATTTTCTCACAACTTCACCATGAACGACCACGATTAAATTGCACTCTTTGTCCATTCATTTCATACTCTATCGTTGTATTATCTCTGATGGGCAAAAGGCAGAATTCTCGGTAAGTACTGAATGATTTCTCACATGTTCCATACCAATGACCTGTGTCAGTGCTCGCAAATCTGTAAACATGAAGAAAGCACCCAGAATGTAATGATTGCATAAACAGTCCAATGTTTTAACTTATGATAGCTTGACTTTACTTTGTTCCTAATCATAGTTCTTCATAAGTTCATTATCATTACACCATGGGTTCGTAATTACTTATGAGTTCTGGTACAAATTAGGCCCATTGCTATATCTTCAGCAGAAGAAGTAACCGAGTACGTATAATTACCAACATATTCGGTCACATAACAATTTATTTTCAGTCCTGAAACCCTGAGTCCCAAAACACAGGCCTCTACTATGAATTGGATCGAAACATTGTCTCAACAAACACGTAGAAGGTGTCCTAAGTGTCAATCTGCTATGCAACAAAATTTATTCTACAATAAAGTGCCACCTGTGCTTGTTTTGGAATATCCACTCATGGACATTGAGACCAGTCATACACTTGAGTTGGAGACTGACAAAGGCATCAAGTTATTGAGGTTGAAAGGAATTGTTTATCATGATGAATATCATTTCACCAGTAGAATCATAAGTGCAAACAAGAAGGTTTGGTTTCATGATGGTATGACTACTGGAAATACTTGTTCATATGATGGTATGCTTGATAAATTATCTGATGCTGATGTTAGACAATGCAGAGACAAGTATCTTGTGCTGGCAGTATATGCTTAAAGTCATGTGTGGGTGGGTGGGTGGCCAAAATTTTGTCACATTGTATGTGAGATATAAAATCAGAAGTTGTTGGGCTCAGCGAGTCTACATTAATAACTTTTGCACTAGAATAATGGGTGGGTTTGGCAGGCTTAGTCTTGCTCCATATGATTTATGAGGTGGCAGTGAATCAATTCAGGGCAAAGATTGGAACTTTGGGAAGAACTCGTTCATGCCATGCGAAGCACTGGCCCTCTAAACAAGTGAATGAAAGCTCATGTATGTTACGGTAGAAGCGGGAAATGCAAGGGGTACATAGAGTTGAGTGATGCCAAAGTGGGAACGCAGCACACTAGAGTGAGGATGGAGAAAGTGGCAACTCACCACGACATCCCATGCGCGAAGCCGACAATGAGGAGGAAGTGATCAGACCGAAAGGAATTGGAGTCTGCATGGAAAACCCAGTGCACACAATCGTAGGAAGAAAGCGAGAGCCTAGGAAGTAATGGAGGAATTGGAGTCTGCACGGGAAACCCAGTGCACACATGATGGTAGAAGTGAATGAACTTTTCCACTGAGACTTGAACTTGTCACATGTCACCTGTCACCACGGTCACCGCCATGGTGATGGTCACAGTCACGGTACACATCTTTTCTTCATCCGCGCTTCAGTGGTTTCTACCCTGAAGACTCCCCACTCCATTCTTTGATGGGTTCTACCCTGCAGATTCCTCTATTTGCTTCATCGTCAATGCCTTCTTTGCCAGTTTTCACATAACCCTAACATTTGCCCTATCGCTTCACTCAGTGGTTTCTACCTTGAAGAATTCTATTTGCTTCAACTTGGTTCTTCAGTTGTTTCTCTACTTTGCATCGGTGCTCCAGTTGTTTCTACCCTGAAGACTTCCACTCTGTGCTTCAGTGGTTTCTACCCTGCAGACTCCCGCTCCATTCTTCATTGATTGTGACTTCCAACTGTCCAATCCATTACGTTCATTGCGCTGTCTGCCACCCATTGTCTTTGTAAATCCTTTCCTGCACTTTCACTTCAGGCCACCTGATTTCCTAAACTTGTAGATGTAACTGAATGGGTCATATGTTATCTCTACATGTTGAGAAATAACAGGTCTGGCCCAGGGCTAATATCCATGTCTCTGGGCTGTCCCTGGGCTATCCTGGGATGTCCCTGGGCTGTCCCTGGGCTGTCCCTGGTCCAAAGCATTGGGACAATGGGATGTCCCAGGGGGTCATTTGGGATGTCCCAAACTAATTTTTGGATATTTTCACTTCAGGCCACCTGATTTCCTAAACTTGTAGATGTAACTGAATGGGTCGTATGTTACTTCTACATGTTGAGAAACAACAGGTCTGGCCCAGGGCTAATATCCATGTCTTGGGGCTTTCCCTGGGCTATCTGGGGATGTCCCTGGGCTGTCCCTGGGATGTCCCTGGGATGTCCCTGGGATGTCCCTGGGATGTCCCTGGGCTGTCCCTGGTCTGTCCCTGGTCCAAAGCATTGGGACAATGGGATGTCCCAGGGACATGGGACGTCCCTGGTGCCAGGGGGTCATTTGGGATGTCCCAAACTAATTTTTGGATATTTTTTTGATATTTTCTTTTTGCTGTGGCCACAATGATAGTGTGGTTATTAGTCAATGGAAGGTTAGTAGCCATCATATACAACATATGATAGCTGTATAGCTACATGCATGTGACTTGTAGACTCTGGTTGACCACTTCAGGCTACCCAAATTTCTCAACATGTAGTTATATCTCGGCATTCCTACTGAAGTAACTACATGTTGAGAAATCCACTGGTTCTCCCTGGGCCAAAGCGATCATCCCTGGTCTGACAGGTTGGGATATCCCATTGTCCCTGGTCTGATATGCTGGGACAGCCCATGGGGCAACATTTAGTGGTGGTCTTCTCATGTCCCATGGGACATCCCTGACAAATGAGGTGTCTGGGGGCATATGAGACATCCCTTAGCAATGTTTGGCTACTATCTAGACAGCATCTGCTGCTATCAAATATCAGCAGAGGAGGTGTCTGGGGGCATTTGGGACACCCCTTCCCTATGTATGTAATAGAAAACTTTGAATGATGATAGTATCTAGTTGTAAATTTCAAGGCCTTGTCATGGCCACTATGGGTACCATGGGTGCTATAGCATAGTATAAGATTGTACATGCTTATTCTTTTGAGAGTCACAGAGCTGATTGTCCTTTGGGGTCAGTGGCAGGGTGGAGATAAAGCAGTTGTTTCCACTTATAAAGAGAGAAGCAGTGGGAGAGGAAAAAGCTGGAGTTGTTGGGTGATGAGGCTGGCAAGAGGGGGAGGATTGAGGGTGTGCTGCTAGTAAACCAATCCCTTGTGCATATGGCAGGCTGAAGCTTGTAGGGCAGTGAGTGAGCAGAGCATGTATAATAGACAAAGAGGAGTGAGAGGAGAGGCTGAGCTGAAAATTAAACAAGTGTATTATGAAGAAAATTTGATCATGATATCAGTTGTTATTACATCATTGGCTGTGCATACAATGGCTGACTGGGATGCAGATGCAGAGGAGAGATCTAATTGTTGATCTATGTTAAGATTAGAGTGCTTCTTGAGGAAAATGGACTTGGGCTTAAAGTAAGGAGACATCCCACAGAGGCTTGGTTGGGAGATCCCACAGCCTTGTCTGGGATGTCCCTGCTGGCTTGTGGGACATCCCTGTCAGCTTGTGGGACATCCCACAGAGGCTGTGGGATGTCCCACAGATTTGTCTGCAGTGGTATGATTATTATTGTATGACTTGGCAGATGCTGAGCAAGCAGGCAGTCCCACCAGCCTGTATATTGGGATGTCCCACAACCTTTGGGACATCCCAAAAGCTGACAGGGATGTCTCACCAAGACTGTGGGATGTCCCACAAGCTGACGAGGACATCCCACAAGCATTCACTATCCACATGTTACATAATTTGAATTTAGCAACTACTTACAAATTAAATAATTATTTTACCTACATACATGGTATTCTACTTTATCAGGGGAGTGGCAGGGAGGTGGAGGAGAGGGGGGAATGCCATGGGATGGGCAGGGGGAGATGGGGCAGGTGGTGGATCGGAGGTGGGGATGGTGGATGGTAGGAAGGGGGAGAAGAGGCAGGAAGGGGGAGAAGGGGTAGGAGCCAGTCAGGGGAAGAAGGAAGGGAGGAGGGAGGAGGGGAAGGGGAAAGGAGGGAAAGGGAGGACCAACAAAATTACATACCGGTGTTCCCCTGGTGTCCACGGCCCTCTACGTCCTTGCTCTCGTCTCCATTGTCGTTGTCGTTGTCATTGTCGTCCCTGTCCCAGTCCCCGTCCTCGTCATTGTCCTGGTCCCGGTCCTTATCCTGGTCCCGGTCCCCGTTGTTGTTGTTGTTGTTGTTGTTGTTGTTGCCGCCCTCGTCCCCATCCCCATCCCCATCCCCATCCCCATCCCCATCCCCATCCCCATCCCCATCCCCATCCCCATCCCCATCCCCATCCCCATCCCCATCCCCATCCCCATCCCCATCCCCATCCCCATCCCCATCCCCATCCCCATCCCCATCCCCATCCCCATCCCCATCCCCATCCCCATCCCCATCCCCATCCCCATCCCCATCCCCATCCCTGTCCCTGTCTCTGTTGTCCCTGTCCTCGTCATTGTGCCTCATCGTAGTCCTCGTCGTCCTCATTACTGCGTGGCCCTGTACCCGTTCATGTTGTCCTTGCCATCCTGTTTGCCGTCCCATCCTTGCCATTTCCGTCCTCGTCATCCCTGTTGCCGTCATACTTGGCTCCATGTCCTCATCGTCCCGTTCCCTCATCCCGGTCATCCTCATTTCCGTCGTCCGTTGTTCCCGTTCCCATCCCCGTGCCCACTGCCCTCCTCGTCATCCTCACCTTCATTGGACCTGCCCGTTGTCATCTTCCCATTGTCGTAGTTCCCATGCCCACTGTGTTGTCGTCTTCCCCATTCTCGCCATCATTGCGTTCACCCTCATTCTTATCTTCATTTACGCTGTCACCGTCATTCCCGTCATCCTCCTTGCTGTTGTGGTCCACCTGGGTTGTCCCTGTTCATGGCTACATCCTCCATCTCCTTGTCGCCCACACTGTGTCTGCTTGTTGTTGCTGTTGTGTTCGCGTTCATTTGGCATGAGGGTGCAGCAAAAAACCTACAAATGTTCAAGTAGTCAGTAGAATGAAGAAAAAAGATAAAGAACACTTACCTGGGGTGCTCTGGCATCCACACCCATTGTCGCGTCGTTGTTGAAAACCACAAGTCTTGTTGAACTCGTGCGCGAGAATTTCAACCAGGATTTGCCGATGTCCCAAACGGGGTCGAGTTGCCATATAGGGAAGGGTGGCTGGATTTTCTTATTATTATTACATGTACTACAATACCTCAATGGCCAGGGCAAGACCATGAAGAGATGTAAATATGATATACCTACCCTGAGGGGAGTTTGTGTATTTTATTTTATTTTATATGTGGAGATATTCACAGTGCATTTTATGTCTCTGCCAAAATTGGACCCTTAAACAGCTAACTTTGCGAGTACATGTCTGAAAAATCTAAAGTTAATTCTAGGAGTGCTAGGTAAAGTATACATTGTGTTCCAGACAAGTGCCTGGTAGTTGGTGGTGCAGGGAATGTGTTGGGGCCAAAATGGAGTTGGATCTTTTCATTGTGGCTAGACAATCAAAAGTCCATATAAACAGAAATAATCATGAATGGATTGTGAGTGACAAGTTCATCATATTTTGGCCCCAACACATTCCCTGCACCACCAACTACCCAGCACTTGTCTGGAACGCAATGTATACCTTACCTAGCACTCCTAGAATTAATTTTAGATTTTTCAGACGTGTACTCGCACAGTTAGCTGTTTAAGGGTCCAATTTTGGCAAAGACATAAAATGCATGGTGAATATCTCCACATATAAAATAAAATAAAATACACAAACTCCCCTGGGGGTAGGTATATCATACATACATCTCTTCAGGGTCTTGCCCTGGCCATTGAGGTGTTGTAGTAGATGTAATAATAATAACAAAATCCAGCCACCCTTCCCTATATGGCATAGTGTTGCCGAAGTTTGGTTTGGTCCAGTTTTTCCCTATTTTTGAAAAACCGGAACCGGAACCATCGGTTCGGTTCAGCCAAATGCCAAACCAGAACCGGAACCGCATTAAACAGTTTCATGGCGTTCGGTCTGCGTTCGAACATGGTTCGAACTGCAAACCATCCTCCAAATACCTCGCGTGGGCCAGACGCGGCTGTCACCCTCACGAGGTAGATGGGGGTGCCTCATGTAAGGCCATGACCCTTAACCTACCGGTTTCCATGACTTGGGGTGCCACATACCTCGCATGGGCCAGACGCGCGTCAATTGACGTGGTTGTCACCCTCGCGAGGTGGATGGGGGGCCATCCTCGTTTAGTGATGCCGAAGTTTGGTTTGGAACCAATCCAAACCTGGTTTGAACCGCGAACCGAACCACCAGTTCGGTTTGTGGTTGTGGCACTGACATGTGGTTCAAACCGCATTCAAACGTGGTTCAAACCGCGAACCATAATATATATTTACCTACATAGATACTCATTTAGATACTCAAATTTTCACATTTTTTTGTATGCAGTCGTGTGAACTTAGGTCATGTGACCTTAAACATGCACATGCGACTCTTCAATTTCGACTCAACACTAACGTTACTCAACAACCACAGTAAGTAATGACTTTATTTCATATTTTACTGACATTTTGTTACATAGAACAGCCCCACGGGGCCCACCTTGACCACATAAAGGCGCCTGCAGTCAACTCCACCCAACAACCTCCCTCACGTTGGAACGCGAGTTAGAGTGAATCGATGGCAGCAGCGGCAGCAGCAGCAACAGCAGTAGCAACACCACCACCACCACCAATGCCACCACCCCAATGACAATGACAATGACAACGACAACGGCCAAATGACCCCCAGCGACAGCAACCACAACCACAGCAGCAGCAACTGCAATGACAACGACAGCAACAACCGCAACGACAATGACAACGGCAACGGCAACGGCAATGGCAATGGCAACAACCATGCACAACAATAACACGGAAAGCAAGAGAACTGGCCGGGAGAGTGGTGCATCCCCCCCAGCCGCCAGGTAAGTCTTTTTTTGTTTGCTGTCGAATTTTCCCCAGCCCGAAGACACCCCCAACCCCGTTCCACCTTGCGAACACACGGTGACGCGTCAATTGAGGTGCATCCGGTGTCGCAAGGTCAAATAGGTGGTAAGGGGGTGAGGGGGCTAGCAGCATCCCCATCTCCTCCCCCCCACCCTGCCTACTACAGGACAACGACAACAACGAGGGTGGCCAAATGGCCCCTGTGGCCACAGCAGAGATAGCGAGGGCAAGAGTGAGGATGGCGACAGCAAGTAGTTGCTATCTGCCACCTTACTTTGGCCCTCCACTCCTCCCCGAGTTCCTACAACCACCCCACCTCCCATCCCACCTCCTGCTTCACGAGGAGATTTGGAGGTTGGTTCGCGGTTCAAACCACATTTGAACACAGACCGAACGCCTTGAAACCATTCGATGTGGTTCCAGTTCCAGTTTGGCATTCAGCTGAACCGAACCGACAGTTCTGGTTCAGGTTTTTCAAAAATAGTGAAAAACCGGACCGAACTAGTGTTGCCACAGCTAAGGCTAATAGCTGGCTACTAGCCATTAGCTTAGCTGATTTTAGCTTAACTGATGCCAGCTAAGCTAATGGCTAATCTCTAGCTAATGGCTAAGGCTAAAGTATTTCAGAAAGTTAGCTTAGCTGTAGCTGAAGCTAAGGGAAGATAAAAATAATATCATCTCAGAACTGCCTAGAAATACCTAAAAAGGATATCATACCTGACTAATAGTCATTAGCTTAGCTGACTTTAGCTTAGCCATAGCTGCAGCTAGTACTTGGCTAGTGGCTAAGGCTAAGACATTTTTCATGAATTAGCTTAGCTTTAGCTGCAGCTAATTTAGCCGTGGCTAGGCTAGCTTAGCTGTGGCAACACTAGACCGAACCAAACTTCGGCAACACTATCCTCGTTGCCATCGTCATTGGATTTGGGGCCGTCGTTGGTCGGGCTGTTGGTGTCCATTGGGGGGATGTCGTCGTCATCGTCGTTGTCATGTTGGTGTTGGTGTTGTAAGTCATGGTGGAGGCAGCAGTGGTCACGATCATCCGCGTTGGTGGCATTGGTGGTGTTGCCACTGCCATTGCTGCTGCTGCCGCTGCTGCCATCGATTCACTCCGACTTGCGTTCCAACGTGAGGGAGGTTGTTGGGTGGAGTTGACTGCGGGCGCCTTTATGTGGTCAAGGTGGGCCACGGGGGGCTGTTCTATGTAACAAAATGTCAGTAAATTATGAAATAAAGTCATTACTTACCGTGGTTGTTGAGTAACATTAGTGTTGAGTCGAAATTGAAGAGTCGCATGTGTATGTTTAAGGTCACATGACCTAAGTTCACACGACTGCATACAAAAAAATGTGAGAATTTGAGTATCTAAATGAGTATCTACGTAGGTAAATATATATTACGGTTCGCAGTTTGAATCATGTTTGAACGCGGTTTGAACCGCATGTCAGTGCCAGAACTGCAAACCGAACCAGCGGTTCGGTTCAGCCAAATGGCTGAACCAGGTTCAGATCGGTTCCGAACCGAACTTTGGCATCACTAATATGGCAACTCAACCCCATTTGGGACATCAGCAAATTCTGGTTGAAAGTCTCATGCGCATCTTCAACAAGACTTGTCATTTTCAACAACGACGTGACAACGGGTGTGGATGCCAGATCACCCCAGGTAAGTCCTCCGTTTATCCTTTTCATTTATTCTACTAACTAATTATCAATAAACAGTTTTAGTTTTTTTTTTGCCACACCCTTGCGCCAAATGAATGCGAATGCAACAGCAACAAGCAGACACGGTGCGGGCGACAAGGAGATGGGGGATGCAGCTGTGAATGGGGACAACCCAGGCCAACCACGACAGCAAGAATGAGGACGACAGGAATGAGGACGATGGCGTAAACGAAGACAAGAACGAGGATGAATGCGACGATGGCGAGAATGGGGAAGACAACGACACAGCGGGCACGGGAACTACGACAACAGGAAGACGACAATGGGCAGGGCCAATGAAGACGAGAATGACAAGGAGGGCAGCAGGCACAGGAACCATGGACGACGGAAACAAGGACGATCGGACAGGGAAATGGGACCACAGAGCCCAGGACAACAAGGACAACAGCAACAGGGACGACAAGGATGGAAACAGCAAGGATGGGACGGCAAACGGGATGGCAACGACAACACGAATGGGAACAGGGCCACACGGTTACGACAAGGACGACGAGGATGAGGACGAGGATGGGGATGATGGAGACAGGGATGGGGACGGCAACAACAACAACAACAACGGGGACAGGGACAGGGATGGGGACGGGGACAAGGATGGGGACAAGGACGGCAATGAGGGCAACGAGGATGGGGATGAGGGCGAGGATGCGGAGGGGCATGGACACCAGGGGAACACCGGTATGTAATTGTGTTGGTCCCTCCCTTTCCCTCTTTCCCCTTCCCCTCCTCCCCCCTCCTTTTTCTTCGCCCCCTGACTGGCTCCTACCCCTTCTCCCCCTTCCTAACCTGCCCCTTCTCCTCCTGCCTACCATCCACCATGCCCACCTCCCATCCACATCCTGCCCCTTCTCCCCCTGCCCACCCCCTGCTATTCCCCCTGCCATTGCCCCCTCTCCTGTCCTCTCCTCCACCTCCACCTCCCTGCCTCTCCCCTGATGAAGTAGAATACCATGTATTTAGGTAAAATAATTATTTAATTTGCTATATCTATTTTAAGTAGTTGCATGTCCCAGGGCTGTCCCAGGGCTGTCCCAGGCTGTCCCAGGGCTGTCCCAGGGACGTCCCAGGACTCTAATGGGCTGTCCCTGGTCTATATGGGGATGTCCCAGGGATGTCCCAAGGCTGTCCCAGGGTTGTATGGGGATGTCCCAGGTCTATAGTGGGATTGTAATAGGATGTTCCAGGACTCTGATGGGATGTCCCAGGACTGTAATGGGATGCCCGAGGTCTCTGATGGGATGTCCCACTGCTGTTCATGGGATGCCTCAAGTCTATATTGGAATGTCCCAGGTCTGTTTTTGGGATGTTCCACTTTAGTTCATAGGATATCCCTGCACGGTACCAGAGCCAGCAAACATGTATACAAAGAATCTTCTACTATCATGCTTGTAATAACTCAGTGTCAGACATGGGCTATTCTACTGTCCTTTCACAAGATATCTCTACACTCTCCTAGTTCATTCTCTTGAATCTCAGAACATTCTGGAGACAAATCAACATGTTGCATTTTGATTGGCTAACATCTACTAATATTTAGTTTTGGACCAGGGACATCCCAGGGACAGCCCAGGGACATCCCAGGATAGCCCAGGGACAGCCCAGAGACATGGATATTAGCCCTGGGCCAGACCTGTTATTTCTCAACATGTAGAAGTAACATACGACCCATTCAGTTACATCTACAAGTTTAGGAAATCAGGTGGCCTGAAGTGGCACTTTCTTTCATGACCTCATCTCTGCTCCTCATGACGTCAGGTTTGTTCACTGTGAACCTCACTTGTTTGGAATACTGACTTCTGTCCTCGAATCGATTCAGGTTCTTTGCGCAACATTGATGGCATGCTATGGTATTCTCCCAACTCCTCTCGAACCATTTCCACCATTCCTCCGCCCAACCCAACCACTTCGAATCTTGAAACTGATCTGTTCACCAACTGTACAATTACCTGAACCCTCGTTGGTGGGATACAAACTATGGCTGGTTAACCTTCATACCAGTGAACCCGGTCTTTGTTGGTGTCTTTGAGTGCCTAACTCACATTCCTTCGGAGCGTGACCTAGAACCACCGAATCCTGGCCTGTTCACATTAAAATTGTCCATTCAACAGAAATGACATGATGTCAAGGTGCTTCTACAATACGCATCTGAACAGTTGGAATCATGTTCTCATCTTGATGAAGTCTGGGTAGCGGCCCACCCCACAACCACCCGAGCTTGGCTACACTAGAGCCCACAGAACCAAACAAACTGCCGTGCAAAAGGCCAAGATTTCTCGTTGCGGAGGCTTCATCAAAATAAGAACATCTTACCAAGCAAGAACAGGATGGTCAGTGGCATCTGTATTGCTGCCATCTGGCAGGAGACGAAACCCATCCAAACAATGAACCAATCTCGAGAAGTTTCTTCAACGTCAAATATGGCAACACTTCTGTTGTTTCTGAAGCGCTGTACAAATCCTGAATCACAGGGTGCACAGTAGCATACCATGTTACACAGTATCTTGAAAGTACTTGACAAGTATACTAAATATTATTACTGTAACATTCAACATGGTATTGTAACAGTATTCAGACATAAACTACAATACTTGTGCTCAAATTCATCTGAAGGTATGAAGGCAAATGAGACTTATACCTTTTCAATAACATCAAGCCTTTTGTTTCAATACTTTTACTGTATCTACAGCAAAGTACTGTATAGTTCAGATAGAATACTTGCAGCCTAAGATGAATAAAAGTATTAAACTAGTAAGGAAGTTGTGCCACTTTCACTACTAGGATACCTTTTAAATCCTTTCAAGATACAGTGTGAAATAGTATAGTACTGTTGCCATATTGTGGATTGAAGATACTGTGTCAATACTTTTAAGATACTTTTATTATAATGAAACAGTATCTTAAAAGTATTGACACAGTATCTTAAATCTACAATATGGCAACAGTACTATACTATTTCACACTGTATCTTGAAAGGATTCAAAAGGTATCCTAGTAGTAAAAGTGGCACAACTTCCTTACTAGTTTAATACTTTTATTCATCTTAGGCTGCAAGTATTCTATCTGAACTATACAGTACTTTGCTGTAGATACAGTAAAAGTATTGAAACAAAAGGCTTGATGTTATTGAAAAGGTATAAGTCTCATTTGCCTTCATACCTTCAGATGAATTTGAGCACAAGTATTGTAGTTTATGTCTGAATACTGTTACAATACCATGTTGAATGTTATGGTAATGATATTTAGTATACTTGTCAAGTACTTTCAAGATACTGTGTGACATGGTATGCTACTGCGCACCCTGTGAATGGTCATTGACAATTCAACTTGCCGAAACGGGTTTTCATGTACCTTCTACGTTTTTCATTGCAGAGTCAACCCATTTATTATGGAAGAATTCAATAACTTTGATGATGAAAAATATTATGTTAATTTCGGGCACCAAGGCTACCATTGTTGATCCAGCTCAATTCCCAGACGAGGATCATATTTCTATCTCTGAATTTCACGAGGTTTGGCAGATCCAGCTCTTCGAGAGACGAGCCCTTTCCAACAGGCAAGAATGGCACGCCCGCCACTGTTACTTGCCTCATCTGCGGTCGGGTTGGCCACAGGTTACTGTTCCGACATTTTGAATCTTCTTACTTCGCTACTTTCACCAGATACTCCCCACGTCAGCACGATCACTACTCTCGGGGATCGCTCACGACAGGACAAGGTTACCTTATTCCTAGCACATGATATCCCTGCCCCATTCACTTGGGATCACGCTGCATGGGATTTTTTCCAGAATATTCCCAAGCCATTCACCCCCTTCAGACTGATTGAGGAGGATACACAGGTGGCAATTGGCATTGAAGACGGTATGTGTAGGACCTTCTCAGCAAAGTCACACACAAGCTCACTTTCAGCTTGCAATAGTGTAACAGTCCACTTTCGATGTTTAAGTGGAGATTTTTTCTTGCCCGATGTCTCACTGTGCTGATGGTCATCCAACAGTTGCCACCAAAACAACACGCAAAGCTTCCACCACAAGAGAGCACGAATGGAGAATAATCCTGTGCAGCAATCTGCCTCATCGATCGCTGAAAACAGTCTAGGCCACTCCATCTCCATTACCCATTCCAGCAGTGGGTCCATTCAGGCTGAGTGTCTCCGCAGCAGCTGTGCCTGTGGTTGCACCAGCTGGTGCCCCCGCCACTTCTTTACCACAGCCCAAGTCATCCTGCTCTCAAAAACTGGAGGCAAGCTGTTCATTCCCTGCTAC
Organism: Hygrocybe punicea; assembly: GCA_963556145.1. NCBI lineage: Eukaryota > Fungi > Basidiomycota > Agaricomycetes > Agaricales > Hygrophoraceae > Hygrocybe > Hygrocybe punicea. The sequence continues at coordinate 5,181,418 of OY744461.1, read as the reverse complement.
TGGTTTATGGCTCACGATTTATCAGTCTGCGATGGCTTATGTGTTTTCTTGTTCCTGTGTTTTCTTATTCCTGTGTTTTCTTGTTCATTTGTCAGACATGTTATCTTGTCAAAACTTACATAGGCATAGAAATAATATGGCGGTTGTTGTGAAACACTTAGTTGTATTTCAGTGTCCAGTGGGCATCCAGCAGGCATCTAGTGGGCAGCGGGCACTCAGTGGGCACTCAGTGGACTGCTTGAGCAGGCAATGAATTTAGCACACCAGCAAAATTCATCATTTTGACTTGTTTGCAATTGTTTAGAAATGATAAATTTGGTCAGTTGTACATGGAAAAAAAAAACTTGGAATTAATACATTAATACATGATCCTTTTGCATGCAAGAAAGGCTATAAATTGGTAGGCTGTCTAAATTTAAATTTTGACAAAGCCACAAATAAATCATTCTGTTTGTTGCAAAAAAATTATTTTAAGGGCTAATGGACATAACATTTGTGAGGTTGTTAATTAGGTTTGTGAATGATTCAATGACATCTATAATAAATTGAAGGCAAATCTATGATTTTGTCACTCTTAAAAGAACATGTAATTTGCATTTAGTGTGTGCAAAATCTCAATCAAAATGATTAATCTTTATAGATATAAATGAATCCAAATTTAGCATTTATCAAGAACTAAATGGGCTAAAAAAGATGTGCAAAATTCAAACAACTTGCACAAGATTTAGCACTGATTTAGCAGCCTGCAAAATAGTCGGGGGTCAGGTGTGTATATAGCGGGAATGATTTTTTTGTTGCCTGATCTAGAAGGTAGAGAGCGATCTCTCTTGATTGACTGTGTGGCGAACCACTGATCAATAGTGGCTACAATATTCTGCCTGAGATGGTCAATCTTGATAAAAAACAAAGCAATTCCTGATACTGACCTCCACCAAGAAACTGCTGGGTCTGTTCTTCTCACAGACCCTTTCTAGGAAGCGTCCTGAAAGCGCGTCACGGAACCGCTTGATGAAGGGAGCACTCTTGGACTTGCACAATTTGTCATTTGCTTGCACTATCAAAGCATGCATGGCGCAAACGTAGTCGAATTCGAGCGTACCGTCAAAAAGACACTCCAAGCAGCGATGAATGTCGTCTGGTGTGACAATGCCAATGGTGAAAAGGGTTCCCATAAAACCGGCAACATTTACTCCTCTGATTACGAGATGAGTGTGTTCGTTCGATAGCTCCTGGGAAAATGTCCAGGCAAGAGGCTACGAGATAAGTGATGAATTGGATCTGCATCACAACGAATCAGGGAGAGTACGTACAACTTTCCAACACTCTTTAAACATTCTCACAGCGCAGAATCGGAAATGATAAACCAGATCTCTCCCGGTATTTGGAGCCTCCAACGACAGATCTTTCTGTAGTGTACGTAGGACAATTTTAACGGGGATGGCAGATTTATAATCGTGAACGCCACGCTCGAGCAGTATAGACACCAGTGCTTTAGGTCCTTGGGAATTGAGAATGGCCATACTCTCGAGTACCATCGACTTGTGAGCCTGGCACAGGACTGTGGCTTCGGTAAGCGTGTTGGAATTCTGGCTGTTGGTAGGGGAAATGAGGATAGATGCTAAGGTCGGAGATAGGTTAGGAACTATCAAGGGAGATACGATAGGTCCAGCGAGCGACGGCGGATACAACCCCCTGGACGTATTGCGGGAAGCATGGGTGTGAGGCGGATTGACAGGCTTGTGCCCTTCGCCGAACGGGAAAGGTGAATTGATTGACGGGAAAGGAGACGTTTCGAAATGAACGTCGCGATAGACAACGAAATTATGCGGATCACTGGTCGTAGACCTCAAATGTGCTTCTAGGTTGAGATCCAGCTCCTTATGTAAAGGTCTCGACCGTATTATGGGAGTAGGGGGGGCTACAACATTGTTGTCAAGCAACCTGGACACAATGACTTTGTTTGCGATGGACACCCATGTTTTGATTGTGGATTCATCCGGCTTGGGAAGAATACCGCTACATTGACCAAAATGTGCACGTAGTCGGTGGGTGTCGGGCTTGACCTGGGTGGCTGAAGTGTGTTGGTTGAGGCCTCTGCGGAATTCCTCCATTCTTGTGGCATGAAATTGTCCCATGCCCATGTGGCAGAATAGGAGGAAATGGAAACAAAGGGACAACTGCAGGTTGAGCGAGCGGGAACATGGGCGCATTTATAAAGGTATCAATTCCGTCCACAGTTTCCGTGTCCTGAGGTGGCCAGACGCGTGAAGCGCTGCGTTGGTCGACGAATTGGAGGAATTCTGCGAAATGGTCAGAATTGCGGGATAGGTTCGGGACACACATTGGACAAAGTCAACAACAAATTGGAGCGTGTTCGGCCAGCCAATTTTACTGTAGGCCACAGACAGTATGAATCCTACAGGGAAAGAGTTCGGGCTCGGTAACTTCCATATATAGGTTTCACTTCTTGTTATAATAAGATCAAACCATGGCCTCGCTAATCGCCATCCTTGACCTCAAAGGCAAACCGCTGATCCAAAGATCATACAGAGACGATGTTTCACCATCTTGCGTTGAAAGATTTCTTCCGCTGGTCCTTGATATCGAGGAGGAAGGCCAGCAAGTCACGCCATGCTTCTCCAGTCAGGGTATCAACTACTTGCACATCAGGCATTCGAATCTTTATCGTAAGTCTTGTCCGAGTTTATGTATCTATGTGGGGAATAGCTGGTTTTATCGTTCGACTAAAATTTGATGCTACCTACCTATCCTAGTTCTCGCATTATCCAAAAGAAATTCAAACGCTATCGAAATCATTCTTTTCCTCCACCGTCTTACGCAAGTCCTTGTCGAATACTTCAAAGAACTCGAAGAGGAGTCCATTCGGGACAATTTTGTGATCATTTATGAGCTCATGGATGAGATGATGGACTTTGGATATCCACAGACGACGGAGAGTAAGATTTTGCAGGAGTGAGCACACAACAGTCCAAATTCATCTCTTGCCCCCGTTAAGAATTCACCTCGAAGGTACATCACACAAGAATCATATAAACTAGAAGTCCAAGTCCGTCCACCCATGGCTGTGACAAACGCCGTTTCATGGCGGACAGAGGGCATCCGTTATCGGAAGAACGAAGTCTTTTTGGACGTAATCGAAAGCGTTAACCTGTTGGTGAGAATTGAGTTATCTGCCATCACTTCTCATCCATTTCTCATTCTTAAAAATTCTAATCTCATAGGTCAATGCCAACGGAAATGTCGTTCGATCCGAGATTCTTGGTGCGGTAAAGATGAAATGTTATTTGTCAGGCATGCCCGAACTCCGACTAGGTCTGAACGATAAAGTCATGTTTGAGAGTACAGGGAGAAGTAGGATTGATATATCTACATTCGATGTTTTTCTCATCGACCTCTTCCACGACTTTAGCCTCCCGCGGCAAGGCTATCGAAATGGAAGACGTTAAATTCCACCAATGCGTCCGCCTGGCCCGTTTCGAAAATGACCGCACAATCTCTTTTATTCCGCCGGACGGGGAGTTCGAGCTCATGTCGTACCGCCTCTCCACGCCCGTCAAACCTCTTATCTGGGTGGAAGCAGCCGTAGAGAGCCACAAGGGGAGCAGGGTCGAGTATATGGTCAAGTGCAAAGCGCAGTTCAAGAGACGGAGCACGGCGAATAATGTTGAAATATCTGTACCTGTTCCCGATGACGCTGACACGCCGAAGTTCCGGGTGGGTGACGATCTTCGTCGTTTCGCTTCCAGTTCATGACTGAAAACGGCTTTGTACCAGGCATCGACAGGCAGTGTTCAATACGCCCCAGACAAGTCGGCCTTTGTCTGGAAGATCAAACAACTAGGAGGAGGTCGAGAATTTCTCATGCGTGCGCATTTCGGCTTACCAAGTGTCAAGAGTGGTGCGTGGGCTGGCCTCGACGTTTGGCCACCTATTGACTGTAGTTGAACAGAACAAGACGTCGAAAAACGCGCACCTATCACAGTCAAGTTCGAGATTCCGTACTTCACTGTCTCAGGTATTCAGGTGCGATACCTGAAGATAGTCGAAAAGAGCGGATATCAGGCCCTGCCGTGGGTACGATATATTACACAGAATGGTGACGACTATAGGTATGAGTTTTGCTTTACGTGACGGCAACCACACATAATACTTACATGTTTGGTCAATAGTCTTCGTACCGCACTAGAAAAAGGCAGTGCTCCTATAGTGCCCATGTAATTTATTACTCTATCATAGACATCCAGCGAAACTTACGAGGCCAGAGGGTGTTAGAAGTTAGATATACACCAATTTGTGGGTTGGGCTAGGTAGAAACCTTTTGGTAGTGTCACAGATGGGGGTTTTTTGCGAATAAATAATACACAGATATCCAGTTACATTTTGAAACTATTTGTGTTGTAGTGGGTGACTTCCCGTAGCATTTAAATAATCTAAAAACATAGATTATCACCATATGCAGTACTCTGATCAACAAAGCCGAACGGCCACTAAGAACCCCGGAAATTTTTCAAGCTCCGTCATCCTGAAATGGTGCAATAAACCCAGATTAAATTTATTTCTGCATTAATTTTGGAGATCTGCCCCACTCAGAACAACCCGATTGTGCCTTCGCCAAGTCTCGGCATGTCAAATTCTAATGTCTCAACCAGATTCAACTGACACTGAACAAATTAGGCCAGCAGCGAGAAGCTGACTCAGCTAGGGGTTCCAGCTCCGACTGGCACCCCGTTTATGTTGAAAACATATTTAAATGCTGTGGGAAGTCACCCAGTATCTCACTTGTGAAAATCTCACTTGTGAAAATATTGCAGAAAATAATATTATCTAAAAGTGGTATTCATACAGAAAATACAATTATTTATGCCATTATTGTTTTCATTATTGTTTTCATTATTGTGAACATGTATTCAGAGAAAATGATTCAAATATTTAGGATTTAGAGACAGATATCTATGGCTTTTATTGTGGGGGCAGAGTTTTAGACTATTTGGTCTCCAGATAATTGGGACCTGGCTTGTGCCTGAATTATCTCAAGACCAAATATCATGAAGATCTGCTTGACAATAAGATCCACTAAATAATTGGGTCACTTTATTTTTTCTGAATACATGTACACAATAATAAAAGCAATAAAGGCCTAAATAATTGTATTTTCTGTATGCACTATTATCTGTATGAATACTGCATTTAGATGACATTATTTCTACAATGTTTTCACAAGCAAGATAAATATGCAAATAGTTTTAAAATGTGACTAGATATTTGTGTATTATTTGATCACAAAAATTTCTCATCTGGCTCCTATGTATAAGATCCTCATTCTAATATTTATTTGCTGACAGTGCACCTAGGAAGATTGTTGTAAAATTTGGGGCAGCTTCTTATAATTTGGCAAAATCTAATCCAAATATATACTTTTGTACCTTTATCTGCACTTTGAAGGAAGAAAAATTAAAAATAAGTGACAAAAAGATATATTTAGATGGATTTGGCAACTACAAATTGGTTGCAAAATCATAATAAGCTGCCAATAATTTTACAACAATTTGTCCAGGTGCAAAATAGTATAGTGTCAGCAGTAATTGCTGTTTTAGTGATCTTGGGCAAGCTTGAAATGTATAACAAATTTAGCAATATCTGTATTTTAAATAACTAATGAAATTACAAGTTCTTTAATTGATTGAAAGACTCAGTCTTTATCAGACCTGCTTCAGTGAGGATTTGTAATTAATTGATTAATTAATATTCATGCATCGTCTAGAGAGAAAATCTTTTTGGACAAGAGATATGATTCTACTTCTGATCCTGGATAATCAGATACATGTGTGGACAAGCTTACATAAGCATCCAAATATGGGTTGTCTCAGAAAAGACAAATTACCTTAAAATTATATTCAAAATATTTATACTGACTTCAATTCTTAACAAAATCAGCTGAAAACTGAGCTGCTGACTAATATAAACATTTCAAGCAAGGTATGATCATCACATGTGACCAATCTAACCAGATAAGATAATTTCTAATATTATATACCAGTTTTACGCTGATCAAAACTGTGATAGTCACATGTGACAGGTCTAACCATTTATATAATATATGATGTTGATGACATGAGTCATGATCACATGACTTTTACTATATAAGGAAATATTAGCCATATCTAAAAGGAAGGGGACAATAGGGGCAAATAGTGTGGGAGACTCACTTGCTTCGCTTAAGCTTGCATGTTTCTCATATGCATAGCCACATTCTGCCATGCGAGGCATGCTTGAGCACTGGCCGCGAGAGCTTCCCAACCCCCACCCAACCACCAAATGATCACACAGCCTCCTGACAAGCCTCTCCCACCTCCTGTGGCCAACCGTTCAAGCCCAAACTCGAATGGTCCGCCAAATCAGGTAATTTCTGTTTCTTGGTTTCTTTGTGCTCACTGACCCATCTCCCTGCATTCCCCAGGCCCCACCACACCCAGAAACAACCCAATAACCCCACTTGTTGCCCCTCTGACCTCCTACAGCTGACCATTCAAGTACAAACTCAAATGTTTGGCCCAAACAGGTGTTCCCATCTTTTTGCTATTTTGTTCTAATTACCCCATCTCCCCCGCACTCCCCTGGCCCAACCACACTTGGAATGGTCCCTTTTATATTTATTTAACAGTAGTAATGTTGTACATTTGAATATTATTTGAAAACAAAAATGAACGGAAACATTCTGAACCAAAATCAACATTCTGTTATTTTTTCTTAATTATTTCTTGGTCAGTTACTATTGTAGTATTCTATATTCTGGATATGCACCTCCACCTCACTGTACCATAGAATTAAATTACCAATAAACCTATTAATAAATAGGGTTGGCTGACTCTGATATAGAAAAACTTATTAACTGTAAATTGACAAATAAACACATATTGTTAGAGACGTACAACTCCGGGTGGAACGGAGTTGTCGGAGGACCAGAGGTGTGAACTCTCAAAGTAGTTATGCTACTTTCTTGAGTCGTACTGAGTAAGCATAATTGGATGGAGCAGAATTAGTCCGGAGATTTGGACTAAAGACAGAGACTATAGTGAGCTTAAGGCGAAGCCCTAAGTATAAGGATGAGGGGAACTCAAGTTGATTTTCTGAATGGAGTTACAGGACTTGTAGTTCTGTCATATCCCATGCAGCTCCGCCGGATTCCGACGAACTCCGCTCCGGACTTTTCCGCCGACTTATCTTATCTTATCTTATCTTATCTTCTTGCGTATGTTATTGTTCTTCTCTTGTTAAATACTATTCTTCCCCATCTCCGTTTACTCCGACCTCCTTTTCTCTTCCTCCCCTTTGTTTACTTGTCACCGTACATAGCAACCTTTTATCCCTTTTATTTTCTTCCGAACCCCGGTCCTCTTTCCGGAGTTCATATTGTCTTCACGTCTCCAAGGACATGACAATTAGTTTACCAAGTATATAAACTAGAACTACAATGTCCTGTAACTCCATTCAGAAAATCAACTTGAGTTCCTTATTTCTTACCCACTCTCAAACTTAAGGCTTTCCCTTAAGCTCATTAATTATCTTAGTACTTAGTCCGGAACTCCGGACCAACTCCGCTTCGTCCACGTCTTCTCAATACGACTTAAGGAAGTAGTGAACCTACTTCAAGAGTTGACGTCTCCGCTCCTCCGAAGAACTCCGATCCTTCCAGAGTTGCACGCCTCTAACAAGTTCTAACTTATATACTTGGTAAACTAATTGTTAAGTCCTTAGTAATGTAAAGATAAACTCTGGAAAGGGCACCGGAGTTTGGAGAAGGATAAAAGTAACAAAAGGTTGCTATGTACGGTGACAAGTAAACAAAGGGAAAGAACAGATAGGAGTTCGGAGAAACGGAGATGAAGAAGAATAGAGTATAAACAAGGAAAGGAACAATAACGTATGCAAGAGGATAAGATAAGATAAAACAGCAGAAAAGTCCGGAGTGGAGTTCATCAGAATTCTTCAGAGTTGCATAGATATGACACAAATAGCCAGATGTCTCTGTCTTAGCGCATAAAGATGAGTGTAAATTGTGCAGCAGGGTGCTACCAAATGTGTGTAACTAGGTTATGAGTAGCCACTGCAAAACAGGTGATACGGGTATTTGTGAGCAAAGCAAAAAAACATCAAAAAAAGTATGTAACTTTGTTATCAGTGCCATGGGTGTTTGTTCACTTTGCTCATAACCATCAGTGGTACAAAAGGCATTTAACTTTCCTATGAGTAGCCACTGCAGCATGGGTGGTTGTTCCCTTTGCTAACTAGTAATCTTAAAATTATGGGATTTTTATTGTATGATTGCTATCAATATCAGTAAATGGTTTCACTTGAATGTATAATGACCATACAAGGTGAGGTATGTGTGTGGTTATATTACATTGAATTTTATGTTTTGAGTGAAAATATAAGTGTATCATCTGAGTATAGCCTATTGTTGCTCACTAGTTGATTGCCCATGTGCTTCGCCACGGTGGTTATTTTAACTTGATGTTATTTATTTTCAATTTATGTTCTATTGTTCATCAATTTTTGATTTTATTTAAAAGTAATGGTGGGTACCCATGCTTTGCAACAGTGTTTAGTTAATGATTTTAAAAGTTAGTTAGTAAAGTTAGTTTGCAAAGCTATTACAGCCGTTTTTGAAATTCTTGAGACTTTTTGAAATTTTTTGATAGTTTAGAAAGATGTTGACTTAGAAAATTTTTGAGTGCTGTATTTTATATCTCATGAAATACTGCATGGATTGACATTGGTATAGAGGGAAAGTCATACTATGTCTTAAGGGCTATCTACTCCTGTAATTATATTTAGAAAATATTTAATGTGTGGTGAGTTGTGGATGAAACAAAAGGTAAACCAGTACTTTGTGACACCCCAAATGATATTGTCAAGTAATGCCATCAAATGAACTCCTATGAAGAAGATTGTAGAGAGAAAGTCGTTCATTTTGTCAAGGGCTAGAAGTACATATACCGTGTTTTTTATTATTATTTGTTCTTTGAGCCAATATTCATCTGAGAAGCCCATCCAAGCCCTCTCCTTAGGGGTTACATACTATCTTGCTAACCTCTCTAACTTGAGGGTATTTATCTTAGCTAGTGCCTCCTACAATAACTTTGCAATAACTAGTAGCAACTTAGCACCTATTCACTAACCCCAAGGCCCGGACATTGATGTCCTGTACTACAACCCACTCACTGTTGTCCCCATTAGGACATACAGCATTTTCTCCGAATGTAGATGTTTGGTCACTGTTGGCTGCCCATATTTGGACATACCAAGCCAACCATACCCTCACGTGCGCTCAACATCCCACTCATGTGCACTCGTGAGCTCATCATCCCGCCCTCCAACAATTTTATACCTACCCCCTTACATACTTCACAAACCCTTAGATATCATGTAAGTAATGCCATAATGAAAGTCTCTAGAGATACAAAATTTCATATATAGCCTGACTTATCTCCTCTTCGTCATCCTCGTCATCATTCTCATTCTCCCCATTCTACTCCTCATCCTCCTCATCCTCCCCATCAACTGCATGGTGCAGCTCCTCAGCGCAAACATCCATGGACTGTCTCTCAGCCATGTCACACCGTTCTGTTATTTCTTCTGTACTGGTACCTGGGGTTAGGCTGCCAGTGAAGCCTTTGAGCTTCACAATTTTTGCAAGGCAGTGATTTTGGTGCTTTTTGAAATGCCCTCACTCCCTCCTGAAGATGGCGATGTGGTGGGCTAGGCATGCATCATTTTCTTGCAGTGCAGCCTGCCGCGAAATGCAGGAACACATCCTCATCGCGAAGATACGTAGTGAAGCGCAGAATCTCTATATTGAGGCGGGTGATTTCAGCCTGGGCACTTTGGATTTTGAAGTTGAGATCCAGGGCCAGACGGCCAGTAGGTGTGGCCCAGGGGCGAAGCTGTACATCCTGGCGTGTGTCACAGAGGAGGTCAAAGTCAGCCAGGAACGCATATTCAACCACATCCTTCCACTGGAGGGTTGGGCGAGGCGGGGAAAGTGTTTGCACAGCCGCATTGTAGTGCTCTAATGCTGTTCAGATAGCTTGAGACCGGGACTGCAGTGCCTTGGCAATGTGCTTGCGCAGCTTATAGCGTGTAACAGTCAATAGTCAGTAGGAGTTGAGTATGTCAAGATGGCACACTTGCCAGTTTGCGACATATTCATCTTTGTGAGCTCAAACAACCGAGCAACAACGAGCCCCTCCAGGCTATCAAGGGCCCATTGATACTTGCACATTGCCACCAACTTGGCTGCAGCATCCCATTCCACAAAACCTGGTTCCCAGCGAAAGGTGATTCCAAGTCGCTGTTCAAGGTCTTGCACTATCACCAGGTCCTTATCCCACCCCTCGAGAGCATGCTGTCGGGAGGTTTCCTTGGATTGAGTGGTGTCCCTTCATGATTCAGCTGACATGTTCTCAGGAGTCTCAATCAACCATGCCTGCCGGGCAACGTCCAGAGTGGTTCTAGCACATGTCAGTGCAACAAATGTCATGGAGGAAGCAAAAACTCACTCACTTGCATGGAGATTCACCAGCTTCTGAAAATACTCCATCTGGAGGGTCTCCACTGGGGGCTCTTTTTTCAACGCCTTCAGGTAAGCACGTTCCTCAGCTAGCCAATCACCAAAGACAGTGGTGCTGGTTAACCTGAGCTCCTTCATCACATGAGTCAACGCTGTGGGCCTGCTTGTGAGGATGTCGAGAGCTTGTGAATAGTTGTTGTAAAGAAAGGTACCTAGCATCCGATGAGCAAGGATTCAATGAAACAGAGAATATACATACTGAGGTTGTAATAAGTGTCAAAATTGTTGGTGTGTTTGAAGTATGTGATGATAGCCTGCCGACGGCGGAATATGCTGGCATAACAGAGTGGCCCAGCTAGACCATTTGATCGTGAGAAGGCAGATTCACAGCCTTCTAAGTCATTGAGGCCTGCATCGACATCGTAGGTTACGAGGTGAGAGAGTTGACATATGCGATTATGTGCATGGCCGTGAAAGGCACCGACAAGTGACTTGTAGTCAGATTCATGAGCAAGGGGTCTGAGGGGGCTCTGGTTCACAGTGGTACCAAACTTGCACCCAATATCATACCTGCCACCAAGCTTCATGTTTAAAATGGTGATGAGCTCCTCAATGGTGGCTAGAGCATACTTTGCCCTGCAACCCTTGGTGGTCAGGCATGGCTATGAGGGAAGGGGAACTTGAAACATACAGCTCACCACTGCGAACCATATCTGCAATAAGGAGGACAAACCCATGATGGCAAAGGGAAAGGAATATCCCTGTTTTATCAAAGATGCCCCACATCCACACCATGAATTCTGCGGTCATATTTCGCCAACGGTTGGAGCATGGGTTGATGTCTGGGTCATCCTGTCTCACTCGCTATGAGCAAAAACAAGAACCTGCAAGCTGGAGACCCACCTGGCCATTCTTGCCAGACTGCAACTCCTGCAACACCGTCTTCTCCCACTTGTCAACCTTAGCTCGTGGCAAATAATAATCACTGTCACAAACCCTGGTGTCGATGTGTTCAATCACCGGCCCAACAACAGGCTCACCATCAATACCATCCACCATTGATCCATGTTGCAAGATGCGCCTCTGCGAGTCATTGCCATCCATCGTGAACATCATGTCATATATGAGCCGAGGCTCATGCTTGAGTTTGTAAGTACAGGCAGGGCAGCAATGCCACAGCCTCCAATTGGGGGGTGTCACGATGAAGGGCACATTGAACACGTTTGTCGACGGTGGAGCGGATGGCAAGATAAACATCATATGCATCAGAAAAATGTCATGACAATTGAGCTTTGAAAGGAACCTGGGGGTCATAAAATCAGCACCAAGGTAATAGCATAAAGAAAAGGCGGACCTCATGCAAATCACAAAGTGCTTTCACAAAAGGTTGCATGGTGAGATGAGGGCTGTGCAGATGCACCATCCGATATAGTTCAAGAGCTCAGACAGTGATGGCTACAGTAGGCTTAACAGGTGAACAAGGGATGAAACCCTGGCGAATGAAAGCTGTGGCGATGTATGCGTCTGTTGAGAGCAAGTCAAAAGTCATTGGGTATAGTGTTGCCACAGCTAAGGCTAATAGCTGGCTACTAGCCATTAGCTTAGCTGATTTTAGCTTAGCTGATTTTAGCTAAGCTAATGGCTAATCTCCAGCTAATGGCTAAGGCTAAAGTATTTCAGAAAGTTAGCTTAGCTGTAGCTGAAGCTAAGGGAAGATAAAAATAATATCATCTCAGAACTGCCTAGAAATACCTAAAAAGGATATCATACCTGACTAATAGTCATTAGCTTAGCTGACTTTAGCTTAGCCATAGCTGCAGCTAGTACTTGGCTAGTGGCTAAGGCTAAGACATTTTTCATGAATTAGCTTGGCTTTAGCTGCAGCTAATTTAGCCGCGGCTAGGCTAGCTTAGCTGTGGCAACACTAATTGGGTACGAGCCTCCAGGTCGCTAAGCGAAGTTAAACACAAGATGCGAAAGAGAAACTCACTAAATATGTTCATGATGTTGGCTCGATACCCGCCATCTGCGCTTGGGCCATACAATACATCAGGTGTCCTTCCATCCAGCCCACCTGCTACATCAGACTGGGCTACCCAACCCATGTATGCATCAGCCATCTTCGCCATTTGCCCAGCAAAGAGATTGTGGAGGTTTTCCATGCGATCTCGTCGTGTGCAATGGTCAGCAGCATGCTTTCGACTGCAAGGTAATCAGTGTCAATCACAGAACACGGACTGTTAGCTGACCATTTCATTTTATCCTTCTTCAGGTCCTCTGCCATAGCTCGAGCTACCTCTGCAAATTCCCCACCAGCATGGCTGATATCCATGTAATCAGTGCCAGTGAGCATGTCATCCATCATTAACCAATCCCCATCTCTCTCATCGGGGGAGCCATTGCATAACTCATCATATGCACGGCGCTCCGCTGCAGTCATTTCTGAAAAGTGATCAGTTAAAAATCAGTCAATACACACAGTTCTTACCCAGTAGTCGAAGTCTGTGTAGTTCAGCTAGGGAGATGTGGCATGCATTAATCTGTTGGCCACCAAGTGATTCCTTGAAGGGCACACGACGACCAGAAGCAGTAGACTTACTCCCTGAGTATGTGACCTTTCGAGAAGATGATGAGGTGAGGTTGCGGGTCTTTGTGCACTTGCTCATGGCAGGAGTTGAGAAGGTTTGATGCAGCGCATCATGTCAGCCACAATTCTGAACGCGTGCACCAGCCACAATTCTGAATGCAGGTAGTCAGTAATATTCAGTAACGGATCAGCATTGATCAGTCACTTTAACAGATCATGAGCCCTACTTCAAGTTAGTAATTTCTGTAGCACCACATCTTGTATCTAGCTAGGCCTGTGTATCCCAACCGTGCACACCGTCAACTCTTCTTGTAGGAATCAGTTCAATTTCAGATCACAGCAAGGGCAAGTCAAAACAGTTGATAGTTAGCGTCGGTACATACAAAGCGAGGTAGTTATGAAACACACTAGTACTACACTACCCACAAAACACAATCATTAAGCCCAACCTAACCCTCACTGCGATGGTGACATGGTGATCTCATGTTTCATGTCGCCAGCCATGTACCCACGGATGAACAGGCGGTCAGCTTCAGCAAGGCTGCATGCACGCTCAATTATGGGGTTGGAGGTGTGACCAAGGGCAGAGCAAGCACGTGTCCTGGAGGTGCTGTTAGCATGTGATAGGCCATTTCATTCTAGTATTTACTTTCCATGATAGACACCCAGGAAGATGCCCTGCAGAACCACCCAATATGACTCTTCGTCGCATTGCCCAGCTGCACGGGGGCCTGGCGAGGGCAGTGTTGGTGTTGCCACACTCTGGACGCTTTGGGGTGTGTGTTGGGGAGTGCGAGGAGCCTGATAGGAGATACTACCTGTAGTTCCATTAGCAACAGCGGTCTCCCATGCTTCCTGTGCTGCATCGATGGTGTGATACCCATGGTAGTTAGCATTGGGGAAGCCGCTTGTCATTGAGGAGCAAGCATTCCTGTCTTTAGGGTTAGCAAAGCATCCACGTTGATAACCTGAACTCACCAAAAATGAAAAACACCCATTTTCCTTCTGTTGAAAACTACGTATGCTGCGTTTTTTCCAGTCCTGGGGCTGTCAAGTCTCGTCAGTGGGATGGGAGCACGTTGAAGTGCCGGCTGTGTGGCGATTTCAAAAACATCTTCGGCTACAGGAAAGTTCATACCGCCGTCCGGCGATGTTCGAGACGCGGTGGATGAGGTTAGGATAGAGGATACAGAGGTTGGAGATGAGGGAGAGGATGGAGACGGTGACCTTGAAAGTGCCAGGATTTGAGACTGCACATTCCCAACATCCAAAGTTTCTACATCACTGGTCAATAAAAGATTAGAGGCGTTGTGGAAACACGTACCGATTTTCATAGTGAACAGAAGATGGGGAAATACTGCCAGTGAGCACATGGTCTTGTTGACCGTAAAACTTTTCCCTGCATTCCATTCATGTCTCCCCCTCAAGAGGGCTCTGGCACCTGGGCTGAGCGGAACCCCACCAAGGACATCATCAATCCCAGGCAGCACACAAAATCATCTGCTACAACAGCCATGTGGAAACTTGCACGTGAGTGGACGAAGATCAAAAACGCGAAGCTCCAGGCTGATATTGATGCCCTAGTCGATGAACTCAACATCAAAATTGAAGAAATTGCACATATGCACAGTTGGAAAGTCAAGTACATCCAGCGGATTGTCAAAGCCAGCACATCATTTACCAAAAAACGAGCTCCGTCTTTGCACAATGCTCTCGCGCATTTTAAATCGGCGGAATTGAATGAAAGTACATGATTTCATTTCACTTCTGACAACGTTTGCTTATGATGCGGAATTTTAGACCTGCCTGCTGGTGAGCAACTCTGTCTTGCAGAACTCCAATGGCTTGCCAAAGAGGACCCTAACCTTCAAGACATGACACCGGAAAAGAAAGACAAACTAATTGCTGGTCTTGAAGAGTATCGCGCCACGAAAGCATTTGGTGCCCGCCCTTCTAATGTCTCTGCAGCAAAGGACGTTTGGGCCACAGTGGATCAGATCAGCTATGAGGTCAGTCATGTCATGTTCAACATTGCACAATGAAGTTGAACCCCCAGACAGCTTGATAACCTTGCTGAATGCACCAGCACACATGCTATCGCATTTGTTACTCATGGACATGTCAACGACATGATGGAGCCAGAGTGGCTGGAATCTGGGTGCTCAATGGATTTCCTCCAGGAGACCTACAACATGGATCCCTGGGACATCACACGATCATTTGAGCAGTGGGCATGCTCTCGTGCTAAGAGTCGGTGACTTTTTTTTTGCTACTGCAGATGGTCTAATAATGTAACAGATGGTGAAGCCCATGACACATTAGCATTGGTTCGTGCTGAGTGCACAAAAATGATTCTGTTGGGCCTCAGTAAGTTGATCCACTGGCTGTTTTTACAATGTCTGACTGATACCCTGACAGGATTTGCTACCAAGGCTAAGGATATGGTTATGAACTATGCAAACTACGAGACCTCCATTGTCAAGTGCCACAAAGTCAAACTAGTTGGCTGGACCTTTTCACAACTTGTCAGTCCCTCTGAAATTGGCGCGATGAGTGACATTCGAAAACTCCGAGATGTGCTCAAGTTGGGGTCATGCAAGTGGGTCCAGCTGTCGAAGCATGAGGTATCGCAGCATGTCGCTGAGCTCAAGGACCGGTGAACTCAAGGTGAGGTCATCGGGAAGAAGCGCAAGGAATGGAGCGATAAAGGGAAGAAATGACCACGCAAGCCCACCCACGATAGTGATACACCCAGTCTCGGCAGCGACAATGGCAGCAATGTAGAAGAAGATCACCCGCAGAAGAAGAAAAAGATTGATTTGATCCTTTTGTGAGTGAATGCCACATATGATAGGAACATTTCTAAAATTCTTTGAGGCAACATTGGGCTGGTCTGGACGTTTGCCTGCAATTCTGGTTCTCAAAAATTGAATATCCTGTGAAGTACATTTACCATAGCGCATGTTGACAAGGGCAGTTCTGAACAATGTGTCCTCAGTTGTTTGGGTCCTCTGTCTCATGTTTTCTCTGAGAATCACCACTGTGGTCACTTGATGCCAGAGTGCTTTTCCAATTGCAGTTTCCTGAGAGTGTGTTGTCAATGCTGATGTGATCTGAGTGCCAACTGTTCCACTGTACAATGGTGCACCTCCAACTGGTGGTAACTGAGCAAAGTCTCCAGCAAATATCATGTTGATTCCATCAAATGGCATGTCATGAATGTTCAAAGCTTTAGCTAGTCTAGCACTGATTTTGTAGAGATCATGACAAGACAGCATTGAGACTTCATCAATGAAAATATAGTCAACTCCTTCTAGTCTACCTTTTAGTTGAGCAATGCCCATTGCTTCATTTCTATTTGACATGTTTGGATTGATGCCCAGGAAGTAGTGATAAGTTGAGCCATTTTGTAGAGCTGCAGAAGTACCAGTAGGACCAAGAATAACAAATCTGTGAGACTCATGTACATTGTCAAAGAACTCAACAACTGCTTTGATGACTTGTGATTTTCCAGTGCCAGCCATTCCAGCAATATTCATTTTCAACTGGTCAGTGCTGGAAGATGAAGCATGATTTGCAATAATTCTAAAGGCCCTTTTTTGCTCAGTGTTCAAGCTGAATTTGCTAACTGTAGCATCAATTAGCTGTTGTCTCTGTGCATTTGCAGACCTGAAAGTATGCATCAAGTATGCTTGGTCCACAATCATCACATCATATTCATTTTGATCAGTATCCATTTTGTGTGAAGTCAACTTTGAGTTTGCAGAAATATGTTGATTGCGCTCATCTAGTATCTCTTGTCTCTGTTCATGGACAACTTGCTTCCATTGAGTACCAGGTTGATTCATTTCAACTTCAAGTGGAGCAGAATTTACTGTAATAGAACCATCTGGACATGGATCAAGCCAACCAATATTTCTGACAATGAAGACATTACCAGTGGTCCAGGAAAGAAAACAGAGCCACAGGAAATAAAAAGCACAAAAATCCGAAGAATTTTTGACTTTTATGTCTATAAAAGGAAAGCTTATGTCAGCATTGGACCCTGAATGGTCCGGGCACATCACCTGATCCAGAAACATTTTTTCGGAGTCTGAATATGAAAAACTGAGCTTAAACGAGCCAAAAAGGTCAAAAAACTCGGACTTTATGCACCAAATGAGGAAGGTGGTGGTTCAGGTTCAAGAGGCAAAAGCGCAATAAGGTTCAAAGTCTGGGTTCAAATGGTGATCTGACTAATGATTACATAATCATGATTACATAAGAAATTTGACCAAAACCAAAATTGAAATACAAAGTAATCTAACTATATTGGGTTTGTTTATTTATATTTGTTTGTCATATGGCCAAGTTGGAACATCACTCACAAATGTCTAGTGATAATATTTATAGAAGAGCACATTATTTGTCTTTGTTTATATCTATTTGTATTTGTTTACTAAAGCTCAAATAACACTATATAAACTCAAACATCTGATGAAATATATGTGATTACAATATGTATAATTAGATTTTTTACATGCAATGAAGTTTATGATGATCAGTATGAAATTTGGCATATATTATGAAAAATTGCCTTATATGGTTAGACTGGTCACATGTGACTATCACCATTACGATCAGCACAAAATTTGGTATATACTATGAGAAATTACCTTATATGGTTAGAGCGGTCACATGTGACTGTCACACCTTGCCCGAAATGGTTATATTAGTCAGCAGTTCAATTTTCAGCTGATTCTAATAAGAATTGAAGTCAGTATGAATATTTTGAATATAATTGACAGATAGTTTATCTTTTCTGAGCCAACCCATGTTGGGATGCTTATGTAAGCTTGTCCAAACATGGCCACAACTTCATGTTATTTTCCAGTATCAGAAGTACAATCATATCTCTTGCCCAGAAAAATTCTGTCTATAGGCGATCAACTTTATTAATTAATTACGAATCCTCACTGAACCAGGTCTGATAAAGAACGAGTCTTTTAATAAATTAAAAGAACTCGTAACCAACATGTACTATTATGGTAGGGGTAATGAAAACCGGATGTGTAATGAAAATTGTCTGGATCAATGTATTCCACTTCTCCATATCCCTCACAAAAATTAGGAGACATAAATATATGATACAATGGAAACCTCGTCAACTTTAATGCCTGAAATATTGACTGAGTGAAGCTGGGGAGATGAAAAGGTGCACATTTTGACTGTGTGTGCACTCCAACACGGCCCAGATCCCAGAGATCTGGTACAGATACAATGGTTTTCAAAACTCCTTTATACTATGAACTCTTTAACCATTCTCAAATTCCACTTAGATTGAATTATATTGCATGTGAGAGCTTTGTAGGGGGCAAATTCGAGCACCAGGCCATCCCGGCGTGACATTCCACATAGTCTGTTTCAAGCCCCGCACTCAGCTTGCCCTGCCCATGACCCGCTCATCTGTCTACAGAAAAAATGCGCTCAGAGAAGAGGCTGTGGAAAATAAAATTCAGCAAGCATGTGAAGCACTTCGCAGGGGGACTTACCAGAAGGTTTCTCTGGCAGCCAAGGCATATGGCGTTCGCTATGGCACCCTTCGACGTCGACATAAAGGAATAACAGCTCCAAGGAAGCACGCACATGAGAAGCAGCAGCTGATCAGTGCAACACAAGAAACTGTCCTTTGTGACTGGTTAAAATACCTTGGTGTCACTGGGCACCCTGTCTCCAAGTGGACCATAGCTCCGAAAGTCCATGCACTCTGTGGAAAAAAACCCTCCCGCTTTTGGATCCACAGTTTCCTGGCACGCCATCCAGATATAGTCCTTGGCTGGCCATCAGGCCTAGATCCCAAGCGCGCTCGTGCATTCAATTTTGCAACTGTCGACCAACACTTCAAGTTGCTGAATGAAACCATGGAAAAACACGGAATACCTTGGGAGAATGTCTACAATATGGATGAGAAAGGCATTCAGCTTGGAGGAGGACGAAAGGGAACTCAGCAGAAGTTCTTTTTCTCGCGTTCAGACAAAGCCCGATACAAGGTCCAAAGCGGAGAGCTTGAGCTCGTTACAGTAATCGAGGCTGTGTGTGCAGATGGGACTAGTGATATCAAGCCAGGTTTTGTTTTCTCGGGGGTCACGATGTGTGAGGAATGGTTCTGCGAAGATGGAGTTCTGTAAGTTGATCTTGAAAATCGGTGCAGCCTGAAGATTCATAACGAAACAGGGTTGCAACATCTGAGAATGGGTGGACCGATGACTTCATTTGTACAGAGTGGTTCGAAAAAACTTTTGTGCCATCAGCAACGGCACGGAACACTTCGGGGAAGCCAATCCTGTTGATCTACGATGGACATGGATCCCACACTCAGCTGAACCTCATTGATTTAGCAATCAAGAACAACATTCACCTGTTTTGTCTTCCCCCACACACAACACATCGACTACAGCCGCTTGATGTTGGCGTTTTTGGACCACTGCAAAAGGCTTGGTTTTATCGTTGCGACTTGATCCTCGAGGAAACAGGTGATGTGATGCACATCAGAGATGTTGTCAGAGAATATATGATGGCAAGACGGGACGCATTCAAGCCTGAAACGATTTCACAGGCATGGCGTCGATGCGGTATCCGACCACTCAACCCTGGGATTTTTTCGGAGGCTGACTTTGCACCCAGTCACGCAACATCAACGGTTGTTCATCTACCACCCTCTTTGCCAGCCAAAATGCCTCCAGCACTGGATGCATCATCTGACGACTTTTTCGACCCTACAGCGCAATATGAAGAAAGTAGCGATTCGGAGTCAGACTCCTCTGATCAATCCGATGGATCCTCTGTTGTCAATTCTGTCATTGATTTCGCTCCCTCTGCCTCAGCATCTACCATCATCAACACCATAGCCTCCACATCAGCACGGGCCATAGTCGATTCTGTACCATCCACCTCCACCTCCACATCAACTCACCGGCGCACTCGTTCGACTACCCAAACCCCAGCCATCTCACGCATGGTGACACCATTACCAGCCACACCAGTCCAACCTCTTACTAGCAGCTACGACCAACTTCTTGAAGAGAATGCTAGGCTGTGGAATGAAGTCGAAGAACTCACTGTACAACGCGATGCTGCTGAAACACATGCGATCTTCGCTCAGCGCCAATATGCTGTTGCTCAGCATCAGCTCAATGCCAAATCAGCTCGTAGGGACAAGACTTCGCGACGAATCCATACAACATCCCATGTAGTGACATCAGAAGTTGGGAGAGCTGAGGCTGCAGCAGCTAAGGCAGATCGGTTAGCGAAGGAACAGAAGGCTGAAGAAACATGCACCAGAAAGGCAACAGCGGCGGCTGAGACACAGGCCAGAAGGATGGCACAAGGAAATTCGGTCGAATTCAAGGGTTCTCTTGGTTCACGAAACAAGGAGGGCCTGCAGGACATTGCATATGCACTTCATCTGCCCTTAGAGGGAACAAAAGCAGACCTGACGCAGCGAATTTCGGACCACCTCGACTTGCACCCAGTGCTCAAAGATGATAAATGTTTTGCTGGACTATTTGTTAGCCGGGCACGAGGGCAGAAGCGCTCCCTTCCATCTGATGTTGTACCTGATGATCCCAGCATGCCACCAATGGTTATCGACACTGGTGGACCACGGCCATCGCATCGCAGACACCTCGAAGATGTGCAGAATGTCCCCATTGTATGGGCTTCGCCAGCCGTGTCACGTTCACATTAGCTGTCACAATACATCTTTAGTTTTCTTTTATACATGTTCTATGTACAATCGTGACCAACTGGAGTCTCCCGCCCATTCATTGTGCAAATCCTGTCGCCAGCCTGACTGTGCCAGCCAACTTGACAAGCGGCGCGTGAAAATTTCGCTGTGACACTGCGTGACATTTTTTTTCATTACACATCCAATCGCACAAAACCTGAGTCATGTTCTCGGTCAGTGCCCGATGACTGATTCTTTGACTTAAAAAATCCGAAAAATTCAGGGCATGTAGTTTAGAGGCCATTATATATGTGTACAAGTTTGTAGAGGCAGGTAACTTGTGGATGGAGTACAATAAAAGCCGGAGTAAAAGATTTTCATTACTACTCGATAAATAGTAATCATGATGTCAATTCATGTGTGGTTTCACAATCCATCTAGTGATAAGGTACATGAAGATGAACTACAAGTCTGCCCCCTAGATATACTGAGAAGTCATGAAATGTTGAGCTTGGTGGGATCATGAACTTGGAGGGTGGGATCATGAGCTCGGGAGGCAGGATGATGAGCTCAGAGGGCGGGATGATGAGCTCAGAAGGTGGATGGCGAGCGCACATGAGCGGGATGTTGAGCGCATGTGAGTGGGATGTTGAGTGCACATGAGGGTATGGTTAGCTTGGTATGTCCAAATACGGGCAGCCAACAGTGACCAAACATCTACATTCGGAGAAAATGCTGTATGTTCTAATGGGGACAACAGTGAGTGGGTTGTAGTACAGGACATCAATGTCCGGGCCTTGGGGTTAGTGAATAGGTGCTAAGTTGCTACTAGTTATTGCAAAGTTATTGTAGGAGGCACTAGCTAAGATAAATACCCTCAAGTTAGAGAGGTTAGCAAGATAGTATGTAACCCCTAAGGAGAGGGCTTGGATGGGCTTCTCAGATGAATATTGGCTCAAAGAACAAATAATAATAAAAAACACGGTATATGTACTTCTAGCCCTTGACAAAATGAACGACTTTCTCTCTACAATCTTCTTCATAGGAGTTCATTTGATGGCATTACTTGACAATATCATTTGGGGTGTCACAAAGTACTGGTTTACCTTTTGTTTCATCCACAACTCACCACACATTAAATATTTTCTAAATATAATTACAGGAGTAGATAGCCCTTAAGACATAGTATGACTTTCCCTCTATACCAATGTCAATCCATGCAGTATTTCATGAAATATAAAATACAGCACTTAAAAATTTTCTAAGTCAACATCTTTCTAAACTATCAAAAAATTTCAAAAAGTCTCAAGAATTTCAAAAACAGATGTAAATGTTAGTAGAATTATTGAATGTCAGTTAGCAAAGTTAGTTTGCAAAGCTATTAAAAGTTAGTAGAGTTATTATAGAGTTATTAAATGTCCAACGTTACCAAATATTAGACTGTATTGTGATTGAAGAGCTCAAGTGTTTGCTCTCAAGTGAAGAGAGGTAAACTGAAATTTTAGTCAAGTCCTCAAAAGCCTGCCCTAAAGTCACCACATGTGAAAGCAAAAAAACAAAGACTCAATTCAAAGCAAGAGTAAAGCAATAGTACAAACACTCAAACTCATCCAAGTTCTAAATATCAATACAAACACCCAAATAAATATTGGCAAGATTACAACCACATCTAATTACAAGATTACTGTTTTCAAAATGCATGACATTTTTTGAAAAAATAAATCTTTGAAAGAACAAACATATATATTTAAAAAAATCAATCTTTCAAATATATATATTTGTTCTTTCAAAGATTTATTTTTTCAAAAAATGTCATGCATTTTGAAAACAGCAATAATTTATTAAAAGACTCGTTCTTTATCAGACCTAGTTCAGTGAGGATTCATAATTAATTAATTGATCAAATTGATTACCTATAGACAAAAACTTTTTGGACAAGAGACATGATTCTATTTCTGATACTGGAAAATAACACCAAGTTGGGGCCATGTTGGACAACCTTACATAAGCATCCAAATATGGGTTGCCTCACCAAAGTCAAATTACCTTGAAATTATATTTAAAATATTCATACTACCTTCAATTCTTATCAGAATCAGCTGAAAATTGAACTGCTGACTAATATAATAATTTTGGGCAATGTGTGACAGTCACATGTGACCAATCTAATCATATAAGATAATTTTTAATATTATATAGCAATTTTTTTGCTGATCGCAATGGTGAGAACGGGATGTTAATTAAAGGAAAGTATGTTCCCTCATTATTACAATACACAATTTGCTTATATCCTTTCCTTTGAGGCTGGAAACTCCTGCTCCTGTTGGTGAAAAGTTTTCAAAGGTCTTCACTAAGGAGAGAGATGTGATATGGTCATCGTGGGATGAACATTTAGCGGTGACGTTCAAAAATAGTGATATTCCATCCTATCAACCTTTGATTATGGATATCTAACTTCTATGTCCTTAGACAAGGCAGGGGACAATGATGACTGTGACAACAGCAGTGACAATATGCCATCACACCACTATGACAAAAGTGCTCCTTACAAACTTCAGACCGACGAGAACAGATGGCCCATCATTCCAGATGAGGAAACTGCAACCCTGACAACCCTACACGATATGATTAGGTCAATCATCACCGTGATGTATCATGAGTGGTGAGCTGGTACATACACCCCCCATTGACCACTTATGCCAGGAAATACCGCCCACAACATCACTTCCTCCGTTCCATGGGGAACGATCAAAAGAACGACCCCCAATTATGTGGAAACTTCCTACCTTCCAATGAATGTGCAGCTCAAGGAGCCCTGGAAAATGAGGCTCAACGATCTTCGAACAATGCACAAACATTGGTTGGAGAGGCAGAAACAGGGCTTGCCAACATTGCAGTTTAAATCCGTCTTACATAGTGATCAACGACCGCAAAATGCATTCGTCAAGGCCAGAAAAGACAAACAGTCCATTGCTGCATTGGCTGGGATGAGTGTGGTGAACCATGCAGAATCCAGTGCTCTGGGTGCACGATGACCAAAGGGGACTCATGGGGTGTCTTCAAAGTCCAACATGCGTCAGGTGTAACAGAAGGCTGTTGCTCAGATGACTTCCAATTGTGACAGACAAACCCAGTCATCAATGAAGGGGAAGGGGAAGGGGAAGGGGAAGGAGAAGGAAAAGATGACCGAGACTGAAGACAACTGTAGCGAGTGCAGTTGGAGTAGTGCTTCACCCGATGGCGACTCAAGTCCAGATGAAGAACAGAGAGGAAACAGAGAGGAGATTCCACAACAAGGTCAGAGGGACAAGGATCTCCAGCACGGACAGGAGGGCAACGCACAGCGAGAAGAGGCCAGGGTGGAGAGAGAGAGGGTTGAGAGAGAGAGGGTGGAAAGAGACAGGGTTGAGAGAGACAGGGTGGAAAGAGAGAGGGTGGAAAGAGATAAGGAAGAGAGATGGAAGTTGGAAAGAGAAAGGGTGGAAAGAGAGAGGGTGGAAAGAGAGAGGTTGGAAAAAGAGATGGAAGAGAGACGGAAGGTGGAAAGAGAAAGGGCAGAAAGCGTGAGGGCAGAAAGAGAGAGGGCAGAAAGAGACAGGTTGGCAAGAGACAGGGCAGAACGAGACAGGGCAAACAGGGAAAGAG